>CM075029.1:1237375-1262184 GCA_037576675.1 Pangasius sanitwongsei
GAATCATGTGTAAGAATCACATGTGGAAATAAATGAATCATGTGTAAGAATCACATGTGGAAATAAATGAATCATGTGTAAGAATCACATGTGGAAATAAATGAATCATGTGTAAGAATCACATGTGGAAATAAATGAATCATGTGTAAGAATCACATGTGGAAATAAATGAATCATGGGTAATTCAGTTTCAGCTTGTTCAAGAACTTCCGTTATGTGGAATCGTGACACCTTTACACTTTACACAGACTCGACATCGAAGGTAAAAGGGACAACAGGAAATAAAAAGAGCAGACAGAAATAAAAAAAAACTTTAACAAGCTGATGCTTTAGTGGAAAGGAGGAAGTGAAATAAAATAAAAAGGAAGTGAGTACATTTGTGGTTGATTTAGATCATGTAAGTGCAGGGTGTGAAGGAGGTTAAAAAAAAAAAAAGCTGAGAACGTTTCTCAGATGGACAGCCTCCGAAACAATACTGCAAACACACACACACACACACACACACAAAACAAAGAAATCCAGAATAAGCAAAAGCGTTTTATTATTTTTTTTTATCATATGTGAATCATGCAAGAATCAAATCTAGAAATAAATGAATCATGTGTAAGAATCACATGTGGAAATAAATGAATCATGTGTAAGAATCACATGTGGAAATAAATGAATCATGTAAGAATCAAATCTAGAAATAAATGAATCATGTGTAAGAATCACATGTGGAAATAAATGAATCTTGCGTAAGAATCATGTGTGGAAATAAACGAATCATGTGTGAGAATCACGTGGAAATAAATGAATCATATGTAAGAATCAAGTCTAGAAATAAATGAAGCATGTGTAAAAATCACGTGGTAATAAATGAATCATGTGTAAGAATCATATGTAAGACTTACATGTGGAAATAAATAAATCTTGCATAAGAATCACATGGAAATAAACGAATCACGTGAGAGGATCAAATCTAGATATAAATGAATCGTGTAAGAATCACGTGGAAATAAATGAAACTTGTGTAAGAATCAAATCTAGATATAAATGAATCATGTGTAAGAATCACATGTGGAAATAAACAAATCATGTGTAAATGATAATTTATGTGACAGAAACAACATGCCAGTCTGGCTGATTTATAGCACGTGTCATAGTCACATGATGAAAATCACATACAAATATAAAATTTCCTTTTGCAGTATTTGTATCCGTATATAGGACAGAAATAATGAGAATGTCGTCCTAATAATCTCTTGGCTGATCTTCGAAACTCACTGCTAACGTTCTTTAAATACTTTATGACGCTTTACATGCACAACACTCACTGCAGTATCTCAGAGGACCTTCAGCTATTTATAGCGACAGTGTGCTTTAATGTAAGCAGCTTTAAATTCCGGTCATGACTCTGAGCACAACAGAAAGAAAAACTCAAAGGACAAGCAATAACAAGCAACGGCATTGGGCGTCTTCTGAGTGACAGAGCAAACAGGAACTGCGAGAGAGTCAGGTTTTTGTGTTTTAACATCTCTGCAACTGATAACAAGTTACGTGTTGTTCCTGGAGGAGGAAACAGATTAAACCGAGTTACTCAACAGCTCCGATCGTCCCTCGGCCGGCTGCGTTTTAACCAGCTCTGATATTTCAGATTAAACACATTTCAATCCCAAAATCGACCTCTCGAAGCTTCTGAAGTTGATTTGAGACGGTGGATAAAAATCAGAAGAACTCAAATATATTTGACAATATTCACGTGATACTGTTATTTTAGCTAAAGTTAGCCGTGACCTAGCATTCCCAAGTGCCGAGCTAAATTTACAGAAAGCCATTAGTCGCTAACGCACACCTGTTTCAATCTGTAATGCCTAGCAAACACAACGGACCTCCTGCTGCTAATATCGGCGCATGTTAGTATTACAGTAGGGCTTTTTCATCCAGGACAACTATAGCTACAGCCGAAAAAGCCCATACTACTCTAATATATAGCGCAGCAACCATGCTAGTCATGCTAGTCTACAGTGTACAGTGATACGTGGTTTGGGACGTAGCCCATGACGGTTTAACTGGAGCACTCCGGAATATTCAACACAACAGACATTTACGGAAATATAAAGTAATCTGCATTGTTTTGTCCACTTTCCTCTTATATATGTAAAAAAACAAAAGGCAGAGACAAAGCTTATAATATAATTACAGAATTCTGCATTGTCTGGACGAGGGTTGCAGGTTTTTTTTTTTTTTATATGCTAAATTAGGCTAGCTTTGGATCAAGGTTGCAGCTGGACAAGAAAGTCAGTGGATGGTGTTTTATTAATTTATTTTTCTTGGGCTGGTGTAACAAAAAGTCAGCGTCCACCAGGATCTTGCTTTAAAGCAAATCGGAATTAAATCTAATAAATTTTTAAACGAACATAAGCTCTGGCAAACAAAGGCAAAGTGTAAGGGCAGACAGTGTGTGTACACGATGTACAGAACCATTTCTGTTGCAAAAGATTATTGTTCTTGTGAAGATCTGGAGAGGAAAAAAGGGTTTTTATGGCGTGGATAATGTCCGTACATCAGAAATGCATTTGGACTACAGTGACCTTGTTTCCTACACAAAGACTGAGGGAAAAAAAAAAAAAGAAGAAAAGTGGTTTCACTGCCTGAACTTTTTTGGGGTAGTTTCACATGTGTTTATGAGGTGTTTGAGTTGCAATTACGCTAGACTTTGCTGAGATCTGGCAACCCTGCCATTCAGACAGGGGGATTGTAAGAAGGACGCCTTTTCTTTTTATCAGCGTTAGTCTCTCTGGACTGTCATCACCTTGGCTGCATCCCATAATCGATGGCACTGAACAGCACGCAGAGGTGAATTCCAGATTAAAGAGTGACGTCAATACGAGGCACCAGATGCACTTGTGTCAGCATCAGTGTAAACTTCAAAACAGGGCTGAGCGATAGGACGATAATATTGATAATATTGATATGATATCACAATACACTCCTGAGAAATTATGAGTATCACATTAACAAATATTTTTTTATAATGGTTTCAAACTTTGATTGAAGCCTCCTGATTAGATGTTAAAGTTCTGTACTGTTCTGAATCTTTAAAATCTTTTTTTTTTTTTACTTTTCAATTCAATTCAATTTTATTTACATAACACTTTTAACAATGGACATTTTCACAAAGCAGCTTTACAGAAATCCAGATATAGATAAAGACTTTTACTTTTAAATACTTAAAAGTATTGAGTACTGAGTGTTAATGGTGAATGTTGGCGTGTGAAGGTGCTTTAATGCAGAATGTTGGCGTGTGAAGGTGCTTTAATGGTGAATGTTGGCGTGTGAAGGTGCTTTAATGGTGAATGTTGGCGTGTGAAGGTGCTTTAATGGAGAATGTTGGTGTGTGAAGGTGCTTTAATGCAGAATGTTGGCGTGTGAAGGTGTTTTAATGGAGAATGTTGGCGTGTGAAGGTGTTTTAATGCAGAATGTTGGCGTGTGAAGGTGTTTTAATGGAGAATGTTGGCGTGTGAAGGTGTTTTCATGGAGAATGTTGGCGTGTGAAGGTGTTTTCATGGAGAATGTTGGCGTGTGAAGGTGTTTTAATGGAGAATGTTGGCGTGTGAAGGTGCTTTAATGGAGAATGCTGGCGTGTGAAGGTGCTTTAATGGAGAATGTTGGTGTGAGAAGGTGTTTCAATGGAGAACACTGGTGTTTATAGGCCTTTTATAAAGAATGTGGGTTTTTGGTGGCATTTTCATGACCATTGTTGGTGTTTCATTGTGTTTTAATGGAGAATGTGGGTGTTCAAAGGTGTTTTAATGAAGAAACCTAGTGTTAGTAGGTCTTTTGAGAAGAATGCGGATGTTTGGTTGTGTTTTCATTGGCATTATTGGTGCATGATGGCATCAGTGGAGAATGTTGGTGTATGAAAGTGATCTAATGGGGAATGCTGGTGTTTGTTGGCCCTTTTAAAGGCAATTGTTGCCGTCTGAGAGTTTTAATGGAGACTGTTGGTGTTTGAAGGTGTTTTCATGAAAAACGTAACTGTTTCTTGGCATTTTTTGGAGAAAGTCAGTGTTGTGCCGGGCTTTGTTAAAGAATCTGGTGTTTTGTTGGTGAACATTAGGTTTTAACACGACTTTTACTTTTAAATACTTGAGTGTTTCGAGTACTGAGTATTATTTTTACTTCAGTCTCAGTAATCCGTAGACTTTATGCTACCTCTGTGCAGCACTTTGGTCAACGAAATGTTTTTAAACGTGCTTTACAAATAGACTTGATTACATTAACGTGCTGGCACTTTTAACGTGCACTCGTCACCTCCACATTTAACTGGGTAAGATTCTGACACAATACCTCAACATTCCTTATTTTTTTAAAACATAAGTATCTTTTTTCCTACTTAATTGTGATTAATATTTTAACTGTTATTGTGATGCTACACGGTTAAGATTCATGTAGCATTAAAATGCTGCTCAATAAGAACAAGTAGTGCTAAAACCGCATTTATTTCTGAAATACAATTTTTGTAATAAACACCATTATTGTAATAAACGAAAGTTTAAGAACTTATTATGATAGACAAAATCAGCACATGCCTATGATCTGTAATGTATGGCTAAACTGACTGCATGCCATACAATATACTATAATATTACAGTAAATCGTACAAGTTTTACAGGATAAACAAACATCTAAAAGACGTTTGCTGGCTGAGATTAATAGGTGGTAGGATGGAGGAGAACAGAATGACTTGGTAATTTGTAGAAAGCTGCCGTCGTTAGTGTGTTTATCGGTTTCAGGCTGCTGATTTTTACTGCCCTGCTGAGGAAAACTTTGAGATAATAATTACCAAATATTGCAGATCGCTCCACAGCTTTGAAAATAAGATCGTCCTTTTTTTTTTTGCCTTTACAACCCATTAACTCCACACTCACACACTAATTAGGAGTTTCTGACTGAAAAACAGGATAATTAAAAAGCCCTCGCTAGTGGTGTATCAGGATTGAAACATGGCCCTGGTCCTCGAAAATAAATAAATAAACAAATAAGTAAGTAAATAAAACTTATGAAGCATAACACGGGGAGGTATGAAGTCTCTGCCCTTTACATTCGGCTCCTGCTGTAGCTCGTTATTCCTAATATGAGAAAGATAAGAAGTGAGTGAGAGTGACATGCTCCATTAGACAGTCTCAACTCCGGCATCTGGATGACAATCACAATCTCCTCAGACTAAAAAAAAGAAAGAAAAAAAAAAACTTTTCAAGATGTGAGCACTAAGGCGCTAGCAAGACTAGGGCTGCTAAACATTAACAGGAAAGCGTTCACACTATTGTTGCTATTGTTGGGAGTTTGTATTACTGAATTATCCGTGCTCTCTGCTGTCAATCACAGCGACACCAGCCAATCGTGGCTGTCTCTGAGCTCAGGTATGCGGAAGAGGGTAGATAGCGCTTTCCTCCCAGTGTGTTACGTTGCCCTGTTTTTACATTTTTACCTAACACTTTCAAATTAGACTAAACACAGGAGATGAAAACGACATTTGTACGATGAAAACTCAGAAGTTATCAACTCATCACTTTTGCTATTTAATTTACTAGTTTTCTTAATAATTATATATTTGTTTTTCTCTCTGTACATCATGATATTTTGGTTATTATTCTCAGTTTAAGGTTTTAAACTAAACAGAAATATTTAGGTTTTTTTTTCTGAGAGTATATTATTTACTTACATGCGGTTTGCTCTACTGCACTGTATCTCAATCAGTTAGCTCCATATTTCAGTAATAAGTTTTACATATTTGAATTAATATTTGGGCCTTTACAATTTCTTTTTACAATCTAAAAGTTAGACATTTTAGAAATTTACTAGAGGGTGTTAAATGTCCATAAAAAAGGTGTTCAGTGTTAATTAGTGGATGGTGGATAGATTTTAACCAACCGGGCTTCTTGTGAAAACTGAGATGAACTTAAAAGATGACTAGAGATGGATAGAGATTTATCAGCTTGTTTACCATATTAAATCCAAGTAAAATGAAACAGAAGAAACACATTTCTTTCGTTAGATTTTATTTGAAGCTCGTCTTATCATGGTGTTGCAGGATGGACATTCCCGGTTAAATTAAACTCATCATTTATTCAGAACTCATGCAGTGTATAAAATAATATCCTATTCATTTCACACGGCTCACAAATCTTCATCGTGTGTCGGTCTGTATGAGGAAGTGGGAAACGGCTCTGGCGCCTCAATCAGAATCAGGGCATTCACCCTTTAAGCCTAATTCTCTGGAAACCTCGTACAGTCAACACACTGACTTACAGCAGCAAGTGCAGGAGTAAACATCTGACCATGAAGCACGGGCATGTGAACGACGGAGTTCTGCTCCATCATTCTACGTTTGTTTTTGGGGTTTTTTTTGGTGGCATTTTCACAGAAAATGTAGAAGGTATATAAAGGTGTAGAAGGTATATAACACATAAAAGGTGTTTTAATAGAGAATGATACTGATTGATGGTCTTGTAATGAAGAATATTGGTTTTTGGTGATATTTTCATGGTCACTTCTGGTGGGTGAAGGTGTTGTAATGGAAAATGTTGGTGTTAGTCAGCCATTTATAAAGAATGTTGGTTTTCTTCCGGCATTTTCATGAAGAATGTTGGTGTTTGCTGGACTTTCATACAGAATGTTGCTTTTCTTAGTAGTACTTACATGGCCATTGTTGGTGTTTGATGTGGGTTTAATGGAGAAAGTTGGTGTTAGTAAGACTTTTATAAGAATGTTGGTTTTTGATGCTGTTTACATGGTGATGGTTGGTGTTTAAAGGTGTTTTAATGATTTTCTTTTAAGAATGTTGATTTTTGGGGGTATTTTCATGAAGAATGTAATTGTTTCAATGTGTTTTTGAATTGTGGTTGTATTTTCATTGCCATTATTGGTGTATGATAGCCTTCAATGGAGAATATTGGTGTTTAAAGGAGTTTTAATGAAGAATGTTGGTGCTTTCATAAAGAATGATGGTTTCTGCTGGCATTTTCAAGAAGATTGTTGGTGTTTGAAGGTGATCAAATGGAGAACGTTGGTGTTTGATTAAAACTATATGGTGACTGTTGAAGGTAGCCTCAATGAGTAACGTAACTGTTACTTAGCATTTGTTGGAGAAAGTCAGTGATGTGCTGGGCTTTGGTGTAGGATCCGGTGCTCTGATGGCGAACGCCGGGTTTTAACACGATTGAGATTTTTCAGACTGTGCAACTGCACAAGTCAGTTGGACTTCAGAGTATTTTTGTAGGCTTTCACATGCGCAGAGATTCCCGCTTCCAAAAATGCTAATCTAATTGGAGTGTGTGAGAACAGCACAGAGTTTCCAGCAACTAGCTTCTCCACCCAGCAAACGTCTGAGAAGTCGACCTAGAACAAAAAAAAAATTAACAAAAAAAAAAAAAAAAAGAAAGAAATTTTCGCTTCTCCACACATGCATTACTTTACGACTCTTCATGATGCCAAAGACATCGAGAGTCAACATGTAAGAGTCCCTGAAGAATCTAGCCACAAATAAATACTATAAATTAGTGCAAAGCCTAAAATGGCTGAAAAGGACAAGTGGGGGGAAAAAGCCCATATTACATTCTTTTGGTGTATTTCTTTTTTATTTTCTCTCTGCATTTAAAGCAGTTTTCATTGTTATGAGCAAAATTGTGTTTCCGCTATGAATATATCAGGAATAATAGCTGGACTTAATAAATACGCACTTACTGATTGGTATTCGTATTCCCGAAGCCCCCGAAACCTTCACAGCGAAAAAGGAAAGAAAAAAAAAATATAACAAATAAGCAACACATTGTAACTTGATTTCACATTTGCAAATGAGTAAGCGCGCACACACACACACACACACACACACACACACACACACACACACAAACACTTTGGTATTCAACAAAACAAGAGCTGATTTAAAAAAAAAATTCTGTCCCACCAGTGAGAAGTGTCACGGTAATTAATTACAGTGTACGCAGTTAAATTACCAACGTGTCCCGCATTCGACATCAGCTTCTGCCTCGACTTCACTCGCTAAAGCTCGAGAAAGAGGCAGTGTTTGTTGGAAAAGCTCGGGGTGTAGCAGCGTGTAATTATTCTAAAGTTTCTAGGATGTTCTCCTTGTCTCCTCTGCCATGTCTGTTCTTTTACAGAAGCCACAAAAAACTTAACACACAAACACATTAGATTCGGTGTTTCTTTAAAACGTTGTGTGACCTGGAAAAGATTTGAGTGTTTGTTGGTGCTTTGATAAAGAATTTTGGTGTTTGTTGGCCCTCAACGGCGAATACTCACATGCAGCGGTGTTTTCAAAGACACAACACGTTGGTGTCAAATGTTGTTGTTATGACAAATTATTTGGTGTTTTAATAGAAAAAAGGCCCTTGTTGGTGTTTTGATAGTCTTGTAATGAAAAACTCTAGTGTTTGTTGGTGTTTTGATAGAGAATGTTGGTGTTTTGACGGAGAATGTTGGTGTTTTGACGGAGAATGTTGGTGTTTTGATAGAGAATGTTGGTGTTTTGATAGAGAATGTTGGTGTTTTGATAGAGAATGTTGGTGTTTTGACGGAGAATGTTGGTGTTTTGATAGAGAATGTTGGTGTTTTGATAGAGAATGTTGGTGTTTTGATAGAGAATGTTGGTGTTTTGACGGAGAATGTTGGTGTTTTGATAGAGAATGTTGGTGTTTTGATGGAGAATGTTGGTGTTTTGATAGAGAATGTTGGTGTTTTGATGGAGAATGTTGGTGTTTTGATAGAGAACACTGATGTTTGTTGGCCTTCAACAGTGAATAGTATTTAATAATAATAGTATTTAACAGCAATTCCTAGTGTTTAATTGAGTATTAATGAAAAAAGTGGCACCGTGGTGGTTGCATTTAAATGGTGTTTTGATGGAAAATATGCCATTTTTTGGTCTTCAATAGAGAATACTGGAGTCTGATGGTATTGTTGTAGATAATGTTTATGTTTCATGGTGTTTTATGGTAAATCATGGTGTTTGTTAGTGCTTTAATGGGGGAAAAATTATCTTTGTTGGTCATTAATGATCAAGTTGCAAGATCATGTTGCAGTTTGTTGGTGTTGTTATGGAGAATACTGGCCGCTGATGGTTTTTCTGATAGACAATGTTGGTGTCTGATAGTGTTTTGATGGATACTGATGGTGTTTCGTGATAAATTCTCGTGTTTGATGGATTACATTTTTTTTAATCTTTGTTGGTCGCTAAAGCACTTTGTGGTGTTTTGATGTAGAATGTTTTTTTATGATAAATTAGAATTTTTGTTTAATTAAAAATGATGGTCTTTGTTGGTTGTTGACGGTCAATATTGGTGTTTGATAGTGTTTCAGTGGTCAGCGTTGGCATTTCGTGTTATTTTGCGGATAAATGCTGGTGTTTAAAGGTGTTTTGGTAGAGAAAACTAGTCGCTGATGGCTGTTTGGATGTTTTTTGATGTTTAGTGTTGTTTGTTGACCTTGTTGGATGGTGTTTTAAATTAAAAAAAAAGAATGTTTTTTGTTGGTTGTCGATGGTCAGTGTTGGAGTTTGATGGTGTCTTGATGGAAAACAGTGGACGTTGATTGTTTACTTGATGGAAAATGTAGGTGTTTGTTGGTCTTTAGTGGTGAATGTTGGATTGATGTGCACTGAGCTTAATGGAATACTGATCCACAGGCAAACCAGTGCTTTATAGAAAACTAATGCGAAGGTCAGAGATTTGGATATTCAGCTTTTATTCATAAATGGGCCACTTTATCCTGGCGATTTTTTCTGGAAGATTTACAGCTTGGTGGAATGTGGGTCAATAAGGAAGTTTGCAACTTTCTCATAGCCAAACAACAGAGAAGCATGAGAGACAGAGAGCCTCCTCTGGTGATATTTATTTCAAACTGATGGAGAAAAACTGAGGGTTGATGAGCTTTTATGTGAGTGATCGGGCCGTTCCTCTGGCACGGCTTTCCGACTCATTCCCTTTATTATAATAATGCACAACAGGAGGGTGTAAATGTTGACGCTCAGACAAATTAATCTATAAAATCTTTCGCATTAGCAGTAATTTCTGTGCCGCTGCTAGAAAGGAAGCACGTAATCTGTAAATTCATACAGATCATGAGTACAGAGCGAGAGGATGAAGACAGATAATGGCTCTGTGACTGGGAAAGAGCCGTTTATTTAATAGAGACAGAACATCTCTCAGACGCATGTTACACGCTAAACATCTAAACGCTTGGCTGTCACGTCAGGGTTAAGTCTATAAACTTTAGCATGACTGCTGGGTGTGAAAAAGATGGCGTGCGAGTGTGAACTCACCTCCGGAAGAACCGAAGCCTGAGAACCCGCCGCTCTGGCCTCCGAATCCCGGGCTCTGCTGAGCCAAACTACCGAAGGTCGCCGTGGTGTTCTGACTAGCCAGACTGCCGAAGGTGGGGCCGCTGGGGGAAGGCGCGAAGCTGGAAACGGTGGAGGTAAAAAAAAAAAATTAAAAAAAAAAAAAAAAGGGAAAAAAAATGAAAGAAAAAGGTTAATAAATATTACAAAAGTTTTATGTTTTCTTTTTTCATCACTGAAACCAGGAGGCAACATTTTACCGCCATTTTATTATTATTAAAAAAAAATTAATAAAGGCAAAAAAAAAAAAAAAAAGGTACAAAGGGAAAACAGTGACTTTTTTTCCCCCCACTGTAACAAAAACATACAAAGAAATAAACAGACCGATAGATAAAATAATAAAATGCAATAAAACTATGCCACTTGCATTGTGTAAAATATTACTCATTGTGTCTTCATTGTTATTAGAATTGCATGCAAAATTTCTGCACCTTTCTCTAACATCCTATATGTTCGATGGTGTTCTTTAGCATTAATGTGGCATTTTATTCAAGTTATAAAGAGCTCTGGAATCATAAAATGGAGGAAATTGTAATTTAAGGGGGACAATATGAATTACGAGCATCTATCGATATCGTGTAGGTGATGTGCGCTGAACTTAGACAGAAATACCGGTGACCTCTGACCCAAATATAAGAGCCAATATTTGGCAGCTGACCTTCCTCTCGACTGAGAGGCATGAAAGTGCTTTTCAGAAGCAGAAAATTTCACTCCACGTGATTGTATAGTTTAAATATGAACAGCTTTAACAACTGTAAATGCTTGATTAGCTAATGCAGTCGCTTTATTTGTTAGAAGCCAGTCCAGAAACACGAGAGAGAGAGAGAGAGAGAGAGAGAGAGAGAGAGAAAGTGCAACAAAGTATAACGACTATGTAAAATTTTATTTTAGCGTGAAATGATTTTATTCATGCAGTGTTTGTCTGTACAGTAATATTTTAAACATAAATAAAAGTCAAATAAGGGTTGAGTCTTGGATAAATAACGCACAAATGTACTGAAATGTGCAGTTAAAAAGTTGTGTGTAAGAAAAAAAAAAAACCCAAACAAATGCACTGAAGTGAACAAACGTCTGAAAATATGCTGATATATTCTGGTATATTTATGCATGCCTGAGAAATAAAGCTGTTCATCTTGATTCCTGTTTCACAAATGTGACATTTTGGCCATTTTCTCATTCAGGACTTTTAACGCAGGAAAAAAAAAAAAAATTCCCCAAATGCTTGAGACTTATACACACAGGAAGGAGCAAGAACTCAGCAGTTTTTTTTTGTAGAATAAAACTCAGGGCCACATGGTCAGAAACGCCGAGGTGTTTGCGTGTGTGTGTGTGTGTGTGTGTGTGTGTGTGTGTGTGTGTAATCTGAGACAGGCACATGAACCTAGGATTATCTTTCCATAATCTAACCCCCGCGCCGGTTCACCGCTCCGAGTTAAACGCCTTCACGTGGAGCGCTGGAATGCCGAGGAGACGGATGAGAGCTGGAATACACGAGAATAATCCCTTATTATAATCCACTATTATTCCTCGATAATCTCACGGAATAAGAGTTTCCCATGAACAACTGTAAAACTGATTTTTTTTTAACAGAATCTAATCAAATGAGATGTTGAGCGACGTCATAAATTAAGAATTAAATGTCGAATCAGCGAACATGAGTCACGTGGATTGTGTTTTCCCGTCATAAGAGGATAAACGTCCTTGTTAATACGGTACATTTGATTTACCTCGACATCCGGCCACAAACACTGACGCTTAAGGTCTGATATTACGCAATAAACAAATAAATAAAAATAAAACAGGCAAATATAAAGAGCTTAGCAACTCTGAAAACCCCTAAAATCAAACAGCCTCTTGTATTGAAAGTCACCTTACACTTTATAAATCATTTTATTAATGAATAAATCCTTTTAAAGGAATTAATCTGACTGGGCAAAGTGCGAGAATTGTGCACAGATGTCAATGCCTTTTTTAAAAATTTTTATTTATTCATTTTACTCTTACCAGTATCACACAACATCAGCGCTTTTCCTCGTCTGTGTGTGTGTGTGTGTGTGTGTCTGTGCGTCATTGCATCTAAATCCCCTCTGTATTTTCACTAAAGAGTAAAGTATTGGCACCCTCAGCTGTGACTGGGTGCACAGGCATTACGTAAAAAGTTTGCGACTCTTTAATTCCACTTAAGTGTAAACTACGCGTACGCAAGATGGCCGCCGCGTGTATCTTGCGTCATTTGGCATGTCGCTTGTGCACGTCCTCAGAAATTAATGCGATGCGTCCGTGTGTTGCGATACCAACGTACACAACTGAGTCAACAAAGTAACGTTGTGTCTCAGATCGCAGCCTTATGTATTATTCTATACCGTTTGAGTACCAACACTAACGGTTTTCCTTTTAGTTAGTGCTTAACTTTTAAAAACCTCTGTTTTGAGTACCAATCTTCTGGATTTTTAGACCAGTAAGTCTCACGCACAAAGGTGTGGTGAAAGTGACCTATATTTGCTCCTTATGAGCGAGTAAAGTGGCAGTGTATCTAATGAGAGATGCCCGTTTTCCTTTCAGAGCCGTTTATCTGAACGCTTGGTCAAGTCGCCACCCGAAAGCCTCCAAAGAAACCCCGCCTACTTTTTCACAGGACGCCATGGCGTTTGGTGGAGGAGCGCTACATGACACTCGCATGTCAGTGTTACTGCTGTGCTGAAGTGGTGCTCCTGTGGTGCTCACTTTCCATTAATGGTTGGAGGGGGCAGGGGGGAGGGGGCGGAGGGGCAGGGAGATTGGATGGGGGGCAAATACATTATGCAGAGCAACAGATGGGCTCCAGTGAGTAACAGTACACTTACAGAGTGACCTGCAGGGTGAATCTATAGGGTAGGGAGGATGGGAGGATGGGAGGATGGACTGGAATGAAAAGATGGATGGGAGAGAAGGAAGGTTGGAATGGATGGAAAGAACAGATGGATGGATTGAAGAACTGAAAGAAAAATGGATAATGTATACAAAGAATGGAGGAATGGATTGAAATAATGGAAATCTTTGGACTGAAAAGATGGATGGATGGATGGATGGATGGATGGATGGTGCATGGAAAGACTGGAGGAATGGATGGATGGATGGATTGAAAAAGAATGAATGGATGGGATGAAAGAAAGACTGCATAAATGGATAATTGAATGGATGGGATGGAACAGATGACGGGATAGATGGATGGACTGGAAAAAAAACGAATGGATGGGTTATGAATGGATTGAAAGGATGGAAGAATAGATGGATGGATGGCTGGAAAGACTGAAAGAAAGAAGAATGTATGGTAAGAAATGGAAGGACGGATGGATGGATCAAGCCAATGGATGGGTGGATAGACGGATTGAACGAATGGACAAAAACAATGGATGGAATGAAAAGGAGACATAAAAAGACAACATGGATGGAAAGAAGGGATGGAAGAAAGAAAGGGATTGAAAAAAGAGATGTATGGATGGAGGGATGGAAAGGCTTGACCTGTAGATCGATTGACAGGTGTATGTACAAAGACAGAAGAAGAAAGAAATATAAATATGAAAATGGAAATATGAATAAAGAAGGAAAATGACGTCCTTCATCTGGATTCAATACCCAATTTTTTATTTTTCAACTAAATTCTTTATTGTGTTTTTAGCCGTTATGAGGTGAAGTCCGTACCCGAATCCCCCGACGCTGGCCGCGGACGTTCCCTCTCCGAACACTTTCCCCGGGCTGGAGCCCAGAGGACTGGTGAAGGCCGGAGTCGAGCCGAACGTGGCCTGACCTCCGAACGCTGGAGATCCTCCGAACGCAGGAGGGCTTCCGAACACCGGAGCGCTTCCAAACCCACCTACAGGAAATACAATAAAACCACCTTAAACAATCATTTAAATTCTTTCATCATCATTAATATAACTGTGTTTATTTCTGATGTTATCCATTTATTTAATTACTGATCAAAAAGCTGATGCAAATCTTTCAATGTAATCGATTCTTATTACTGAAAAAAAACAACAACAAAGCAATAAATGGGGGGGGGGAGACGGGGGGGGGGGAGAGACACAGAGAGAGAGAGAGAGAGAGAGAGAGAGAGAGAGTGTGTGTGTGTGTGAGAGAGAGAGAGGGAGAGGGAGAGAGAGTGAAAGAGAGGCAGAGACAGTGAGTGAGGGAGAAGCAGAGAGGGAGAGAGAGAGTGAAAGAGAGGCAGAGCGAGAGAGACAGAGAGACAGATTCAGAGACAGAGAGACAGAGAGGCAGAGACAGAGAGGCAGAGGAAGACAGAGAGAGGCAGAGCGAGACAGAGACAGAGAGAGAGGCAGAGCGAGAGAGGCAGAGAGAGACAGAGAAAGAGAGACAGAGCGAGAGAGACAGACAAAGAGAGAGAGAGAGAGGCAGAGCGAGAGTGAGAGCGCTCGAGGCAGAGAGAGACAGAGAGAGAGAGAGAGAGAGAGAGGCAGAGCTAGAGGGAGAGTGAGAGAGAGACAGCGAGAGAGAGGCAGAGCGAGAGGACGAGACAGAGAGAGACAGAGCGAGAGAGAGAGAGAGAGAGAGAGAGAGAGAGAGAGAGAGAGAGAGAGAGAGAGAGAGAGAGAGAGAGAGAGAGAGAGCGAGAGAGAGGCAGAGCGAGAGTGAGAGCGCTCGAGGCAGTGTTGTACAGAAGGCGTCCTCGGCGCTGTGTATTGATCTGTAACTGCATTCGCTCTGAACAGAAAGCCGGGCTGCTGAGGCTCTGAAATTACAGCTCCGCTCACAGCGCGCTGAATAATTGATCGAGCTTGTGGAATCGTATTACGCTCTCTCTGGATCAGCGCCATTAACGGCTAAAAAACGAGACTCTCCCATAATTACGTGTGACGGACGCCGTGAATTTATAACACGCCGCGGCACAGGACGGAGCTCACTCCCAGTTTCTTAAATAGATCATTATACACATGAATTATAGACGCTGAACTCTTTAAAGTGAATATCACACTTTCTTGTGTGAAAGAAATACACACTAGATTATTCCTGCTTATATCTGAGTAATATTTGACTGTTAAACTCTGGTTTTCTGATTTCAGATGATTTTTCCAAGATATTCGTGTGTAATTACATGTCAATATTTATTTAAAAAAATAAAAATAAATCAAGAGAACTTTGGAGTTTGTAATACGACACTACTTTCAATTCTAAATCAGAATTAAATTAAAGCACTTCAATTTGTTTTCAGATAAAATCATTAATTACATTTTTATTTATAATTTTAATGAATTACATTTGATGCACGTATTATTTTATTATCATGGTTGTTGTTATCATTAATACTAATATTGACAAAAAGCGTAAAAAAAGTTTATTTGATCAGGTTTGGGGTCTGATCGGGTAGTTCTGCACTTAAGCTAAAAGGCTAATGTAAAGTGAAGCTCGTACTGCATGAGCTCTAGGACTAAATCATCGCACAGATTTGGTTTGATTCGGATTCATACGGCACGTGAATAAACGCGTGAAAAAGCAAAGCACATCTGAGGAAGATAAGAGGATTGACGGGGCTGAGAATCTCGTCATTCATTGGTCGGCAACGCGAGATGCACTGAAGTGATTTTTTTTTTCCTATTGTGTTACGGTTTATCTTAGAGTAGCGTTTACATCTGGTTTAGATTATTGCGCATTCTTAAATGGAGTGAAGTCAAAGTGAAAATGTAAACAAACCTTTCAAAAGTGCGTATCATGGAAACAAACTGCTCAATAAATTATTTAAAAATGTATTAATTAATGATACAAAGATGTAGCTTGAAACATGCAGCTGTAAACAGGATCACTGTGCTGTACCTGTTTTAGCGGGAGTGGAGAACGAGCCGAACCCCTGAGCAGCTACGGATCCTCCTCCAGCGCTGAACGTCCCGCTCGACTTCTGCTCTCCAAACGCCGAACCCCCATACCCGAACGCCTTCGCGCCGCTGTTCCCAAACAGGTTACCACCTGAGCAGGAAATAAATAAATAAATAAAAAACAGCCATCACATCACAGCAGGCTTTAAATCACACGGGTTATTAAGCCTCAGCACACACACGCGTGTGTTGTGCTGTTATAGGAAAATAATCAACTAGACGGTGGAGTGATAAAGCGGAGTTACTGTTTCCACCCGTCCCGATGGTGTTTTATTCCTCTTACACCACAACAATTTTCTTTGTAACCTCTAACCATTACAAAGCTCTGAAACTGGAGACTCCTTCCTCAACGAACTCGTTTCACTGACTTTCCAAAACACGATATATAACTAAAAACGACTAAAATGTACGACGTGTCACTCTTCACTTGTAATTCTGGCCAAACTGCTGTGGTACAAGTGGAATAAAGCACTTGAGGTCATGCTGTTACAGGAAAATAATCAGCGGCAGGTGGTGTGATGAAGCGGAGTTACTGCTACCTCCTCAGAGCTGATTATTTTCCTATAACAGAACGTCCTGAAGTATTTTATTCCTCTTACACCACAGGCTTTTTTGCCAATCAGTACAATTTTTTTCATTTATAATGGAAACAAATGTGCTTTTTATCTGTTTATAGTTACATTTAATGTTTGCAGAACGGCCTGCTCTCACTCACTCATGTTATAGCAGCTATAAACCGTCGTTTTCTCTTTCTTCACGTTAGTAAGACAAAAAAAACCAAAAAAAACATGCAGTTTACTGAGACATGTTCCTGAGGATGTCAGAAACTGACTGTTACAAAGCACTGACACTGGAGACTCCTTCCGTAAATGCTGAATAACCGTCCATGTGAATGAGCTGTTGCTATAGAGACGATGAGGCACTAGAACGAGCGCATCGGCATAAAGCTTCAGCAGCGCTGTGGTATAGGATCAGGCTGAAATCTGAACTTGGCCTAACAGATTATAGCGGTTATAAACTACAGCGTGCTGAAGAGCACAAGTGCGACAGAGCGAACGCTATTCTGAGTAACGGCGCCTCCCCTCGTGTCACCTCCTGTCTAACCCTCTGCAGCTGAGCTAGGAAAGCATCCACACTTTATCCACCACATGCCAAAGCAGCTATTTATTCCTCCAGTCATTAACTGTGTGTGTGAACCGCAGCGTTTCCATCCTGGCCGTCTGTACGCCGGGAAAGGTGGCAGAGTTGGCATTAAAAAAAATGATACAATAAAAGGTGATGATGATGATGATGATAACAACACGAGTGTTAGAGATAGAGATGAGTGATATGACCAAAAAAACTAAAATATCAGGATACACAATATATATAGTTTTGCTACAAACTGTAAGTAGTACCGCATTAAACCAAAACGCTCTTGGATGATTCTGTAAAGAAAAACATACGAGAGTAATGCACTTCGCTGCGCGTTGTGCCGCATCACACCCCCCCAGCATGCGTTATTTTCATATAAACAGCGCCGTCTGGAGTGCGCTGTTCCACTTACACCACAAAGACTGCAATGTTTAATTTACTAACGAACGACACGTCGCACATTTTAACGGTTTATAGTCCGATACAATGCTGTAGAACGTCTGAGAGAGGAGCTAGTTCTCGTTCTCACTTACGTTAAAGCTGCGATAAACAGTCATTCCTTCATCAGCCTCTTTCTTTCTCTCTCTCTCTCTCTCTCTCAGTCTGTCATTTTACAGAGAAACCAGAAAGCACAAACTGCTCTGTCCTGTAGACTTTCCAAAAGCGTTACAAAAGCACTGACACTGGAGACTCCTTACATAAATATTACATATACATCTCCTAACAAAAAAAACTCCAACATCAACAATTATACGATTTACTTTGTTTAATAATAAAATCTGTTTATTATCAGTCTTTTATTATTAGATTGTGTGATTATGTGGCGCGTCTACTGTACAAGTCCACGTGAATGAGCTGTTACTATAGAAACGATAACGTATTAGAACGAGCGCATTAATATACGCCTGTCTTTCATGTTACAGCCGGAACTACTGTCCGAGGTGCTGTTACACAGAAATAATACACACCTTCTGACCAATCAGATTCGAGAATTAAACCGTGCTGTGGTGTAATTATATTTAACCCATGCATAAATTATTTAAAACATCCAGCTTCTTTAGATGTTTTTTTTTTTTATTAGTTAAAGTTGTATGTCACATGAATTCTAATTTTAAGTAACAAAAAAAAATCTAAAGAAGCTGGATATGTTTTTAAATAAAAAAGAAAAGAAAACATTGCACCTGAAATAAAGTAATTTAACACTGAAAAGGTGAAAAAAATGAACCTTGTGAGAAAGAAAAATTACATTTTACAATTAAGTATGTTTCAAACATTAAATCAGCTGCTGTCAGTTATTTTGTAACTCAAAAAGAAAATAAAAATGATTTAAAAAAAAACAATAAGATGCCAAATTATCTCCTAAAATCATATCATGGCACAATTTAATCACAGTATCGATATTATACTGTCGTGTCGCCCGGATCTACTTTCTAGACTCCTGATCAGAGTAAGATTTCTGGCTCTAGAACACTGAACCCTCACTTGGTTGATTGGTTTGTCCGAAAGCGCCGGTGTTGGTGGATCCGAACGGGTTTTTGTTGGCAGCGTCTTCGCTCGGCTTGCCGCCCAAACCGCTGAAAAATCCTCCGCCCGAGGAGCTGGAGGAGTTGGCCGTCCCTGAGCCGAACAAACCTCCGCCGGACGGCGGCTGTCGGGAGAAAAAGACAGAGGATTAGAGGAGAAAACCGATTGTACGCCAGTTTAAACCTTGTAGGCATCTTAAAATGTCGTCAGTGATTAGATACCTCAGAGTGAAGTGGGAAAAACACAAACCTGGCACATAATCAAATAAAAATATCCGATGGAAAGAATAAAAACGACGATATTTAACACTTTACCTGGCCAAAGACGCTGTTGGTACTCGGCTGCTGACCAAACACTGATGAAGACGAAGTGCTGCCAAACGCCGCTAGAGTGAGAGAAGAAGGAATGAATAAATAAATAAATAAATAAATAAAGCACTGATCTCCCAATAGCCAAATAACGCGTGCTAAGCTGCGTGTACTGGGCGATAAATAAATTACGACTGTTCGCGATTTGTTCGTGATTCTCGCTCTGAGACGAGATCTCCGGATAGTTCTGCGTCCATCTCGCAGACTTTAATGGAGAACGAAGTCTATGAGATGTGCCGTAAATCTGGATAAAATAAAATACCAACGCAAAAAGGAGCATAACGAACATTTTTCAGTCTCTATTTAAATGCTTTTTTTAACTTTTTTTGCGATACTAAGCTGTAATGTCATTTTGTTATTAAATCCTAACCCTTTATCAAATTTAATACCTGCCCTTCAGACGCATTCGTGTGCGCATGCGACCCCTGTTCCTGAAGTGACCTTCAGGTTTTAGTCAATGGCGAATAATTTTATTCAAATAATTCAATCTGTATCGACTCCGCCCACATTTGCATATTCATTAAAATAAACATGCAAAGCTGGAAGTGTCATTTTGCTCATTTACAAGAAATATCTTCCACAAAGCTCGCAATACTTCTTAAGTTTGCCTTAATATTAAAAATCAGAGCCTAAATATTAAGTGATTTTCAGTTTTTTAAGGCTTTTAATGACAAATAAGATAAAAAATCCTAACATTTTAAGCAGTGAGTGGAACATATACAGTATTTAGCAAACTTTTAGCAACATTTGTATGAAAACGATGATTTCAATGATACTCAAGGTGTAAATATCGGAAATCATTACATTATTTCGCGAGGAATAATGATATAATAGGTACAAAAATAGATTTTAACAGCTGGTTAAGCAACAACGGAATGGAATTGATCAGGGTTATAAACGCACCGATGATACCTACGATACTGAGAAAAGTGGACTGTCGCTTAATTTACAGCAATATTGATATTATTATCTGAATATTAAAGAAGTTAAAGCAAACCTGCAGTCAGAACACTATTAATGTTTCCTGTAAACACAGAAATGAAATAAAACCTGAACAACACCGAAGCGAAATTCCGCTCTGAGTTACGTCTCTATTAGCGAATTCTTCCCACAGAGGAATCTGACCCCTGAGCTGAAACATTCATTCCAAAGTCGCAGTGAAATTCCCGACAGGAAGCTGCTGAAGGTGACCACGGATCAGCTGCAAGAGAATTCCGGGAATTTGTACAGCGGTGTCGCTTTTTAAATATAATCTAAATAAGTATAAAGCCATGAGATTAAGTTCCAATAACTTAAGTAATAAGTAATAGGATTTTTTAAATAAATTTATTAATAAACAAAAAAACATTTTTATTCATAAAAATAAATACAAAATATTTTACAGTGAACAGGGAAAAAAAAAAAAAAAAAACATTTTACAGTTTTAAAGATTAAATAAAAAACTAACATTAGCTTCTTCGAGTGAGTTTGTAACTATTTTTTAAAAAAGCTGCGTTTTTATTATTTATTTATTTATTTAGTCTTCAATGTCGAGAGAGAAAACAAAAGAGAGGCTGGTGAGTGAACGACCGTTTATAGCTGCTATAACGTAAGCGAGAACAGGAACTAACTTGTTTCGTGGATTTAATTATAAACGGGTAAAGTCATTAGTAAGTTGATGTGGTATAAGAGGAATAAAACACTTTAAATTAGCTGTAAGACAATACGAAGCTCTTACCAGGAGGCTGTCCGAAGCTGAACCCAGAAGACGTCGTCGTCGTGGCCGTGTTAGTTCCGAACAACGATCCCTGTCCAAACCCTGAGGTGCTGCCGCTCTGCCCGAAAGCAGGAGCGCCGCTCTGTCCGAAGATGCTCGTCCCGGTGTTCGCTCCGGAGCCGGTACCGCTCGACCCGAACGAGAAGGAGCTGGCGTTGGTGGAGCTAACCGAACCGAACAGCCCTCCTCCTCCTCCTCCACTTCCTGCCCCGCTGCTGGACGCCGGAGCAGGAGCCGAGCTCGGCGCAGCCGTCTGTCCGAACCCGGAGCTGCCACCGAACGCCGACTGGCCAAAAGTGAAGCCGCTGGCCGAGGAGAATCCGATGGACGCCGGCTGTCCGAAAACCGGTTTTCCAAAACTGGAAGTGGTGGAAGGAGCGCCGAATCCTGAAGATCCGAACACAGGGGTGGAGGAGGTACTGACCGGCTGAGAGAACACCGGAGTCGGAGCTGGAGCCGACGTGCTGACAGCTACAGAATAATCAAAGAAAACGCACGTGTAACAAATATATGTATAAATATTAAAAAAAATAATATATATTATTATTAATATATATATATTAATATAGTTTTTTTTAAACTCAGTAAAAACAGGAAGGAAACCAAGAAACTATTTAAAAATCTACAATTAAATAAATAATACATTCAAACATTCATTATATCTGTGTGTTCTTTTTTCCCCCCCTTTTTTCTAATCCCTTTCTTCTTAGGACAATAAGAAATATATAATAAAGTTTATATGTGTATATAAGTACATATATAAGTTTCATTTTTTGGACTATTAAAGCCACTCCTAGGAGTTGGAGAGAGAGAGAGAGAGAGAGAGAGAGAGAGAGAGAGAGAGACATAAGGGCAAAGAAGAGGAAAAAAAAAAAGAAAAAGGTTAAGAATTTTATAAATAAAAAATAAGGCTTAAAAAACTAGCTTAGAAAACATACCAGGCACTTATTAGCATTATTTCATGTTTGAATGAATTAAAATTACATTTGTATGTTTTTATATGTGACGTAGAAAAAAGGGATCTGAATAAACGCATGTCAATTATGGAATTTTTCATACTATAATTTTTTAACAAACAAAACAAAACAAAACAAAACAAAGTAGCTCCTGAATCCCAATTTGCGCTCAGTAGTGAGTAAAATCTAGCGACTAGGGATCCGTTAGAGATTCAGGTTTTATGCGTCGCCTAAATGTGGTTTAACGGTATAGGCTCATTAATATTCGAATGTATTTGCATACTCGTTAAAATTCAGGTGTAATCCTGGTGAAGTGGGTGTGAATGAGACGGGTGGAGCTGCTCTACCTGCTGTGCTGATGACCGGGGTGAAGGTGGTGACTGATAACGTTGTACTGTTGGAGCTCACAGCTGGCTGGGTGAAGATGGAGCCCGGAGTGGTGGAGGGTGGAGCTGCTGCTTCTGCTGCTGCTGCTGGTGGTGGTTGTTGTTGTTGTTGTTGTTGTTGTTGTTGTTGTTCTACAGGAGCAGAGCTGGCTGTAGTAGCAGGAGTCGTTTCCTGGACGGGTTTCGACGCCGTTACAGGCGCCGTCTCGGCGGGAAGAGGTGTAGCTGTGGCCGCGGATGTGGGACTGGCCTCGGGAACGGACGTGGTTTGGGTCGACGGACCTTCGGTTTCTTCCTGCTTGGGTTGGGAAGGCGGAGTTTCTTCTGTGACGGACGCTGGAGACGGAGTGGCCGTAGAGACAGCGGAAGGTTCGGGACTCGGTTCTGAATGAGGTTCTTCAGGCGTCGTGGCGGAAACCGACTCGGGTGGAGGAGAAGGTTCGGGTTCGGGAGGCTTCTCGGCTACGGAGGGCGTTTCTTGATGAAGAGGAGCCGCGAGCAAGGAGCTGAAGGAGGGCACGGACGCAGACGACGCAGATGCAAAGGAGAACGTTTTGCTGGTCAGCGATGACGCCGTGCACTCAGGAGGCTTAAAAATTCCTGGATTTTTAGACATATCCGCCGTAGCGCTGCCGGAATCCGAGTCGTTTCCAGCGGCGACGGGTTTCGAAGGGTTTCCGAATGTGAACGTCGTGCCAGGACCTGTGCTTCCAGGAGGCTTGAAGGTGAAGGTCGTATTGGGCTTAGGGGATTCTTTAACCTCGTCTCCTGGTCCAACTCTGAGACCGAAGAAGGAGCCGAGAGAGTCTTCTTGAGCTTTGGGAACCTGGAATGGGGGAATCGTGGGGCTTTTGCCTGGTTCACCCATCGAGCTCGGTACAGAACTGCCAGGTTTCTGGGGGATTTTAGCCACCTGGGTTACACCTTTTCCAAAAAAGGAAAAAGAAACAGAGGTAAGAGTTCAATTTTTGCGTACAACCTTTATGAATGTAAGAAAAAGAAATGTTTTGCCAACAATCACAGCTTCTTTCAGACGATATAAGGTCACATGTTTACTTTGAGAAGTGCTCGCTCCTTGAGACTGAGATGACGTGGCACTCAGGTTGAAGGCGAATCCTGGAGGTGATCTGCAATTAATTATGGATGTTAATTATAAGGTGAAAATGGACTTTAAAATGGATTTTAGCTATTAATATAAATAAATAAATAAATAAATAAATACACACTCACACTCCTTTGCTGCTCTGCTGTTCCAGAGACGAAGTCAAGCTGAATGGCGCAGCAGTGTCAGGTTTGGTTAGCTGACCTAAACACACACAAGCACTTTTATAAACACCATTACCACCACTACTACTACTACTAATAAAGAAATAAACAGGACAAAATAATTATCTAATAATTATATAATTACTAAAACACTGAGCACAAGACCTGCAATTAAAGGTCAAGGGTGCCAATACTTTAATCTCAGACCAAAAAATAAAAACACAAACAGAGACACCCGAGTACCAGCTTTAGCGCTTTCTGTGTCTAAATCTCAAACATCATCGTACTGAGCACTGCACTAGCAGAGGGTACAGCACCATTAAATGAATAAATAAGTAAAACGAAACCTTAAAAACGTCATTGCGCGATAAAATCGGAAATGGAAACGGCACCGAAATGCGAGATCGTGAATTTCCAAAGAGAAAATTCTTACCGAACACAAAGCCGGGTTGGGCCGGAGCGCTCTCTGTGACCGGGAGATGAAACTTTACTGCGCTCTGCGCGGAATTCTGAAGAGTTAAAATATAGGAAAAAAAAAAAAAGTACACATTAATATCCCATTACACACTGAATGATTAGCGTCCTGTAATATGACATAACATCTTAAAAGTATAACATGCAGAGGCCGCGACCGAGAACTAACACAATTTATATTTTCAATAAAGAAGATAAAAGAGGTCTCTTATTGACTGAATGCAACACAGACAATAAAGTATAATTCAAAAATAACTCAGAGAAGCATAATTACTGTGGTGTTCAGAGTCTTTTAGGGGAATAAATAATACGGAAATTGTATACAATAAGGGGAAAGAAGAACTCGGACACGTATTTTCGTTACTTAAGTGTACTTCCTGTGAATATACTGCACTTCGAATTTACACACGTCTTAAATTTGCTCTTATAATTCTAAATCCTATTTAAATAAAAATAAATCAAGTTCTATATATAAATGCTCTCACAGAAACTGCACTTGGCGTCATTACAAATGATGTTGCCTTTGCGTCTAAAAGCGTTTGGACAGATCGGAACCCTTCTGGAACGATATACACGATGCCATAGCATACAGTGAAGCAGGGAGCAGGTGGAGGAAAACCTGGAGAGGTGGAGGTTTGCGCTGGAGAGAAGAGGAATGAAAGTCAGTCGTAG
>CM075029.1:1264029-1276005 GCA_037576675.1 Pangasius sanitwongsei
AGCTCGCTTTGTGCACAGGGGCGTCGTCATGCTGGAGCAGGTTTGAGCCTCTTAGTTCCAGTGAAGGGAAACTGTAACGCTACAGCACACAGAGACACGATATACAACTGTGTGCTTCAGAGTTTGTGGGAATAGTTTGGGGAAGAACCACATAGGTGTGACGGTCAGGGGTGCACATACTTTTGGTAAAATGGTGTATATGGTATAAGGTTTGTTTATAAAATATGTTAGAAGTAACCGGAGAATAATATGAATGAATTTGATCCTGGAATAAGGGGAAAGGATCGGAACCGGATTTGGAAAAGGTTTTTCAGGACCTGTAAGTGTTTAGACATATAAAGAGACTTAAGTGTATTTTTGTCAGGATTGAGTTTTATTATATTTATAATTTATTATTATAGTCGCACTGTAAATTACTTTCGTGTGAAAGCTGTGGTTTTGTGTAAGTTGTGTTTTTATCTATGTATTTTTTCTTCAATGAAGTGCTTCTGTTAAAAAAAAATGACTGTAAAGCTTAGTAGATTTTAAAGAAAAAAAAAATCTCAGCTAAGGTTTCAGTGTTAGTGTCGGGAAAGAAAAAGTGGCATCGTGTCACGTCTGATAAAAACCCATGACAGCTTTACAGCAGGGGATTCTGCTCTCTCTGAAAAACATGTTGCTCAAACTTGCCCAAAATGGAAACTCTATCTTAAACTCGCTGGAGGAATATTTTTTCTCCCGCGTACGAGCGTCAATAAAACACATTTATTTATGAATACGTGATGGGAAAGTACGCAGGTCATCACTGAAACAGATCATTTCCTTACGCAGTGAAAAAAAATAAATAAATAAAAAAAGGCTAACAGTCAGAAACTTCCACGTAGTCGAGATTACATCTCAGCACACTTTGATATTCTGCTCCTTACACATTTCTGTGCCCTTTTCCCCCCACAGTGTCAGTGTTCGTTTGCGTACTCATCAAAAACCCTGAATAATAATGGAGCAGCACGTAAACACATTTCTGCTTATAGAGAAACAGCACTCGAGGGGTTTACATCTAAATATTCAACGCATCAGCAGAGAGAGAGAGAGAGAGAGAGACAGAGAGAGAGAGACAGAGAGACAGAGAGAGAGAGAGAGAGAGAGAGAGAGAAAGCAGAAGAAACAGAGAGCAACAGAGAGACTGACAGTGAAAAAGACAGAGTGAGACAGAGAGAGACAGAGAATCACAGAGAGACAGAGCGAGAGAGAGAGAGAGAGAGAGAGAGAGAGAGAGAGAGAGAGAGAGAGGGAGGGAGGCCAACAAACAGAGAAAGGGAGACAGAGAGCAAGAGTGAGTGAGAGATTTACACACAGACAGAGAGCAAAAGAGGAAGAGACAGGAGGACAGAAAGTCAGAGAGAAAGAGTGAGAGATGTAAACAGAGAGAGAGAGAGAGTAATAGATAGATAGATAGATAGATAGAGAGAGAGAGAGAGAGTAATAGATAGACAGATAGAGAGAGTAATAGATAGATAGATAGATAGATAGAGAGAGAGAGCGAGAGTAATAGATAGATAGATAGACAGACAGAGAGAGAGAGTAATAGATAGAGAGAGAGAGAGAGAGAGAGCAAGAGCGAGAGAGAGAGTAACAGATAGATAGAGAGAGAGAGTAATAGATAGATAGACAGATAGACAGACAGAGAGAGAGAGAGAGAGTAACAGATAGATAGATAGATAGACAGACAGAGAGAGTAATAGATAGAGAGAGAGAGAGAGAGAGAGCAAGAGCGAGAGAGAGAGAGTAACAGATAGATAGAGAGAGAGAGAGTAATAGATAGATAGATAGATAGATAGAGAGAGAGAGTAACAGATAGATAGATAGATAGAGAGAGAGAGCTCTGAGATAGAACTCTACTGCCCCCTAATGGCGAACTCTACGATAAGCTACAAGGGTCATTTGACCAAAAAGTTCAACAAACACATTATTATGTTACGTTTTAACTGTAGATTGTTCTCCGCAAATAAGATAAAGAATGGAATAGTGTGTGTGTGTGTGTGTGTGTGAGTGTGTGTGTGTGTGTGTTAACCTTCCTTGTCAGTGTGTGTGTCTGTGCTGCTTACTGAAGCTGAATTATTATGGCCAACACATCGCTCCACTGATCGATGCACACGGGGCAGAAAGAGGACACCAGGGGACAGTACAGACTGTACACACACACTCACACACACTCACACACACTCACACACACTCACACACACTCACACACACTCACACACACACTCCTGCTGCATCCTGTGCAGATTTTTTCTTCTCTCTCGCTTGGCATCACTAAACACACACACACACACACACACCCACCTTCAAGCTTGTGCACTGTGTGTCTGAGCAGAAGAATGTCAATCCAGAACGCTCATTAGAATATTAGGCCACGCCCACTCACCAACTTCTTAATTTTATTACTTTATAGTTGAGATGTTGCTGAATGTTTCATGGAACATTCAGACGTCTAATCGTTATCCGCTCACGTTTTCAGCAACGGCGTAAAGACGTAAATCTGCTGCGGAGAAACCTGCGACTGACCGACAGACACCTAATAACGCAGTACGCACGCACACACACACGCGCACACACACACACACACACACACACACAGAATAAACGGTACTGAGAGGGTTCTGACCCGGCGTCAGTGGAAACAGGCAGGGCGGCTCCGTTGTCCTTCAGCTCCTGCACGTTGACAACCTGAGGCACGTTCTTCAGCGTGAGTTCAGTCAGATTCGCCACTGCAACACAACCCACATTTAACACTCTCCACTCAACGCACCAGTGCATTCTGGGTATTCTGTACACACAGCAGTGTCTGGAGTGCACTAGAAATCCTCCACAACTGACTTCCTTTCACCTTAAAAGCTTTATTTTATGGTTAAAAAAAAGGCAATTTTAGCTCATATTACCGTAAATAAAATATATTTTAAATTTATTTCATCTTAAAAAATTGTTTAGTTTGTAATATGGTTTATTTAGCTTATTGGGAAGCAAAATATATACACAATTCAATTTATTTTATGGTAAATAAAGTTTCTTTTAGTTCATGTAATACTTAAAACATTTATTTTAGGATATTTTATGGTAAAAATAAACTTTTTTATTACTAAAAAAAAATACATTTTATTCTAAAAGAAAGGTTACTTTCACGCATTTTATGGTTAAAAAAGTATAATTTAGTTTATTTCATGAAAATATAAATGTTTAGTTTACTGTATGGCAAAAAAAAAAACATTTTAGTTTATTTTATAGTAAAAACAAATAATTCAATAATAAAAAAGTCTATTTTAGTTCATTTTATGGTTTTAAAAAAAAGTATTTTATGTTATAGTTAAATGGATTTAAATGATTATTTCTGGTTTTATTGTTAAGTTTATCTTTGTGGTAAAAATAAAAATGTTTATTTTCCTTTAATTTATGGTTTAAAAATGTTTATTTTATAGCCAAAAAAACAACTTTATTTTATGGCAACACGGTAAGCATGTATTTCAGCTTATTCTATGATAAAATATATTTATTTCAGTTTATTTTGTAGCCAAAAACATTATTTAAAAAAGAGAGAGAATGTTGAGAGCACAGTTTATCATCTGGTTTTAAAACTACAATAAAAAGACAACAAATCTACTTTAATCAGTGGCTAATTTCATGTAATTAAACTCTGTATCGCTGAAGCGAAGTCATTATTGTGGGTTAAGAAATAAAAACACATTTGAAATGTTAGATTATATGATAAAATTGGGATTTATATATCCGCTTGAACGCTGACGGAAAGAGAGCGTTATTTCTCATACTTGGTTTCTGGCTGTTCATTTGTCGGTTTAAAGCGGCTCTTCCTGCAGCCTGGGCCGGGGGGAGAGTGGTGGGCGTGGTCTTCTCGAGGGGCGTGGCCTTTTCAGTGGGAGGAGGTCCGTGCGTCACTGTCTTGGTGGCCAGTGCTGTGCTGTCCGCGCTGTCCATGTTGATCTTGGAAACTGTTCCAAAAAAAAAATTTAAGAGATAGAGAAGTGAAGTGAGGTTTGGTCGTAACGAATCGTTTCTCCGCGGTCTGCGTCGCCGTGTCTTACCGCGAGCGCCGATGCCGATCCCCGGCCACTGCAGCACGCCGCTGAACGGCGGCGCGGAGTCGACGATGGCGCGAGGCTGGATGGACGAAGTGCGCACTACGGTGGGGTGGCGCGGCTGGGCCGGGACGGGCTGAGGCACCTCCACTTCCTCAGGCACGGGCGGCGGGTCGTCACACTCCTGAGGCTGATACAGAGACGAGGTGGAGCTCACGTCGTCCAGATCCTCGTAGTATTTGGGGGAGAGGAACGCTGATCTCGACAGGTTGGCTTTAAAAAAAAAAAAAAAAAAAAAGAAAGAAAGAAAGAAAGAAAAAGTTCTCTCACAATCAGAGCATCATTTCTCGGCAGGAATAAACAGATATCCATCATAAGGCTACAAAATAAACAGGAAAGTTTTTCAACATGTCTAAATTTAAACGAAATGCGGTTAGCTAGCTAATCTATACACGTTAATTTATTGTAGAGCGATACGCTTCATCCGAGGTTCCATCCTTGCTGTTTTATTAATTTCTTTTATTTTCTAGCTAATTTACATATTCAGATGAAACTATTACAGGATTTTCCCTATCATAGAAAGGTTTAGGCGCAGCGCCTAAGTGTTTCTGCAGAACGCCTTAAGAAGAATTAGTGAGAAAAAAAAAAAAAGGCATTTAGGCGAATATCAGAATGAATGTAAAAACAACAGTGAGAGTTCTATAAAAAATTTTTTTTTAAAAACGTAGCCTATTTTACGACTAAAGAAACGGTTAACCTAGCTAACGTACACAGACAGCTAGTTAGTCGATGTTACATAAAGACGCCTCGACTGAACTCATGTTAGTCGCTAACGTGGTTTGGTAGCTAAACAAACTTAGGCTGTGTTCACACACGTAACGTTTCTTTTTTCCTGATGAAAACCGCTGGTCATAGGCTCAGGGTGTTTTTGAAAACATGCTCCACTCCATAGGATTATTACGCAAAACAGGAGCTGAGCGCTTGAAGAGAGACGTTACGCGGGAACGCAGCCTTCTTTTTTTCTCTCCATCTTATCCTCTGTTACAGCTACAGCTTTACCTGACTGTTAAGCCTGATTTACACTTCTGCGTGTGTTAATGCGTATTTGCGTGGCGACGCAGAGACACGCGTTTCTCAGACCGCTGTCTTTAATAAACACTTCTCCTCTGTGATAAAACTCTCACACTGAACAGCGAGTATGAAGAAACACAAGCGAGTTACTATTTAATATGTCGCGAAAGGCTATAAGCTCCCACCGAGGTCAATTATATAGCGCGCGCACACACACACACACATTCCAGAAGATGACACATGAATAATGACAATGTACAACATCTAAACTGTTTATACTCTATTTCATTATAAAAAGGAGTAACGTGTGTCTTCTGTAATACCATAATAAAACCATAAAGGGCCATTAACGTGTGCGGAGGAGATACCTGGAGCTGTGGATCGCACAGGTGGAGTCTGACGCTTGGACAGGAAGTTCCTCAGCTGAGACTGCTTCACCGGAGTCATCTTAGCTGGAGAAAAAGAGTTAAGACAGAACTTCAGTGAAATAAAATCGCTTACCTTGTGTGTATTATAGGAAAAAAAAAAACCCCGCCAGACTGAAAGTCTCTGTAGGTGCGTTTCCTCCTCAGTTTGCTCCTTTCCTGCACTTCTTCCACTGCTTCAATGCTGCGTTAGATTTAAAACCCTGACTCAAACCGGCCCCCGCCTGTCTGCCGGCGACGGTCCACAAACCGCCGTAGATGTAAATGCCACTGGCAAATTTATGCAAATCTGCAGAAGGTCTGAACAGGAATGAACAGCACTGGCCAAACTTTCAGTCATGGGTAAACACTGCAAACTAAAAAAAAAAAATACAAAGCACGCACGCATGCAGCGTTTAGCGAAACGGACACGGGACGCTCCGAGCTAATGGCGTCCTTGCGCTGGAACCTGATCAGCCATATTGCTCGTGATGTCATGCTCAAGGAGGGATGATGGAAAAGTAGCTATCAGTGAAATAACTATTATATATCATAATAAGATTATTATATTATAATCAATATATTATAATGTCTACTATAAGATAAACGAGGTACAGTTTACAGACCTTCCCTCAATTTCTCATGAACAATTCTATAAACAAATATATCTTATTTATATTTATATTATATATAAAAAAAAAAAAGGATAAAATTTATTCCTAGGGGGAAAAAGATCTTCCAGTGTCTTTATAAACAAAATCTGGTCTAAACCGGTGATCAGAATTTTAGAAAATATAATTTTTAAGCAAAATAGAGGAATATTCTCACATGCATGATGCAGCGTTTGATAAAGAGTAACTAGTTATAAAAAAAATCTAGTTTCATTCATTAATTTGTTTTGGATAATTTGAGATGTTTTTGGTGGAAATTTTGTAAAGACACACCAGAGAAACGCTGCACTCGGAATGACGGACAGTCTAAAGAGCGACAGAATTTCAGGATAATGATTTATGATGAATTACGGTAATTAAATGAAAGTGATTTTTAGTTTGCGTCTTATATATTTTCTAAAAAACTGCTTCCAACTGAGTTTCTCTGCATGAAAACAACAGTCAGTCGAGCACTACGTAGAAGGAGATGTTATTGTTTAGTTCGTTAGCAATAATATAATATATCGTATCGTATATATTTGTGTAATATTCTGGATGTAAGATGTTATGGAAGAGCTTACACGGAGATTTGGAAGGAGCTCTGGATGCCGTATCCAGACTCGCCTTCAGCAAGGCGTTTTTCAGACTCTCCAGCTCGCTATCCAGACTACAACACACACAGGAAAAAAGGATTTACAGGGCGCTAGGGTCGAGTAAAACGAGGCGCGGCTGAATCAGGCGTGACGCGGAGGTCTTTACCCCTGTGAGGATGATGAAGGTGATGATGGCGAGGAGGTGGACGCGAGCTGGCTGGAGGTTTTGTTGTAGAGTCTCAGGTTCTGCAGGTCTCTCACCAGATGCTCCAGCTTCTGTTTCTGCTGGTTGATGATGTCCATGTTGTTGGCCAGAGCTGCGTAAAGAGCCTCTCGCTCAGGGACTATCATGTGTCTGAAAACAGCGCAAATGAATTAACTCAGGACGTGACTGCAGTGTATTTCAGAACACTGGGCCGATACGACAAAAATATCATATCGCGATACTCGTAGACATTTCTGACACACAGTATGCGTCACGATATACAGGGTTTTAAACAAACGACCAGCGATACAGTATGCCTACATTTAAATCTTTACTTTATTTCATATTCATAAAAATATTTTTATTCATAAAAAAATGAAAAGGAAGAAACAAATGAATCAGTGAATTTGTTTTTAACAATTTAAAGATAAATTTTAAAATCAAATCAGCTGCTTACGCTCAGGCTGTATTTAATAAAAAAAAAAAAAATCAAACAAACAAAAACAAAAAAACATCACAACATCGACGATATATCACGATATTTTTTTTCTTTAAAAAAATTAAGCTTGGTTCTTTTCTTTTCTCATTTCTGGGATATTGTTGATACCATAATATCTTTTTATACCCGTTTTTTTTTTTTTTTTTTTTTTTTTTTAAATAACAATTACAAACTCTAGAAGCAGCCAATCTGATGTAAAATTTTTTAACTGTTTTAATTTTAGATTTTGCAAACTTTTTCAGTGTATTTTTGCACACAAATTAAAATTAAAGTATCAAACTTTTCTTAAACTTTTCTTCTGTTTAAAGGCTAAATAAAGTCTTTTTAAGGTCTAATCTCCAAGATCGGATTCAGAAAAATCAAACACTGACACTCTTGTGATTTCTGACTGTTCGGATTTGGACATTGCTTTACATCGAACCAGTCGGATTTCGATGATTAAATTAAAAACAATAAATAAATAAATAAATAAATTCTATTTAACGCTTTCTATATAAATGTATTTGATTTATTTTTATACGGCGGAGGATTAAGGACCACGTACTTCTGTTTCCGCTTCTTCTCCAGATGTTTCTCCCACTCCAGGTCTAACACGTCATTAACGTCCTCCACGGCGAACTTCACGTACTGGTACAGCCTGCGGATCTCCTGTTTAAACAAACACCGAGGCTTTCTTTCCAACACCGACACTGTTATTATCCGTAAATTAAACCACACTGCAATGCATTCTGGGTAATATCTGCTCCTGAGCCTTCAAACCAAAGTCATTATGTAATAATATATTCGTTTTCTATAATGAGGTCTCTGCTACTACTGTGTGTAGTTGTGTGTGAGTGTGTGTATGTAGTTGTGTGTGTGTAGTTGTGTGTGTGTGTGTACAGTGGCTTCTACCTTGAGCTGGTTCTCGCTGCGTGGGTCCAGAGGTTTCTTGTAGAGCAGCTGGAGGTACCCTTTGTCTCGGTTCAGTTCTCTCTGAGCTCGAGCTTCTTCTGCTCCGGCGAAACCCTCCAGCAGCGTCGTCTTCAGCGTGCTGATGTCACCGTGCATCGACTGACACCCAAACAAACCTCTGATTCGTTAAAAAGCTGAAAAACCCGCCACTGCAGCTTTTAAAATAAACTGCAAGCTTTACTTATAAATCTTGTTGAATCTTTTTTTGTCTTATTAGTCATTTTCTTCTTGTGTTTTATCTATTTATATTAAACACTTTGTACTGAAATTAGCGAAAACTGTTTTTTTTTTTAAATCCCATTTTAGATATTATTTATTGTTATTTTGGTACTGCACTTTTGTACTAAACCCTACAATGTGCGTACTTCATTCGCGCGCTAAACCCTACACTGTACTTTTCTGCGTTATTTAAAAGCACCTCTGTGGTCTCCTTGATCTCCAGCGTGAACCTGTGCAGGTCTTCACTCTCTTTGCGCAGCTCCTTCATCTCGTCCGAGCTCCCTACACGGAAATCCGCCCCCTTGACGCGCGCCTTCAGCTCGTCCATCTCCTTCTTGAAATGAGCGATCTGTGGAGGAGAGAGAGTGAGAATCGGGTCCCAACTGCACAGCAGAACGCTGCACGAGTCTTTTTTTTTTTTTTTCCTCTGGATTTGTATATTCAGATCAGATTATTTTTTAATAAAGCGCACGTCCTGCGAGGGACTCACTTCTTCCTGTATTCCAACCATTACAGGATCGGAGTCTTTCGTCTGCTGCAGCTGTTTCTCCACAGATTTCACAGAAGGGAGCTTGGAGACATAAATGGAGAGCATCAGATCGTCCATTATAAATAAATTCTTAAAAAAACTAAACGGTTATACACTGTGATGAGTGAAAAGAATGCAGCTAGCTAAGCCGTGTAGCTAATTAAAGCCTGAAAAATACCATTACTTTGGTACACACACATAAAGCACAAGGATCAAACGTCTGATCTCGAAACTAAACAACTGAACACGATTGATGTTCTTCACTTATTCATGGAGTTTAATCAGTTCTGTCACTTTGACTGATTAATCAAAGACTTTTAAAATGAACTGGATGACTAACGGGCGTGTGTAAACGTGAAAGTAAAGAGTGTGAACCTGGGTTGGAGGGGCAGCGGATGGAGCGGATGGAGCGGATGGAGCCGGAGCAGTTTTCTGCACTGCAGCAGATGGAGCGCTGGTCTGAGCAGGGGCAGGACGGCTCACTGCTCACACACACACACACGCGTTGCTGAATTAATTTAGTTTCCTGGAGAAGTGTATATGTGTGTGTGTGTGTGTGTGTGTATACCTGCAGGGGGTGCAGCAGGTTTGCTGATGGTGAACACTGGTTTGGGCTGAACGTTCGAGTCTGGAGCTGCTGCAGGTTTGGGAGTGGAGGTGAAGGAGAAGGGCTGGGTAGATGGAGCGGGTGGAGCGGGAGTCTCCGCTGCGAGAAACCTACACACACACACACACACACACACACACGGCAGGTTAACGTCCAGTCTTTTAACAATCCACGTGTCTACATTAGGAGTATAACGCAATGTCACTACCTGCATCTGTTCAGTGCTACAAATATCCGTATCTGTATTCGGATTTATGCCTGAAGTGGGTGTGGCCTAAAAGCAGGACGTTTTATTTGCTTTTTTTGTTTGTTTGTTTCTTTACATGTATAAATTATATGCCAATCACATTAAAAAGTACACGACATTAGCAGTGAAAGTACAAATACTTGTCCTTATACTGTGCATTTGTAGCATCTCAGAATTTATGTGATGTCTTATTTTAAAAAATTAAATAAAAATAATGTTTGTTTCACTTGATTAGAATATTTTTTGTGTAGAAAGTTGCCCAAAAAAGTGCTGCCATGTTGGAGTGGAAGGAGCAGCACTTAATGAAGTAATAACGATCAGGATAACGGTGTTTATTTACTGTTAAAGTACATTAAAAGTCTATGCGCGTGGACACTGTAGATGAAAGGGTTAAATTAATATGAATTGTATGGAAACAGTTCCTCGATCTCAGATACATCACTCCAGCTCATAATCGGTCTTAAAAAAAAAACAAAAAAAAAACACTTGGCTCCATTTTCAAAAGCAGTAGCACAATTTAAACTACCGCGTCCCTGAACAGGCGATTACTAAGGATGAATGAATGAATGAATGAATGAATGAATGGTGTTGATTCATCACACAGCGCTGCATGTTCATGTTAAAGAACGTGGTCTGTTTGTCTCGTGAGCTTCTTATCTGACCGCGTGCTCACATCTGCAAGAAAGCCGCAAAACAAATAAATAAATAAACAAATAAACAAACAAATGTGCCTCCTATCCGTATCTGTTTATTCAAAAATAAATATTCATATTCGGTTACAGCCCTAGCATACATAACGAGACTTAAACGTGTTCAGTATACGACATCTGCTTCGTTCATTTTGCACTGGGCTAAAGGAAATCATTTGACTCACACACACATCCGGCTCTTCAGTGATGTCACACACACACACACACACACACACACACACGGTTGCTGAAGTGGTTTAGGACACAGTGGGTCTTCCTGTCATCTACATGAACATCTAACTAAACCTCAAGCGTGGAGCTGAATGCTGAAACATTACATGTTGGAGTCGCTTCGTTACGTTTGGTATCACGTCGCCCCCTACAGGTGGAAAGCAGGAAGTGATGTGTATGACGATTCTGCCTTAACTTTGTTTATTTAAAAACGAGATTAAGGATGATATCTGGAGCGAATATATTTAGATCTGAGATTTCGGGTGAGATACACAGACTTATTTAAAACTAGCCATGAAAACTGTGGATGCAAAACATGTTCTGGGTGATTGATTAAATTTAGAGATTAAAAAAAACAACAACTTTCAAACAAAGCACGACATCCTCTCACCTGTCGTTGAGGTTGACGCGAACATTAGGCGTGGCCGGCTCCGCTGGACCCTTCAGCAGAGTGACGGGAGAAGCCGTAGCCGTAGCCGTAGCAACCTGCCCTGACGCGCTCGCGCCCTCCGTCGGCGGTTTAACACCGAGAGCGCCGAAGGAGAATGCGGGGAGAGACGGCGCCTCGCTTGAAGGTTTAGGAGCTGCGAAGGAGAAGCCTGACGCAGAGGGAAAGATCGAAGAGGTGGAAGAAGCCGCACCGAAGGAGAAAAGAGAGGAAGCGGTGGAGGGAATAGTGAAGGAAAGACCCGAGGAGGAAGAGGCTGGAGCTGCTGGAGCGGCTGTAGAAGTGGAGGCGGGCGTGATGGAGGACATCTGGAATGACGGGAAGACGGGAGGTGGTGGTTTGGACGCAGCAGGGGCTTGAGGCGGAGGCACGGACTCTGAAATCAAAGATATAAATAAATACATAAATATATATGTAAAATATATATTTTTTATACACACACACACACACACAGAGTACTGCGCAAAAGTCTTGGCACCCCCCCCCCCCTTTTTTTTTGTACAAACTTTGTTACAGATGTTTATTTTCTGACTTCTACATTATTGATTCAGTACAAAAACATTTTA
>CM075029.1:1285730-1326624 GCA_037576675.1 Pangasius sanitwongsei
GTTTGGAATCTAAAAGGTTTTTGTACTGAATCAATAATGTAGAAGTCAGAAAATAAACATCTATAACAAAGTTTGTACAAAAAAAAAAACCCTAGGGTGCCAAGACTTTTGCACAGAACCGTATGTAAAGACGAGCAGACACGCGTTTGGTGAAATAAGGAATTTTATTAGAAAGCAAATATTTCAGTATTGCGTTTGTAAATGAATCAGTGAGTCGAATGACATCAGAGTCAAAACCAGTTCTGATGGAGGATTCGATTTCCAAAGGAAATTTCTCATTCAGTCATGAAAAGGCGTAAACAACGGGTCCATGTTTCCGAAGCGTGTTTCTTTATCTCAGTTCCGCGATATTGTCGTATTATTAAAGATAAAACTTGTCTGTTTGGAGCATCTCAGTCGTCTGTGTAGAGGAAGTCCCGAGCTGTTCTGCATCCTGGGACCAGCTGGACCTCTAATCAGAGATCCCCAAAAAAATGAGACAGAGAGAGTGAGAGAGAGAGAGAGAGAGAGAGAGAGAATCACCTGTAAAAGCTGAAGCAAAGCAGCGAAAGGTTTGCAGAACTTTAGCTAAGTGCTAAACAAAATGTAAAAATTAGTGCACGTTCGTTCTCTGATTGTCTGCGCTCCGAGCACATGGCTTTTTTTGTTTTTTTTTAAAACATGGCCTACGTTCGCCAACTTTCACACCAAACGATAAAGTGCTGGCGTTAATTATTTTTCTCAGAACAAAGACTCACACATACACACAAATACGCACATCCAAATACACAATTCAGTCCTCATGTTGGTTCAAGGGTCAAAGGTCATCAATGAACTAAAACTGATATCCAGTCAGGGGTTTCACAAATCTACTAAAGTGATATTGTTTGAATATTGCTTAAATATGAAAAAAAAAAAAACCCAATTTTTACAATTTTTACAGTCCTGGTTGAAAAATCGCAGCACGTTTAAACAGATGCGCTGCTCCACAAGCTTCCTGACATCGTCATTTAACTACTGAAGATTTTCTTATCACAGAAAACGAATATATCTGCATCAATCAGACCCACAAACAGGTCGAGAATATTCTTTTTTTTTTTTTTTTAAAAATACGGTCCAGCTGTGCATAATTAGTTTTATACCCTCAGATGCTCGAGTGTGTGGGTCTTGTTTAGAAAATCAGCTCTCACCCTCATCAGAAAACAATTTATTTAAAAATACGTTCTTATTAAGAAGTACCTGCTGATCAACCACTAAACAGCAGCATCTCTGTGAGTTATGACCCAAGAAGCATAGAAATGATTCACGACTCACAGCACCGTTCGAATGCGATACACGAATACAAAAAAAAAAAAAAGCAGAAATGCTCGTAATCAGGCTTTAAAACTCACTGTTTGGATGAGTGATGTGTCGTTCGTGAACGAGTCGACTCTTCGAGCCGAATCATTTAACTGAACTCTGAGAGCCGACTGACATACATGAGACTTTTTTTTTTCGTCCTTCTTCTTCTTTTTTCTTTGTGAATTTTGGCAATGCTGATACTCTCGCAGTGTAATTGAATCGAAAACGTTTGGAAAGCTCTGTTCAACCTCAGAGCTGAATTCATTCGTCTTCAGTAAATGATGTAAACCAAATAAATCTTTCGTTGCTTCATCTGTCCTCTGTGGCCATGTTTACGAGTAAAAATAGAACGAAAGCAGGTGATTTGCCTCCCCTAGGTCATCATTTATTAAAAACAAATGTCAAAATATTGCAAACGTTGTCTGGTTTAGACCAAAATATCAAAGAGCCAAATGAGGTGAACGATCTGACTCACTGAAAAGATCGGGAATTCCCATCGCTAAAGCACACATGATTCATGACTCGCCTATAAGAGTCAACTCTTTCAGCTCCCAATGTGCTCACTAACCTTTTGTTCTAAACCAGACAAAATATGAATGAGACGTTCAGGAGCAGAAAGAGTTGCCTCTTATTGGTGAGCTGAATCGATGATCTGACTCACAAAAAAAAAAAAAGCTTTAATTCCCATCACTACAGCATACAGATGATTCATGAGTCAATTATAAGATTCGATTCCCAAACAGCTCCTTGCCATATTGTTCTACACTGGACATAAAGTCACTGAGTTGTTTAAGCGCCAAAAGAGTCGACTCGTAATGTTGAGCTGAGTCAAATGATCGGACTTGAAGTAAAATGATTCATGAGTCACCTAAAAGAGTCGACCTATAAGAGTCGGCTCCTTGCAATTTTGTTCTAAACCGGATATAATGTCAGTGAGTTGTCTGAGAGCCAAAAGAGTCGACTCTTTTGACTTATTTTCAGTGAGTCAAATAATCTGACTCGCTGAAAAGAGCCTGAATTCTCATCAGTATAGTTCACAAGATGATTTATGATTCGTGATTCACGGCTCTGTTCAAACAGACAGAGGAATACAAATACACAAAAACTCTAAATGGTCATAATCAGGTTTTAAAACTCATCGTTTGTCCTTTGGACACGTCTCTCACACATCTCAAGGAAAAAAGCCAACCCCTCTTTTGCAGTTTGTGCAAAAGCAATCAGCCGTTAGTGCCAAAATTTAGAGACCGCGAAGTCTTAATGACGGAAATAGCATCTACAATGTAAAAAAAAAAATACACACAGACACATAAATTAGCCTGTCACTCCACATCGGACAGCGTTACGCTACCACAAACAGCGCTTTCCCACCGTTCGGTTTAGCGATCGAACATTCTTCTGAGTTCCTCTCAGCATCTAGTGCAATAGATTTAGAGCCTAATATGTGTTAGAAAAATAAATGAAAGATACATTTTGGGATTATTACAGGTGCAGATGTTTAAAATAAAAAAAAAATAAGAAGAATTCTTTACGGGTCGTGCGACTGACAAAAAGAGACGAACCTAAAGGCAGGATTACATACGATTCCTATAAGAGCAACGAATCGGATCGTTTTTACAGTACATGGTTTACTACAGTCTGGTAGCAGGTTGACTATTTCACGCATACTAAATAAATGATCATAGAATTTCACCTCTCAAACTGGAGGCTTGCGCTGTACATAAAGCTATTGTTAGAATCATTTATGAACATGCACCAGAGATGGTCAGTTATTGTCAGAATCCTCAGGGATGTTTAAGTAGCTACAATAAAAAAAAAAAATAGAAAAAAAAAAATGGCCAGGTCCTTGATTCGGTAGGTGAATTTTAGCTCATAAATCATCACACGTCTCTCCTCCACCTTACTGAGGTTTAACAGAGGAAGTGTTTCTGTCTGTCACACTATTAGTCTCATTAAGGCACTGATACTCGTCCTATATACATACAGATTTATCTACAGCATTAGGAGTCAATGTGTTCATTAGAAACACTGAGTTTCCTCTTTACTACTTAAAAGCAATGGCTTATTAAATACGATGAAGTTTCCGCTGAATGTAGCTGATCATCCGAGGCATTTTTGGTGTCTGACGTGTGCTATCTGGAGCTACGAGGCTAATATTTTGTGTAAATATCCGCCTCAAACCCGCATCCAGGTCTTCAGTGATGTCATGTTGATGTGGTTTTGGACACTGTATGACTTGTCATATGTCATCTATAAACATGAACTAAATCTCACCATGTAGCAGAACACTGGAACGATATTCCGGACATCCGGAATCACTTTTCTTCCTACTAGAGTTTGTCTTTCCACAGAAGATGACGCAAAGCGCGCTGTGTACACGCTAAAGCCCTATTCGGACGGGATTAGTTTTACTCGAAGAGGTGTTGTAATGTAATTAATACCAAAGTATCTCTGTAAAACAGACATCATTACTCAGCAGACATATGTCTGGAATGTGATCCAGTCCTGATCAGTCTCTATCAGTCTATTGCTCATGGGTTCCTTGTATAGTTACAGGCTCAGAATTTTCTAAGTGTCAATAAAAGCTCTGTCCACTAGGGGGCGGTGCAGAGGCAAAACATCCCTCTCCACCACCAAAATGCCATGTTGGACCGTTTTCTTTGATTTTACACCATGTAAATAATGAAAATGGTGGAAGAAGAGTAGTTTATGATGATGCGTATGCTAAGGAAATGAAAAAAAAACCATCAGTGGTGTCAAAATAGACTAATCTAATAAACTAATCTGGGTTCGAGTTTATTTCCCTTGTCATATGGTCACGCACCACGCTCGTGTTGTTCGGCTCACTGTTTCCCATAACTGCCCCAGTGGTTTACGTGACAATTTTACCACGTGTACACATCCCCTTCATTTAATTTTTTTTTTTTTTTTTTACAATAAACGCAGGATACATGTGTCAGCTTACGTGTGTAGATGTTCGTGGAGTTGAAATCAAGTCTAACCCCTGGCCTACTTGGAAAACTCTCTCCCTTTAACTGCTCCCATGACGGTCAAACCAAATGACGCTTCTGAATTTGAGTTTTAGATTTAACTTCTTTTTTTTTCTTTTTTTCTAAAAGAGCAAACTGACGACACAGAGAAAAGGTAGGCGTACGAAAGGCTAAGCGAGAGTCACATGATGCATAAAATCATCTGAATTGATTTACTGAAATATTCCAGGTAAAGCAAAACACATCAGGTGTTTCATGAGAGAACTTCACTGTGGGAGGTTCATCGAATCCTAACGTAACGTCAAACGTAGCAAAGTGCGATCTGTACGTACCACGCTAACAAACTGGCCAGTGACATTGTGTAACGTAGCGTAAGCCCCGCCTCTCACAGTTAGAAAGCTGTACTGGAATTAACACCGGATGTTAAATGTCAGATCTTTTTCGATTTTTAAAATTTTTTTTGGACAGAACAGACTTGTTCTACTTGTTAGCTACATTAGCCTCATAGCTCCAGTCCAAAAGTAGAAAAACACTGGCTGATCGACTGCATTTGGGCTCGAGGTGAAACGGTGCGTGTCTGATTTTTTGGCTAAAGTGTTCCTCTAAAGGCAAATTCAACAAACCTGAAGATTCTGACTGTGAGAAAACAATATTCAGATCCAATTTCTGGCTTTCAAACCACAACTATGCAATGCTCTTCCTCTTCTTTCTGATGATGTTTTGTTCAAAATAAAAAACTTGGATTTCTTCATTCCTGTGTCCTGGGAAAATCCAAAGAGTGCACAATCACCTCACACACTCTTTTAGGAGAAAAGTGCTGCAAAATCAAACACTCTGAAGGAAACTGAGCATCATATCGTGACTTAGACACACGCAGGAAAGGAGGAGCGCACTGCTATAGATTTGCTATAGATTATGCATCGTGAATATGAAATTAAACTTTAAAAAAAAAAAACAAAAGAAAAAGTGTCCGAGCTCGTAGTGTTGAAATTTCACTGAAATTTCTTCGTCGGATTTTTGTATCGATCGCGAGGGAGAAAAAAAGGGTGAAGGGCTTCAGTTTCTCCATCACCTCCCTCAGTTCAAGTGCAAATGCGAAAAAAAAAAGCCAGCAAAAATGATAAAAATGATACCAGTCTCATATTAAATAATTTACAGTAGAGAACCATAAGCAAAAAAAACGTTTTCTTCTGACCCTCACAGTGAAAATCAGTTCGTTTGTTTTTCTAGACAGGGCCACGATGGAGTCCGACTCCACACCATCCAGAAGCTGGAGGGAAATAAAACCAAAAAAAAGAAAAAAAAAATCATAGAGCAGTCCGTATTTAATTTGCGACGCTGTGGTTCTGTGAATCGTATTATTTTCGTTTTGCATGCAAGCGTCCTGGCTTTAAACGCTCCGGTAGGTACTGAATGTACGCAGTCCATCTCGTGGGAAAATGCTCTTTTTTGTTTCAGTATTATTGTAAATGACAGCTGAGGTTGCTTTAAACAAACACAGGCATTGCTTCGGCTACAAAAGTAAAACCGTGACGTACATCAACCCTAAAAACTCCATACATCACATCTGCAGTGCGGACGTGATTACCAGGAAGCGGGATTTAATCGGTAGCGAGAAAATAGCTGAAGAGCGCTTTACGTCAAACTCGTGGACAGTGGAAGTCTGAGGGCAGCTGTTAAACGGTTTACATGAAACCCGTCATTCTGAACGTTTGTGAATCACAATTTGGTATAACAGAAGTGCTGATATTGTTAACAAAAAACAAATCCTAGCAGGCTGAGAGATTTTACCACGAAAATGGATGTAAAATGGAAAATAGATCATTGAGCTTTTATTACTGATATTAAAGGAAATCACTAAACTTGTCAAAATTGCTCAATATTTTAAAAAAAATTAAAGCAGCCTAATATGATACACACTGAATACATACTGTATATTAAATTTGTGATGATTAAATCTGCGAATATTAAATAATGTATCTTAAGCTTTCATTACTGAAAAACCTTTTTATCAACACAGAAATGCTAAATGATTTACGTGTCTTTCACATTACATGTCCTTTCCCCTTCGGTGAATCGGCTTTTCCATTTTGCCGGGTGAATTTTAATCCCCGTTTGGTCTGAAAACACCGAAAAGTTCTCAGGTGTCTCCCATATTGCCAAAGCAACGGGTCAAATGCTGTAAATGCTACAGCACCACTGTTGTGTAATTCATCCTTTCAGACACGGAACCACTTCTCTACTTTTTTTTCCCAACGGTGTTGGAAAGTAAAAAAGCAAAATTTTCTGAACACTTTACGGATGTTGTGTTTTATAGTAACATACTTTCAAACATCATTTAACAACTGCCCTTAGACTTGTATTATAAGTAGGTTTTAAATACAGGAAGAATGTTCAAGAGAACGTGTATAACTTCTTGAACGGAGAACAAACTACAGATGCAGTGGATGAGATTAGATGAAAAGATGCCAGAGTTTCCTTTTAAAATGTTATTTTGGTACCTTAGACTGAGATCCTGAAAGAGTTCGAGCTTTCATGGCTGTTCGCATGCACAGTGTTTTCCCGATGGACGATGGAGTAATGTAATTTCATTTTCTTGGGAGGTTTCGTTTTCCTGGAAAGTCCAGAACATTCAGTGTATCACAAAAAGAAATCTCTCCAGAGGAAGGTCACTGAGGTACTTTCAGGTCTCATATGGCCTCATGAGAGGTTTACAAACAAGTTCCACTGCAGTTTTGGCTAAAAAAAATTGCTGTTTAAAGAAGCGCTGTGCCTCAGCACAAGTGCAAATCTTTTCTTTCTACTTACAAAAGCAATGCCTGTGTTTGTCCTTTAAACCCACTCTACCCAGCATGCACTGCTGCACGTGATAGTGTGGCTCGTTTCTGATATATGTTCCATGTTTCAGTACTGTTTTTAATTCGTCCTTATTGACTCGGAAAAAAGTCACACCAGGAGTGTGTACAGAGGAGCGCATCTTTCAAAACCGGACCTTGGTGTAAAAAGAAACATCTGACGCCACGCCTCTTTTATCGTGATTGTCAGTCTCAGTAAAGGAGGCGTGGCCTCTGTTTATCAATCTCAATAAAAGAGGCGTGCCCTATGTCAGGCCTAGGTAAGCAGGCGTGGCCTCTGTGCCTGTCAGTCTTGCGCCTTTTTACTTCTGCTCTTTTTTGCCGTTTATAAAAATCAGATCACATTCACAAGGTCATCTAACGAACTTCGGTTAAGCTGATAAAGAAGCTGAACACCTGTACTACATTCAGTCGAGGGGAAGTTGATAAGGGCGCATTAAAAACAGTATTGAAACACAGCCCGGCTTCTACAGCCAAACGTTTCTGCTAAAACACCAGCAGCTTTTCACTGCCCGTTTATCCTCAGACCGTCCCCAAACTCCTCCTCCTGCTGTCCGTCATGCGCCGGACGACCCTGAACTTCGCCCTCGACCCCTAGAAGAAGAGGATTGGCCCCTAAAGTCTCCTCCACGCCCTCGGCCATGGCTCCTTCCTCCTCCTCCTCCTCTTCCTCCTCCACCTGGCCCTCGATGAGCTCCGAACTCTCGTTATCCAGCGGCTGCTGAGTTCTTACTGCATCCTTACGCTCTCCGAACAGCGGCAGCTGCTTGAAGTCTGGGTCAAAGGTCAACGGAACGCCCAGATTAAGCCCCGCCCCTGAGCCACGGTACATGTCGATGCCTTCGGGCAGCATGGACTTGATCTTGGGCAGCCATCGTTTTCGGACGCGGCGCGCGTTGGTGCACATGTCGGCGGCGATCACGTTCATCTCACTCTCTTTGAAGTTGGGCGCGAAATTTTGACAGTAGACTGAGAAAGGAGAGAGAGAGAGAGAGAGAGAGAGAGAGAGAGAGAGAGAGAGAGCGGACAAATGAAAAACATTTAACTGCCAGATAAACCACCTGAAACTGTATCTGTCAGTCTTTGTAAAGGAGGTGTGGCCTGTGTGTCCGTCAGTTCCAGTGAAGGAGGCGTGGCCTGTGTATCTGTCAGTCTTAGGCAAGGAGGCGTGGCCTGTGTATCTGTCAGTCTTAGGCAAGGAGGCGTGGCCTTTGTATCTGTCAGTCCCAGTGAAGGAGGCGTGGCCTGTGTATCTGTCAGTCCCAGTGAAGGAGGCGTGGCCTGTGTATCTGTCAGTCTTAGGCAAGGAGGCGTGGCCTGTGTATCTGTCAGTCCCAGTGAAGGAGGCGTGGCCTGTGTATCTGTCAGTCACAGTGAAGGAGGTGTGGCCTGTGTATCGGTCAGTCACAGTGAAGGAGGCGTGGCCTGTGTATCGGTCAGTCACAGTGAAGGAGGCGTGGCCTGAGTATCGGTCAGTCACAGTGAAGGAGGCGTGGCCTGTGTATCTGTCAGTCACAGTGAAGGAGGCGTGGCTTGTGTGCTTGTCAGTTTTGTAAAACTTTTACAAATTAAAATTATGTAAAATTATAAATTATGTTGCATATCATATTGAAAACACACCCCTATTAAAAAGGTTAACAGATATGGATCAACTCATTAATAAATGTTTATGAACAATTATTATAATTATATTTGAAAAATTTACATCATAAAACTTTGGACATACGTTTGACGGCGTTTAGAACTCGGCTATCCAGAGGCTTTCTGCTCGGGTCGCTGGTTGAGGAACGGATTCCAGTCCCACAGCTGTTCGCCAGAGTGTTTCTGTACACACACACACACACACACACACACACACACACACACATCCACCAGGGGGCGCAGGGGGAATAAAACGCATGAGCAACCATCTATCACCACATTTCCATCTAAATATCCACATACACACGCTCACACACACACACACACACACACACACAGTCATGATGAAACACACACTCATCATCATCATTTACCCCAAACACTGTGTTTCCATTCTCCTGTATCACGTAAGCTCTGTGTACACCAATTTTTACATACACACACACACACACATACACACACACACAGGGGAAAGGTTTTTGTGATATTCAGGGTTTTTATTTAAAATGTAAAATTCTACAGGGGCAGAAAAAGGGTATTATTATTATTATTATTATTATTATTATTTGGTAATCATTTAGTTTTTTCCCTAAAAAACAGGTCGTTGAGGGATATGTGGTGGGATTTGAACTCATGACCTTCTGGTCTGTAGGGCAGAACTTTAAGCAGTGACACACCTAAGAACTCCTCAGTAAGTCTCTGTAGCTCGAGGCAACGCGTTTCACACGTGACTCGCTGAAAGAGCTTCTGAACGGCGAGATCAAACCTGTAACCTTCGCTCTACAAGACCGACGCCTTGCCCCTTGGCCATCATGCGCTGCACGTACTGCGGCACGTTTTTCAAATTACACCAGTCATAAACTATAGACCATGTGATAATATATATATATATATATATACATGACATTAATACAGACACATCAACCCTGAAGAGGAATAATGCACAGTCCCGCTGAACAATAAAAAAAAACCTAACATGATACATTTTCCTGATAAAATCCTCATAACACATCTCACTTTCCTAATGTCACGAGAAAATCACGCTGCTAGCCTATTAAATTATTTACACATACGTTTAAAAATATGCATTTTTTTACCACACGTCCTTTTTTTTTTTTTTAAACAATCGATTCATAACTGTGGCATCGATTCATTTGAGTGACTGCCTTTTAATTTGATTCATCGATCCAAATCATTTCATCGCTACAGGCCTACAATTTTCATCTTTTTTTTCTTTCCTGTCCTTTATTTTTTGACCATTCTGATGCATCAAAAATAAATACAGTGAACTGATGTTAACTATATACGTGTGTAATGTTAGCTAAGTTGAACATACCCTGATAGAATTTATTTCACATTAATGAACTCAACGCATTCTCCATGGCAGAAAGTAAGCAAAGTGTGTATCGCATCTTTCAAGAAGGAAAATCGAGTCGAGGCGAGACAAGGTGAGGCGAGAGCACCTACACAGCAAAATCCCCAGTACTGACTTCACTCTGTTCAGAGTTCATTTGTGGCTACTTGGACATATATAACCACTGTAGGTGTTAATGAAACACTGGGGATTTTGCTGTGATTTTGCTCATGTGGGATGGGGAAGGGGGCGGGGCTTCCTGGGAGTCAGTTAATATCGGAGGGTTGAAAACACCTACACAACTGTCAATCATTCCAGAGTCATATGTCGATGGGCTCATATTTTTGAGCGATAACTCATTTCCCCGTTGCTAAAATGCAGAGTTCCTACGTAAAATGTGTGACAGTTGCGGTGAACATGGCATCCTGAGATCAAATAATAATGAGAAACGCATTATCTCTCCAGTTAATGACATTAAGATGAGAAATAAATAGGCTGGCACTATATGACCGTTGCTATGGTGACGTCTCGAGAGACGTTATCTGTTCTTAAAAAGATTAAAACGTTTGCAAAACATTGTGATATTTTTAAATTTTCAATTTACCAAAAAAAAAAATGTTTTTTTTCCCGCATAATCAAAATGAAAATGTATATTTTTATGTCTATTTTTTAAATTCAAAACTTTGAGCAACTCTGCTTTAGAATGTTATGTTTGCAATAACAGACAGCCAATCAGAGACGAGTATTTTTTCACAAACCTGTCGAAGAACGTAGCGAGCAGTCGCCTCAACAAGACCTTGTGTTTAATGCCAGCACACAAGTGGCAGTTCATCAGCTGTCCTCTGGTCATGAACACTCCCGTACCTACGTGCGCACACACACACACACACATAGTGTCTATAAACAGTGGTCTGTTGTCCACAGTAGCGTCTTTGGTGACACAAAATAACCCCAGTATGTAAATGTAACACACACACACACACACACAGAGCTGTACAGGAACACACTGCACACGGTCCATTACATCACCCGAGCAAACAACTCGGACTGTTTACTTGCGGGAAAAATGACGCACATGGGGTAAATTTAAATTCGGATACTCCTGAATGTGTCATTTAAAGCATCGAAATATTCTTTTACACCACAGCGCTGTTGAATTCTGGATTCTGATTGGTCAGAAGGTGTCGATTAATTTCCCGACAGGAGTCCAGCTGCAAATCAATGCGCTTGTTCTGATATGTTATCGTTTCTATAGCAACAGCTCATTCGCGGGGACTTGTACGGCGAACGCTCCAAGTAAATCGATTAAAAAAAAGGAAGAGATGTTTATTTAATATTTACGGAAGGAGTCTCCAGTGTCAGCGCTTTGTAACAGTCAGAGTTACTAAAGTTTTCGGACGTCTTCAGGACAGAGGAGTTTACGCTTCTTTGCAGTTTCCCTGTAACATGACAAGCTGCGTTTGTTTCGTCTTATTAACTTCAGGAGAGAAAAAAAGAGAGACTGGGTGAGGGAACGACTGTTTATAGCTGCTATAACGTCTAACAAGGTCTAACTTGTTTCTTGGACGTTCAACATAACTATAAACGGATAAAAACTACACGTGGTTCTTTAATTAGTAAAAAAAAAAACGTCGCAATCGTTGATATAAGAGGAATAAAACACTTCAGGATGTGATGTTTCAGGACAATAATCAACTTCGGTGTGGAAACAGCAACTCCACTTCATCACACCATCCTCTGTCATTTATTGTTTTCCTATAACAGCATGACACGGTGTGTTTCACTGCTTATGACTGTGCTAATACGGAGTTGCAGAAGGTGATCCTGTATATAAACCCCAGCGAGAGAGTTAGCGAGAAAAAAAATCGTACGCGCAGCTCTCTCTAATATGCCGTCGTCGTCTCTAGATTAGCACAGTAAGGTTTTCATATCTAACTTTAAAAAAAACAAAGAGTAAAAATGGTCCACTCACCTGCGACTAGCTCGAGTTTTTCCCCCGGGTCGCCCTCCGTGTAGAGTTTGGGGTGGCAGCGGTAGCCGATTTGGCTAATAAGGCTAGCGGGAAGAGCCACCAAATCACGACGTAGCAGGACACAAGGACGACTTTCCAGAGGCAGAGGAACCATCTCGGGTTTGTCCGTCACTGAGGGAAAGAGAGACGTTAAAAGTCACTCCATTCTGGACATTTAACATCACAACTATCATCGTAACATACGTTATTTAACCATCTGTGTAACTTCGTAATGAAGGAACATCTGTGACCCGCTCTGAGGCTCTGCTTTGGCTCTGAAGATCCCAAATAAAGAAGCTAATTTACGTGTGTAATCTCACACACTGGACATTTATACGTTCTTTACAAAGAAAGCTCATAAATGATAAAATTGCGTAAATGACGTCGCACGCAGAAAAGGAGCAGGAAATGAGAGGTTATTTTGTGTGTGAGAGATTTTTTTTCTCAAAGCCATGACGAAGTCCGATCGCAGAAATTCTCGAGAACTAAAATCGAAACTCAAACTCATTCCACGTATCCGTAATGACACGTGAACTATAGCGCAGATTAAAGAGAGTGGGATGTGTCAAAAAATATGAAAAAAAAAATAAAAAATCCGATATGAATGTAACATAAAGGAGTGAAGACATGAGTGACATGCTCTTTAAACTCTGTTTAAATAATGAATATAAAAAAAAGCAACTTTACAGCACAAATAAGCCACCGTTTGAAGAAATTTTTTTATTTTGAGATGCCGAGACATAATTTTGAAAAACTTTAACCAAAAAAGCGTTTAATTTCGGCTTCAAACGGCAGAAATGAGCTTCCGCAAAGTTTTTTATTATGTTTTAAAATTTACACACAGTCTCTGTTCCCGAAGCGACTTTTAGTCCGAAGCCGATCACAATACAGACGCAAAATTAACCGATTTGCATTGACTCCGCCCACTGTTTTGTCCTAATTTGCATATTCATTAAGGAAAACATATAAAAACAGACAGAAAGCGTTATCCTGCTCATGTGAAATTTCTGTAGATGATTTCTGTTAATAAATCTGTTTGTGTGTTTTTTTTTTTTATTTCTTTAATACACAAAAATTTAATAACTCATCTTTATCAGACTTTACTCATTTTCTTTCTTTCATCATGAGCATATGCAAATTCTCACCCTTGACTGTATATGTATTTAAAATGCACAATACTGTTCACTTAAAGACTCGTTTATATCATCAGCTCATTACAGAGAAAATGCACATGCTTATTCCCAACTAAACCAAACTGTTTAAAATAAACATTTAAAAAAAAAAAGCAAAAAAAAAAACCAAACGTCATTTCCTCCTGCAGCCGGCGTCACAATCTGATTGGCTAAAAATTCAACACGTTTATTCTAACGACCGTTAGAGTGAGGAGAATTCGACTTTTTGCCTCTGATCCTCTTTTAATTGACCTCTACACACACACACACACACACACACACACACACACACACACACGGTATCTCAGGTATCCCACACTGTGACCCTGCTGTGTCTGAACTCATTACAGATCGAATGGATTACAGGAAGATCGGAAATCCGAGGCTCCAGAGTGACTGCTGAGACACTTTCTTTCTTTCTTTCTTTCTTTCTTTCTTTCTTTCTTTCTATCTTTCTTTCTTTCTTTCATTAATGCAGTCCTTCACACGGCATTACTGCAGTACCCACTGTGATGATGTATCAGCGTGACCACATGACGTGATAGAGAAATCTGAAATATTTGCACCATTAATTTATTTATTTAAAAAAAAAAAAAAATATATATATATATATATATATATATATATATATAATTTAAAAAAAAATAAATAAATAAATTAATGGTGATTACATCAGTGTTATCAATATTGTAAATTATTTGTTTATATATTTATTTTCGTGCCAAACTCCTCCATTTTATTTTCTATTCTTTAAGTCATTACATTGTATTAATTTATTAATTAAGTATTAATTATTTATTTATAAATTTTTTAATTAATCTATTAATTTTAACTGCTTTACAATTTAACTAAAATCTAACAAATCGAATTTATTTAAAGGTGATTTATTAAATATAATTAAAATTGATTAATGTTCTATTCTACTGAATCCTATTCTATGAATTAAACTACACTTTAATTAAGATTTACTTTTAAAAAATTTAACATCTGAATATGTTAATTCTATTCTGTCCGAATATTTTCACGTTTTGTCTGCATCTGTTTTTGAACGTAAATACGACAATACGACAGAAATCTGCCGGCGGTGTTCCAAAGTCATTTGGTGTTCGGTCCAACTTTAACATGGCGGATTTGACGTGGATGATGAGTAAGAAATACGACATCGAGCTAAATATCAGCAACAGGAAAACCTCACTGTGGATAAATAAACAAAAAAATAAACTGAAACATTAAATGGAGGATAAAATCGGGATGTAAATCTGTGATGTTATTATTATTATTATTATTATTATTATTATTATTAGTACAATTCTCTGCAATATTTTAGCTCCGCCCACACGTCCCTGTTTAATTCTCATATGCTGCGTTCGACTAAACCCTGGAAATTAACTCGAAATATCTCACCTCCGACTAGGAAAAAAAAAAAAAAAACGCCCCTTCGACTAGGAATTCCCCCGAGTCAGGACGGTCTTCTCAACCCCCGAGTTCAGCAAGTGATATAAAATCAAAATGGCTGCTCACAACATCAACAGTAAACACCTTAGCACTTCTTACTTCTAAAAGAGTTACACAGTATATACAAGTATTAGCGTTTATATTTAAGTATTAGTATTAGTTTGATGTTTTGAGAAGGTAAATACACACCACTCATCACAGTTAGCTGGCTGGCGTGTTTAATAGCGTCGATGTTTTTTTCCCACTTTGTAGCTTTTTTGCCTTTGTAGAGATAAGTTTTGCTAATTTGCTAACATTAATGAGCTACATTTAACCACGTTAGCCTGTTATCTTTGCCAACTCCAGGTTCGACTGGCAGCGAGTCAAATTCTAGCTAATGGTAAATATTGCAGAGTTTGAATGATGTTTTCTGGTTTAAAAGAAAAATCATCTTCTAGCAGGTTAAGATAAGTAATAAAAGCTACATTTTACAAGAAAAGATTACAGTTTACAAGAAAACACGGCACTGACATGATTTCATCGGTTAAAAACATTTGCTTTTTACTTTTTGATACCCGAGTACACTTAAAGGTAGCAACTTGTTTACGTTACTTTATCTTTACTTTCACTTAAGTATAATTTCTCAGTACTTTGTTCACTCCTGGACACAGAGGGCAGTGGAAACTACAGCAAAATGACGGATCACGCATTTGTTCAATTCGATTCAGTTCGAATTTGTACACAGCTCTAGACATTGTCACAAAGCAGCTTTACAGAACATGTAGTTATAGATTTAAAGAGTTAGCTCCCTAATGAAGAAGCCAGAGGAAAAAGTGGGAAAAGTGCTTTAGTGTCTCACTTTTATCATATTTAAAATTTAAAAAAAGTTGACTACCTACGTGACAAACACATGAGTAAGATTACACTTGCTTTATTTCACTACCTGACAAAATTACTCGCATCTATACTCCGTATTGGAAAAAGTGCTCATAGAAGTCTTTAAAAATTAATATCAGTGCACCTTTACGCACTTTATTCTCATATTATTAGCTAATATTTAATGATTAATTGCTTGTGAAGACTTGAGTCTTTATGATATAAAAATACAATAAATAATGCCCTGTTTTTGGTTTTGACTTTCACCCAAGGAGGTTTTTCCATTTTAGTAAATCTCTGATTAAAATCTTTCAGTTGTTTTTTTTTTTTTTTTTTTTCACACGTATTTTGACTCATAGCGTAACGGCTTGTCTTAAAGTCCTGCACATTCATTAAGAAGTTTCATTCTGACTCTTAACTTTGCACCCCACAGCTACGTCTCATTTCATTCCCAAGAAGATCAAGAAGCAAATCCTTTAAAAAAAAAATTCAATTCAATAAACATTTAGAGAAATGAATTCTTCACTTGCACAAACATGCAAAGAAAAAGAAAGTCAGAAAACACAACGCTGTTATCACCGAGCTCGCTGGTAGCACGCTCTTTAATGTACACTGCTCCAAAGCCAGAATGTACGCATCATAAACAGTTTATAACACATGTCATAACAGGCTCTGTTCACCACAGCGACCTGGCTGGCTGACAAATACCCAAGTTACGAGAGTTTTTTGGGTAAATTTATACGAGTCGGAATGAAGAAAAGTGTCAAATGTGTGTGATTACGTCTATATGGATTAATTATTAATTTTAAAATCACGATAATGTGCAAAAAATATGTCTGCTTCAGTACCAGAAGTCATTCTTTTTTTTATTATTAGCTTCAGAGACATTTTAGAAAACTTTTCTGGATTCTTGATTAGTCAGAAGGTGTTGATTCATTTCCTGACAGTAGTGCAGCTGCAAATCCCAGGTTTATATTAATGCACTTCTTATCGTTTCTATACTAACAAATAGCGGCCGTGTCACTAATGATAAACAGATTTTAAAAAAACGTACAGTGAAGTTTTCTGTAAGGAGACGTTTATTTAACGTTTATGGAAGGAGTCTCCAGTGTCAGTGCTTTGTAACAGTCAGAGGTAAAGCTGTAACTTTAAGTTTTCAGAAATATAAATATAGAAATGGATCACACAGAGTGTTTTATTCCTTAACTGATGAACAATTTTAACCTTTAGCTAAAAATTTCTGTTAAAAGATTTTTTTCATGCTTCTGGCACGAGTGCCACTCCACAGACTCATGCATTTAATTCTTCGAGTTTTTTGTTAATTTTCAAATTGGAGAGGATTCATTTCTTTGAAACGTGTTTGAGGTTAAGCCTGACATTGATGATGTACTAAGACTAGCTGAAGATTAAATGAGATATTTACTTGCGTAAGGATTTGTCGCGCGGCTGTACATCTGTGCGAACGCGTCCTCACTCATGCCGTCGTAGTTCTCCTCGTCAAACTCCTCGTCCTCGTTCTGATAAGATGTGGGGCTGTCTGTGGTGGGTAGGCTGGACGCTCCTGGGCTGGTGCGCTCACCGGGCATGATGGGATACATTCCCGCCACCCCAGGGTAGAAGAACGAGTTTCCCCGCACCCCAGAGCTCCTCTTGGCTCCTCCCATGAGGCTGAGCGGCGTCTCGCTGCCCTCTGTCTTCACCCTGCGGAGTGAAGGTGACCAGCTGGGAGGAGCTAACATGGCCGCCGCTGCTGCTGCGGCCGCCGCTGCTACGGTGTTGTTTGCGTTGTTGTTGTTGTTGTTGTTGGGGCTCTGAGGCTCCGAGCCGGGCTCGTCTGTGGCAGCGGTGGCCGAGTCACAGTGAGGCGAGTTAGCCTTGAACATGAGCTCCATGCCTCTCTCGACGATGTGCTGGATCTGCAGGTACCCGGCCGTGTACATGACCACGAGCTGCTCGCTGGCCGCCATCGTCAGCTTCCCCGTGTAGCAGAAGGACAGAATTTGCTGGAAGCAGGCCGGAGTGACCGAAGAAGGCAGCTCGAATTCTGATTTGGCGCTGCCACTGAACAGATCACGGAAGTAGAGGCTGCTGGCGGCGAGGACGGCGCGGTGCGCCTTGAACGCCTGCCCCTTCACCACGATGGACACGTCGCAGTACAGGCCCTGCAGGCGCTGCTCGTTCAGCGACACCAGCACGGCACTGCCGAAGTTCGGGATCTCCACGTGCAGCAGCTGCGACATGGCGGCCCGCGTTCACACAAACACACAGCGGCTCATCTGAGGAGATAAACAGGGACACGGAGTCTGGGTGAGGATTACAGTTTACGATTCAAACAAGCAAGTTTTATGGAAAAAGATGTTCATTTAACGTTTCTGGAAGGAGTCTCCAGTGCCAGCGCTTTATAACGTTTTGTGGTTTCTCGGTAACACAACAAGCTGTGTGTTTTTTTTTTTTGTCTTATTAAGTTCAAGAGAGAGAAAAAAGAGACGCTGGTGAGAGAACGACTGTTTACAGCTGCTATAACGTAAGTGAGAACAGGAACGACTTGATGTTTCACATCGTTAAATGTAACATTAAATTTCTCTAATAAATAAAGATATTATCATTGAAAATTGCGGTGGTATGAGAGGAATAAAACGCATAGGGACATGGCGTTATGGGAAACTAATCAACGTCAGGGTGGTAATAGTAACTCTGTCACCTTACAACTCAATTCCAACTGAAAGGACACAGAGTTTGTAGACATTGAAGGTCATTTCTTAATTTAATGTGTGAGTAGAGGAGGGTGTGAAGGGAAGCAACTCTGAGCATTATCGGTGTCCTGAATGATAACACACACATCGTTCTGTTCTCATCACGCCTCTGCACGTCTAATATATTCACATCAGATTAGAGACAGAGGCATGGCGGAAAAAACAGCAGGCTGAGAGACAGATGGAATTGGAATAAGTGAAAAAAACGACACCCTGTGTGACAAACACCAAAATACGCAGCACGATCACGGAGATTATTTCGCTTAAGATCAGAATTTTTTCAGAAACAAGACTTGAGTAGTTAGAGAACAGAATTTTCTAAACCACTCCTACAAATTTACGAAGGTTTAAAACTTAGAGGTTAGACTCACCTCTATTTTCATAATCACTACAATGTAATTTAATACATTATTTTATTTTACCTCATGCTAATTTTTAATTCCTACTTTCTTATTATTTTAGCTTCCTTTCTCACAAAAATTAGCCTATATTTAGCCCATATATAAAGAACAGCAGTACTGGGGTGAGAAAGGAAGTAAAATAAGATGATGTAAGATTATATTTTATCTTATTTATTTGTCTGTTTAACAAATGCATCTTACACTCCCATGTCTCATAGTTCAGGAGATTCTTTAAGATCTAAACTCATCATCGACATCACATGACGCATTATTCTTTGTAAGCTGAAGTGCAAAGTGATGGACGAAGTGAACAATCCTTTTCGATAGCCATAACAAGCTCAGACGCGAAAGAAGGATCGAGAAATGTAAATCGAAATTCGAGAGTTAAGATGTATTTTTAAAGAATTTTATCCAAAAAAGAAATATGAAAATACTACAGCAAGAGACTGAAAATCTATATTACACAAAGCAATGCAATGAGAACAATTAGCGTGTGCATAGCCCTCGTTTCGATATTGTTATTTACAGCTAACGACAGCAGATGAACATAAACGTCACTGCCGTCGTTCGTTTACTGCCATACTGCAAACACAGTATTACTTTATAAGCATACGTGTATTTCTAATTTCATTAGATCGTGATCTCATGCAGGGGGTCCACTTAGAGCCGGGGGCCCACCCAGGGTGCTCTACAGGGGGCGGGGCTTCCCATAGCCTCATCACCAGCACCGCCTTAAAAGAATCCTGCAAGAACTATGAAAAACACACACCTGATACTTAAACCTTAAACTGTAGCAATCTCCGTCAGCTTCACGAGTAGCCAGTTAAATCGTAAAATAACAGTAAGCATAAAAAAATAACAAAACACACACACACACACACAAAACAGAGTGTTCATCTCAACTCTTACTCTCTTACACACACTCTTACAGTGGAGTTAATTCTCTTGAGAGATTCTCTGCAGCAGACTTCCAGGAACAGTAACTGAAACGCTGCCACCTCTCTCTCTCACGCACACACACACACACACAAAACACACACAACACACACACAACACACACACACAAACACACTTTCCCCCCTTCTGCACTTCTAACAAGCCCTCTATCATAGAAGTCTGACCTGCCAAGTTCGCTCTTCAGTCGCAGCGGAAAACCTCGGACGCTCTCTAACTCCACACAACACTCACTCTCTCTCTCTCTCTCTCTCTCTTTCTCTCTCTCGCTCTATCTCTCTGTCTCTCTCTCTCTCTCTGCAGCTGGGTTCCAGTGCATCAGTGATGAAAAGGGAAAGGGTTTGTGTGTAATCAATGCAGCATCTATACGTCGCAGAGAGAAAAAGAGAGAGAGAGAGAGAACAGAAAGCAGGCTACAGTTACAGAAAAGGGAGACAGAGGACGGAGAGGGAGGGGCTTTGAGACAGGGGGAAAGTCATTTAAGGACAGTACGAGTGAAGAAAAGCAATTCGTCGGGCTTTGCACTTCACGCCGAAGCCCCACAGACTCGGCTTTTCTTGGAATACAAAACTCCTAGACTGCAGAACGCAGAACGCACGCTGGACCATGTTGATATTAATTAAAATTTCAACCAATAACACTCCATTTCACAAATTTCATTTCATCACACTTGAGCCAAATCACTTGAATCTTTTACATTCACCTCAATGTAGCTTTATTCACATGAACCTAGATCTTAGATAACTAGATAACTAGAAGTTTATAAATCATTGACAGTCTACTCCGATAAATGCACACAGAATCATACTCGGACTTACGCAAACGAGTCGACTCTTTGAATCGACTCCTGTTGGTGAGCATTGAGAGCCAAGGAATTTCATTTCTCTTGCAGTGAACACAAGCCAAGGCCATTAGGATAAATGAATCACTGACACAACAGGGAATCACTACGCAGACAGGCTACTGAAATATTTTCTGGGTTTTAATACAATGCATAGTAAGGTTATTTTGTTAATAAAGGCTGATGGAAATTTCATGGAACACGTTTAGCCACAGGCAAAGAAAAATAATCACTGGATCTATCTAAGAGTTTTTTAGGAGCCGAAAGAGTCGACTCTTATTGATGAGCTGAGTCAAATGATGTGGCTCATTGAAAAGAGGTGTAAATTTCCATCAATAAAAGGCACACATCTGTATTAGGACCTCCGAATTATCTACAAACAGGGTGTAGAGATTCCCAAACAAACAAAAAAAAAGAACAAAAAAACCCAGAGGTGTCTCATTTTCTCTTATTCATGATTCTGATCTGTAATTTAAGCGCATTTCTCTTGCGCAATATGCCACTCTGACTCATTCATCAGCCGTCACATGAAAGAACATGTCTTACGTATTGTTTAGTAATTTAGTGTAGAGACTTTTTTTAAATAGTTTCTTGTCACAGTGACCTGCTGCTTTCCGGAAGACTGCAAATCTAAACTGTTGACATTAACAAGCACTATGCTGTGATTCTGTAGTTTCCATTTATTTGCCATTTTAATCTTGAAGCCAGAATTTAGTTAGTACTCCATACTTAGCAGAACATTTGACCTTTTAACCAATCATATGTCTGAACAAATGACATGCATTTCACATATCTATTTCAAATAAGATATTTTTATTGACCGTGGAACCTAGGTATCAAAAATCAGCACAGATTTCAAAGGGTTAAATAACAAACACACGCAAGCGTACTCCGGCGTTAGTGATAACTCTGACTCACGTTAGCAAGCAACCGTTCATTTTCTACAAATGTGAGAGACACGGAGCCGTGATTTCAGCTACAACGTGACAGTAGATTAACATTTTCTCACGGTAAACAGACAAGTCCAAACGAATGATTCCTCGGACCAGTCCTGAGGCTCGTGTGGTCTGACGTTTCTTCCGTTCTCCCTCAACGCTGTAGTTCCTTCCTGCAATTAGTGCCAAATTACTGTCTGAAGCAACAATGGAAGAAACACTTACATCATCTTATCCTGCCACATACAGCACAGTCTGATTAAACGTGTGTAGAGACAGAGGCGTAGCTAGTGCAGTTAGCTTGCTTTGCTAATCGAATCGGAGAACAAAGCTAGTGCGAAGCTGAGCACGCAACAAGAAACTCAATTATTTCTTTTTGTGTTTAACGAGTTAGCTTTACATATTCCATAGCTACTACTATATGAGGTTTTTTAATTGGAACTTTAAAAAAAAATAAAAAGCTGATAACGTAACCGACAACAACAGCAGCAGTTGCTACGCGCTCAACAAGCAACAATTTTCAAGCGACACATCTGAATTTTGATTTATGGGTTTGATAACCTGAACATGGATGGCAAATTCACACACAGCTCTATTAGAGTCGTGAGAAAAGTGCAGCAGTTGATCAGAAACTGGATGTACCATATGGTGTGTTTGTTTTTCACAACTGCTCTCTGACACACAAACACACAAACACACACCGCTCACACTTTCCGTGCCAGCATGAAGAACCTAAAAGCTCTCCACAGCTTCATCTTGTGTAAACACAAAGCAGCTGTAGAAGAACAAGGCCAAATCTGAGCCGCTCTGTAGGTTTGCTTTTTTTTTTTTTTTTTTTTTTTTTTTTGTCTCTGTGTATTTCTGAGAGATCTGTCTGCACTTGCAGACGCTTCCTTTGGTGAAACGTTCCTCGGTCGTGTCTACACATCTCGCATTTGAAAGAAGACAGAGTGTCACTTTGTACAGACGTATGATATCAGGACACGACGGCTGGGAAGAGGACTCGGAACAAAAGGAAGACACCACGTTTCGCATATCATGTGGCAGTGGCAGATGGGACCGTCCTGACGTTTTCTGCCAAATAGGATGCAAATGTAGAAAGACGAGATAAAAGCACTACACTACTCAAAAAAAAAGAGAGAGTGAGAGAGAGAGAGAGAGAGAAAGATAACACATCAGACATTGCTTTTATTTCCACACTTCTGGGCTCTGAAAATGAACAACCCTAATTCTACAACCACAGAGAAATACAGACACTTGGCATCCTAAAGCTGCTCAGACGACATAAAAGAGGCTGAAGGAGAGTTCAAAACAAAATGTGAGAAGAGACGGCAGAAAATGTTGGATCGGACGTTGGAGGGGAAAGAGGAACCAATCCGATCTGATTCTGTGATAAATCCAGCCTGAAATTGAAATTCTTTACAGCGCAGCACTGTTAAATCCTGATTGGTCATAATTTTCCGCAACTCTCCGGTTTATATTTACGCTCTCACTCACTCGTACAGCGAACACTGGACATAAACGGAATTAAAAACAGGTGATAGGGTGAGGAGACGTTTATTTAACATTCACGGAAGGAGTCTCCAGTGTCAGCGCTTCGTAACAGGCTTCTTCAGTACAGAGAGTTTACGCTTCTTTGCTACGTTTTTTTGTCTTATTAACGTTAAGAGAGAGGAGAAAGAGGGGCTGGTGAGGGAACGACTGTTTATAGCTGCTAAGTGATAACGCGGACTAACCAGATTCGTGAACGTTCCGTAACATTAACTGTAACTATAAACAATTTAATGAATAAAAATTGTAATGGTTGACAAATTGTTGTGTTAAAAGAGGAATGATCAACTTCAGGACATGTTTCGGGGTTGTTACAGTAACTCCGCGTCCTCTGTCTCTGTTGTTAATTATTTTCCTGTAACAGTACAGTATTTTATTCCTCATTATACACACTATTATACTGATTAAATCGATTACGGATCATTATAAACCATTTCCCATCACAGCGAAAGTTGTCTAATGTGCCAGGCTCCCCCCATTCAGGCGCACAATGGAATGATCCGTTTCCATGGCATCGTGTCAAGGCATTTTCAAGCGCGCGAAACAGAAAGTGACCGGATTCAAACTCAGGACTCAGGATTGTCTTCGCTAAAGTTTTAAAAAAAAATGCACATATTACATATTATGCGTTATTATATATTTTAGCGTATGTAACGGACAGCTTTTTGCAGTGTTAGAGAAGTAAAGCTCCTCCCTCTTTTCCCGTTAGCCATGCCTGTGGAGCGCGCGCTCGCCAGCCCCTCCCGCGCGTCATGCCACTCCGCTCGCGCCTTCTTGTCTCGCTGCCAGGCAGCGTGCTCACACGGAGCTGCAATGCAGTGCCCGGTACTCGGTCTGCAGACATGCATGGACGTGCCAGGCTCGAGCCTTCAAATAATGTCGGGCCGGGACGCAGGAAAGAAACTGCACGAGCTCCTTAAACTGAAACAGATGCCGAAGCACGCGCGCGCACACCCACACACACACACGACACAAACAGGCGCGCGCGCGCTCACACACACACACACACACACACTAATTATAGCCTTTGCACATATCTGATAACAGTATAGAGAGAAAATGGCGGCCACCGTGAACCTGGCACGCGCATCCTTACAGAAGAAAGAAAAACCACGAGCTGTTGTGATGCAACGGATTAAAGATATATTCCAGTAAATGAAAAACATTCATCCATCCATCCATCTGTATATCTGTCTCTATATATCTATCTATCTGTCGGTTTCTATCTATCTGTCTATCTATCTATCTGTCTCTATGTATCTGTCTATCTGTCGGTTTCTATCTATCTATCTATCTATCTATCTATCTATCTATCTGTCTGTCTGTCTGTATGTATCTGTCTATCTGTCGGTTTCTATCTTTCTATCTATCTGTCTGTCTCTCTCTATGTATCTGTCGGTTTCTATCTATCTATCTATCTATCTATCTATCTATCTGTCTGTCTGTCTCTCTCTCTATGTATCTGTCTATCTGTTGGTTTCTATCTATCTATCTATCTATCTATCTATCTATCTATCTATCTGTCTGTCTGTCTGTCTCTATGTATCTGTCTATCTGTCGGTTTCTATCTATCTATCTATCTGTCTATCTATCTATCTATCTATCTATCTATCTATCTATCTGTCTCTATGTATCTGTCTATCTGTCAGTTTCTATCTATCTATCTATCTATCTATCTATCTAGAGGTATAAAGTTGAGTTATTTGGTCTGGTTGGGAAAATAAAATAATCTATTTTATAAATTATTTACAAAACACACAGTTCCAAGATGTTATGAATGAAAAAGCGGATATGTCCTGCAGCAATACAGCAACTCAAATCACATGAGAAAAATCAACAGAAGAATAGTTTATAAAAGATTAAAAATAGTCTGAAAAGATAATAATAAAACTAAGAGGATCCAGAAGCTCTTCAGAGGATATGGATATGAAGTTTGGAAGTAATTATAAAGTCAAAGTGTGGGTCTGGAGAATATTTATCACATTCAGAAACGGAACTTTAAAGGTTTTTTTCTGCAGTATTATTTCTTTAATAAATTTTTGATCATTTTTGCTGAACAAACATGCTGTAAATTACATTTCTTCACTCATTTCTTCACCAAGTATTAAGGATGTGCAAACTTTTGCACTCAGGTGTATGTCTAAATCAAATATACACATATCTCAGGTACACACACACACACACGCATCTTTCTCTCCTTCACCTAAACGTCACCCAAACCTTAACCTCAGGAACCAAAAGCAAACCTTTCAGCTCTTCTAAATAAAAATTAAAAATAAGTTCTTTTCACACAGGAACCAGCAAAATGTCCCCAAAAGGTCAAAACTGTTCGATTCCTATCCTTCTGGGTCCCCACCAAGACATAAAAACACATTCGAAAACAATCTGCTCTAGTGTATATTAAAAATATGTCTCCTAATTTTAAGTGTTCAGAAAGTTCACTCAGCTGGAAGTATGAAATATGCGGATATATCAGTCTCACACACACACACACACGCACACACGCACACACACACACACCTTATGACATTTCACAAAAACAGAATTTAAATCTTTAAAAATAATTCTATATACAATAGTTCTAGGCTATAATTATTCTGGAGTAAAAAATATGACTGTTACATAAAGGTGTAATTAAAGCTGCATTAGAAAGCTAACTGTAGCTGTTCGGAGCGACAGAAGCTAAAAGATGTGTAACTGATAAACGTTTGCAGCGCTGCAGGGCATATTAACCGCATTCTGCTCGGCTCTATGGATCCTCTCCATAAGAACAATCCGGCTTTATAAATATTCAAACACTGCAGTCATGCCTGAGCACACACACTCTCACACACACTCGGGCTCGATCCCAAACGGCTCCCTTCTGTACCAGTAGCGCACTCCGTATGTAAAGGGTTTTATTCTTCCTGCACATCCTATAGGCTGCAGGAAGGAGTTTGAGACGCAGCTTTAGGTTCTTTGAGCTCGAGGAGCCCCCTGGCAACAGTCCCGCCAATCACGGCTCTCTCACGGCGTCTCGAGATCGCTCTCGGTGTGTGTGCTGGATGACACGACATGTGAACGGTTCAGATGATACACCTCAGGCATTTCTGAGGTCTCAGATACAGATACAGACTCAAAGTTGGTTCGCACCAGACGTGTTTTTGTTTTGTCAAACGAGATTCACAAATTGTAGACTCTTAAGATTATTACTCGTCACGCTGTACGCGATTCCAACAAAATCTCGGTCAAATGCTATAACAGACCGTTTGATAACGTGTCTTCTCCATGTCGGATTATATGATGAAGATCCTCTAATGATAGATCTGTGGTTAAAGAAACCATCCATTAGCACGTTCTGTTTATCGTCATCGCCATTACCGTGTATGTGGCTGTCCGGTGAGTTTGCCGTCCTCCTATTGGAGGATTCTAGACGAGCTTCGTAGCAGCGCTCACACTCTGAGATTTTAATAAAAAATATCTCACACTGCCAGAACTTTGTTGTCGGCCATCTTCGATCACAGTGATACGAAATTGTCTCAGTCATGTGACTGCATCACGTTATGCGTCCTAAGAACTTCAAGCTCAAATCACGACCACAGAATTCTTTTACAACATGTGATTTTGGTTTGCGAACAGCAAAATTGGGCCATAAAATGATTTCCATCATACGTGGACATGGTTAAAACTGATACTTCCTGCTGACAGACAACCCATGTGTGCTTTTTACGCAGATATCAGATGTTCCACTCTGAAGTAAACATTCTAGTAACCGTGACATTTTAGGAAACAGCGTTATTAACCAGACGACATATGGAGCGGAAAAGGTTTATCTTTCAGTTTTTCAGTTCTGTGCAATGCAGGGAGCGGGGAATAAACGTTCGCTGTATGCACTCACGCACGTTTTACTCCCGGTGGAAATCACGAGCTAGCTTGATGAGTAAACACAAACAAAGCTCTTCTAAATGATTTCCACAAAGTCATGCATAATTAAATTAAAATCTCTGCTGTGAAGACGTAATGTTCTGGATGAGTTACTCCGCATGAACCGAAATGACATTCAGCAGACTAAGTAAGAAAAACGTAAAAGTTAAAGGAAAGCCAAATCAATCTGTAATAAAATAAACTGTTTCTGTATTCGGGAAGTCAGACATTCTTGTCTTGAGACAGAAGGACATCCAGAACGAATCGATGCCACGGTGTCAGTGATGCTTGAAATCTGTGACCTGCTGCGAGAACACAACTTCATCAGGCCAGTGAGGATCACGCCATCGCATCACTCTGTCGATAATATGGTTCATGAGCTGAAAAGTGCCTCACTAAACGCAATCCACCAGAGACAAGACGGCAATGCTCCTCTGTCGTTCAGGCAGGACAAGCTGTCCTCATTCCATATGAGCGAGATCACAGGCAGAAGATCAGAGACAAATAAGAGATGCTGGAAAGCGAGACAGGCTAGAAAAAGAGAAACGGACCAGAGAGAGAGAGAGAGAGAGAGAAGTTAAGCAGAAAGGTTTAAATATAAAGATGACCTAGAGAGAGAGGATGGACAGAGACATGTTGGGAAAAGACATGACCAAGAAAAAGGGAAGCAGGATAAAAATTTTAAAAAAGCTTGGGACAGGCCAGAAAAAGAGAGACAGTTTAGACGGAGAGAAAATCTGGGCAGAGAGACAATTGGGATAGTGGCAGACAGTCTAGAAAGAGACAGTTTGTACAGAGAGAGAGAGAGAGAGAGAGTTTGTACAGAGAGAGAGAGACAGTTTGTACAGAGAGAGAGAGAGAGAGACAGCTTGGACAGAGACAGTTTGGATGGAGAGAGAGAGAGACAGTTTGTACAGAGAGAGAGAGAGAGAGAGAGAGAGACAGCTTGGACAGAGACAGTTTGGATGGAGAGAGAGAGAGAGAGACAGTTTGTACAGAGAGAGAGAGAGAGAGAGACAGCTTGGACAGAGACAGTTTGGATGGAGAGAGAGAGAGAGAGAGACAGTTTGTACAGAGAGAGAGAGAGAGAGACAGTTTGTACAGAGAGAGAGAGACAGTTTGTACAGAGAGAGAGAGAGAGAGAGAGAGACAGTTTTGACAGAAACAGTTCAGACAGAGAGCGACAATCTAGACAGAGAGAGCGAGGGAGAGAGAGAGTCCAGACAGAGAAAGAGATTTTACGTAGAGACAGTTTGAACAGAAATTGAGTTCTGACAGGGAGAGAGACAGTTTGGACAAAGAGTGAAAGAGAGACAGACAGAGAGAGAGAGAGAGAGAGAGAGAGAGAGAGAGAGGACAGAGAGAGAATGTTTGGACTTTGGACAGAGACAGACGGCCCTGGCAGAGGAGATAGACAGTTTGGAAAGAGAGAGACAGAGAGTGACTATTTGGACAGAGAGACAGTTTAATTTAGACAAAAATCTTATGGCGACTCAGAGTCGTCTCATGTCCTTGTTCTGACAAGTGAGAGCTCTGTGTGTGTGTGTGTGTCTGTGTGTGTGTCTGTGTGTGTCTGTGTGTGTGTGTCTGTGTGTGTGTGTGTGTGTCTGTGTGTGTGTGTGTGTGTCTGTGTGTGTCTGTGTCTGTGTGTGTCTGTGTGTGTGTGTGTGTGTCTGTGTGTGTCTGTGTGTGTGTGTGTGTGTGTGTGTTTGTGTGTGTGTCTGTGTGTGTGTGTCTGCTGCAGGTCTGTCTCCACAGTCCTCTTTTTTAGGATTGTGATGCTTTAACACAGAATTAAAGGACAGGCAGCAGATGAGGCAAGACGAAGGATGAAAGAGAGACAGACTTCATTTCATAACTTTATATTTGGGACATTGAGTCAATTATTCAGGCTAGACAGAAAGACAGACACACACACACACACACACACACACACACACACACAGAAAGTTGCTAAATATGTTAATACACTGTTATTTTTGTTTATGGATGCAGAGATAAATATCGAGGCGTGTTTTCTTTATAAATGGAGCACAGAAGCTTTCAGTGAGCATGTGGTGTACATATGAACTTCTCCTTTATCCAGTGCACAGTCTCATCTCCCAAAAATAACACTGTATTAGAACACGTGTACTTATTCACACACACACACACACACACACACACACACAGTAAAGAAAGCACATATGTTTAAAGGAACAGTTTGGCCATATTTAGTCAGGTACTTTCAAACTGAGTCAATCAGGAAAGACATGACACTCAACGTCGTGTTGCTAACAAATAATGGAAGCTTATGGCTACCAGTTTAGCATCATGTAAAGTGTGTGTGTAAACCATCACACACTCATCTCAAACACACTGTCTCAGTAACACCGTCTGTACAAAAAAAAATGAATACACAAATCAAACATGATCTATACTCTAATCTGAATCACTTCCAGCATAAAGCTCCGCCTTCATGCTTTAGGCCACGCCCCCTACGGAGATGGACCTGCGACGTCAATAAGTCTGTCCGAGACGCCGAACTCCTCCACAAAGCCGACTGAGGAAACGGCGGAAGGAGGAAGAGTCACACACCGGAGGCCATAAGGTGCCATTACTTGTTAGCTACATTAGCATCGTAGCTGCAGTGCAAAACTAACGAAGGAAACTTGAAACAACAAACCTGGCTGACTGAATAGATTTAGTTTAAAAAATTTTTTGTTATATTTTAAGAAATTTTTATATTTTATATGATAAATAATTGCTCATTCAATCACAGTGAATTGTGTTTTCAGTGGTATTAACACGCAACAACAAAAAAATGCTAATGACACGCTAATGAAACGCTGTCTCCAGACTCGCTAAACTTATAGTTAGGTTTTAGTTTTCTTTCTTTTTTTTTTTTTTTTGATTTGTTAATTCTGTTATTTTACCCTCTTCTGTGTGCGTTTTATTTTTTCCAAACTCAAGCGGAGTTTCAGCTGGTATAAAAACACGGGGTCAAAGGTCAGAAGGTCATCTGTGCAGCATTTTACTGATGGTTCTTGTTCCACGACCCTCTGCTCACTTTCCAAATACGCTTTAACGCTTTAAATGAAGGAACAATGAGCCGAGAGTTTAAACGGTTACATCTGTCGGTCCGGGAAAGTGCTAGAACATTAACTTGTTTGTAATAACACGATTATTATTATTATTATTATTATTATTATTATTATTATTATTACTTGAGATCTCCTCCTGACCCGTGCACACACTGACTTTACAGGCGATGAGGTGTAACCTTTCCTGGAAATATCATTATGTGCATTTCCATAGAATTGTTAAACGATGATAAGATTACCGAAACGCTTTCCAAACACCTCGAAAGAATTCCCCTTTAAACTCTCGTCGTGTTAAGAAGCAGCCGCCCCTGCAGATTACTCAACCCGAGAGTCACAGCAGTGGAAACTCATTAGAAATCATAACGACCCTTCAGGTAATGAATTCTCTCTTTTTTTTTTTCCCTTCCCACTTCCCGCTGCTAAACATGTGTCGAGATCAAAACATTTGCATTTAGTAAAAAATCTTTTATTACGGTTACGGCATTATTAAAGTATCGCGTCGAAACAGAGGCACAAGTCTGTTTGTTTGTTTGTTTGTTTGTTTGTTTATTCAACTCTACTAAAAATGTAGCTATTTAATTTTTTTAATTAAAAAATGTTGAATTATTATTTTTAATGTAAATTTTTTTTTTAAGCAATGTACGAAGGCGAGTCAAATAAAAACATTATTATTATTTTTTAAATTTTGAATTGTTTAATGCAAACAGGTCACAAAAGTGCTGAAGGGTTTAAGGGGCGACTCAGAACCAATTTTTACATTTTTTTTTATTTTTTCTAAAAAAACGTGATGCAGTTTTTCTCATTTCTGTCGCACTTTTACGGATTTCTTTTGACTCGCCATCGTACAGACCGTTTATATTCATCAGCCTCATATTGAAGATTAAAAACATTAAAAATTAAAAAGATCTAATAATCTAATAATTTTTTAAAAATCCTATTTTTTGGTGTATTAAATACTATTTAATAATTTAAAATGACTAGAACACAATTATAACCTAATTTAATATTAATTAATTTAATATTTATATTTATCTGCTGAGTTAAGAGTTAAATCTCTAAACGTTGCAACTAATAAATATTCACATTTTATTTCTAATCCAAGAGAAGCTGTAGATGTAGAACTTTATTCTCTTTTTTAAATGTTGTGTATGAAAGAGATTTTCCACATGCGTGCAAATTTAGTTTACTGGAATTTTAACTGAAGAAGAAATTGCTGACAAATATAAAAAATATTTATTTTCTTTAATAAAAAAATACATGTAGTGCATTTTTTTATTGATTAGGAAAAAATCTATTTAGGTCAATCTTAGACATTTTCATTGCTTTTCTTTGTTATAATGGTTGACAATCTTTGCTTAGAGCTGCTATTACACAAAACGATATAAAGTTATATTTAATCAGTAATATTTTGGCTTTTTTTGTTTTGTTTTGTTTTGTTTTTTGGGAAGATTGCCTGAATCATGTTTTTTTACAGAGTGCAGCGCTGCTCGGGAGATTATTCACACAGCCGATGTTCTTCTAAACAAGCAGAAGAAGAAGAAAAGAGCTTCCACTGGGGATCTTAAATCATGTTTAAACACACGGAGTCCAATAAAAAGTTTAGATTTCACGGGCCGTGTTGGATTGTGTTACAGTTTGTGCCTGGAGGGAAAAACAGCGCATAAGAATCACATTATGAAGACACGCTGCGTGAGGGCCGTGCACGTGAGCAGACGTCTGGGATACGATGCTCGGTTCAGAGAGGGTTTAAATAATAACGTGGATATTAAATAAAGCATATTGAAATGAGCAGGAAATTGAATATGATACAATTCACGGCTATTCTGATGACCTCGGCGAAGTCGCCCCACATGCTCCATATTAAAGAAATAAAACCCTTGTTTATTTGTTCATAAATATTATTTGTGTCATAAATATTAATGAACGTGGTGTTTTTTTTTTTTTTTTTTTTTTTTTTTTTAAAAATCTGTATTCAGATTTACTGAGGTTCCATCCCACAGACGAGACTTCATGAGCTTTTTTAGCTTAAAAAAAACATCAGAGGCTCGGGAACAATCGTCATGACAACGGCTTGGGCAACTACGTGACCACACGGCGATAAAATAACACGTTATCTGTGCGTTAGCGAAATTAAATCACGGCAAAACACAATGGCAGGGCGGAGTCACTGTTCCCTCCCTGAAGCTGATTATTTTCCCGTAACTGCACTTCCTGAAGTGTTTTAATCCTCTTACACCACAGCAACTTGCTGAAGAGTACAGTTCTTTATATCATTAACGTAGAACACTTCGTACTTTTTACCCGTTTACAGTTATATTTAACGTTGAAACCAGTTAGTTCCTGTTCTCACTTACGTTATAGCAGCTATAAACAGTCGTTCCCTCACTTTCTCTTTTATTGTAGTTAATAAGACAAAAAAAAAAAACGCAGCTGAGAAACTTGCAAAAAACAAAACAAAACGTAAACTCCTCTGTCCCGAAGATGTCGGAAAAAACTTCGAGTTACAGCTTCACCTCTGACACTGGAGACTCCTTCCATAAACGCTAAATAAACATTTTCTCCTCACGTATCTGTGAAATGCGTTTAAATCTGTCGTGGTTGATATTTTTCCCTCACACACACTGCAGAAAATCACATCTTAGCAAGTGTAAATATCGCGCATATAGATATTTATAGATTAAACATATCTTCTAATTCTTTTATAAACAAATAGAGGATTATTAATCCTATTTCTAGACATTTCTAGACATCTTTACTTATTTCAAGCTTTATATTTTCTTGTTCTACTGGCAGATCATTCGATTCTTTCTAGAAATAAATGCTTAATGTTAGAAAAAATGATCTGCTCATAGAACAAACTTGAAAAGAAGTTTCGCAAAGTATCGAATGATTCAGATGAAAACTTTTTTAAAAATGTGTAAACACACTACAGGACGTAATGCTAGCAATAAACAAATAATAATAGGATTTTATATCATTTTATATGTTACACTTTATATTCTGCTACAAACACACAATAATCACCCAGATTAAGCCCACACACACACACACACACACACACACACAAACACAAACACACACAGTAGGTAATCCAGTGAAAACGTCCTGTTCTGTTATCACACACGTACCTACTACAACACACACACACACACACAGACACACACACACACACAGCAGCTAATCCAGTGAAAACGTCCTGTTCTGTTAACACACAGACCTACCAAACTCACACACACACACAGACACACACACACACACACAATTTGATATTTTATGAGTTTTCACACTTACACTCGCAGTGGAAGTGACTCAGTGGTGTGTGTTCATTCACACCCTTCACAAAGCTTTCACTTCTCCGGCGAAGGAGTGAACTTTCGTTTATGGTTAAACAATGGAGAGAGAGAGAGAGAGAGAGAGAGAGAGAGAAAAAATACACACACACACACACAGTCTCACTTCGATCCCACACACAAACACAGACACACAGACGCACAATCATTTTCTCTCCATCTAGCTCACGCACCTCTTTCTCCTTCCCTCCTACACACACACACACACACGCACACACACACACACACACTAACTGGCGTGATATCTATACCATGTGATCATGCCAGGCGCCATGCCAAAGGCCAGCCATGTCACTTACCAGAAATCTCACACAGAGTGAAAGGGGGGAGGGGTGAGACAGAAGAAAAGAGCCTTTAATTTAGCCTAACACACACACACCACACACACACACACACACACACACCACACACACACACGCACGCACTTCGTCTGAGTCACTGTGCTTTCGCTTGGCGTGCTCGATGTTAGTTTTATGTCTGAAATTCCCAAAAATGTGTGTGTTGTTTAATGTCACGCATACCTTCAGTGTGCTCTCACCGCCCGCAGCTTGTGTGTGTGTGTGTGTGTGTGTGTGTGGTCATGCTTTCCCTTCAATTCAATACACCAATGTGGCCAACACGTTTTCCAGGAAAGAAAGACTCGGTGACAGATTAGATGGTGTTTATCCTCCAGGAGAAAAAACACATTGTAATACTGTATACACACGACAACGTAGAAAATCACGGCTGGACCATTCGACCAAATATCTACATCGCGATATATCAAATATCGCGATACATTTTTCTGAGCATAGTGAGGATCGTAAGGTGTCATTACTTTTAGAACTCCAAAGCAACAAGTAGCTGATAGGATATTAAAATCAGATTCATGAAATTTTCTTCTCGTCATTAATTATTTACATTTTTTACATAAATCTTGTGTAACTGTGTATAATTTTCTGTAACACGGCTTCGATGTTCCGTTGTTTTTTTTTTTTTAAATCAAACCTGCAGCTAATCTACGTATCGCGAGCCGCGATTCTGGGTATTGTTTTCAAACATCGCGTAACATTCCTGTCGCAATCGTGCAAAAACCGCTACGTACGATATTATCAGCACAAACCAGATATAGCGATGATAAAAGATCATAACCAGTGATAAAATGTCTGGCAAATACAATGATGTGCAAAAGTTTGCACCCCCCATGCCTTTTTCCACATAGCGTATGTGTGTAAAAATGAATTGCATGTTACTCTACACAGTAAAATGGATGTTTATAATGTTTTGATGGTTATATTTATTAACCCAATGCAAGGAAGAAGAGAAATGAAGCTCCATGAATCACATACGTGACACGAGTCGTGTTCTGTGTAGAATGCAGGGGAAATTCTGGTGTAAATTATGCATCACCACTGCGAAGACCATGAAGCGTAGCCGAATAGGGCGTGATTTTTTAACTTTAGCTACAGAGGCGGAAATCACAACCGACCATCAATGAAGTTACTATATTTATTATTAAGTTTGTATGTTTATTATCTGAATGACTGGCCACTTTAACCCTCTGGTGTCTGAAGTATTTTTAAGGCACCAAAAAAAGTTCAAAATTCCTCACAGTTTAGACACTTCAGCCATTTCACCTTTTCTTCTTATCCACACTTCCTCAGCATTCTTTCAGCATTCATACGTCCTGAGTCATTGTGCCTCGATGGATCATGTGTAGCAGATTCGAGAGCATTTTTTATCTTCTTTCTGCTCGTTTTTATGCCAAAATATGCCAAAGCCTTTCACAAAAACCTTGTTCCTAAAGAATCAGGTGCACAACATCCTTCAGCCTCTTCATCACCGCTTCTATTATATGAATTTATTTAATTATTTCTCTCCCTGTATGTTTATTCTTTATCGTTAGTTTTCTAGCTTTTCTAATTCTTAATATCCTTGAAAAAAAAATGTATGATGAGATGTAATTTGGATGAGGCTACGCCTCCGTCGACTTCAGACGGATAATTAAACGAGTTTAATCCAAAACTCAGTAACTGAAAAACAAGTCACCTGTAAATAATGTGCTCTGGTGGGTGAAAGTTCAGGAATAAAAAGCTGTATAACTGTAATAAATAGACAGATTTGGACTGTAGACATTTAAATAACGTTCAAGAAATAAATCTTCACCGAGGCGGTGCGTGGAATGTATTTTATCCCAATGTCTACAAAATGTTTTCTTTGGGGGAAAAAATACTGGTCTAGTAGGCTGGAGGCGACCCTCGTCCTAATCGCTGAATCCTAAACTTCTGTTCATCGTGAAAGTCTGAGGAAAAGAAAAACGGAGTGAGACGGAGAGAGAACAGAGACTGAGTTAAATATAATAATGCAGTCTGGGATAAAATCCTGGGTGATTAGTGTGATATTAAATCTGAAATTCATCCCGTTCCTGCTCGTGTACAGTATAGCGAGTCGTATTCGAGGATTACGCGGCAGTATCGCATGACATAGTGCACATAGTGAGAGGCATGCTGCTGCTATTAATACAGGCCAAGTAGGTCTTCGGGTACTGCGACAACACACGCTGAATATTACAGGCAGGACCCGAGCTGTGGCTTTTAAGATCACGGCACCGGAACCCCCGAGGGCAGACCAACAACGTTTCCTGCTCAGTTTAAAAAAAAAATAATAATAATAAAAAAAAACGTATGGAAAAATCGCAAAACATTTCAGCATGTGATCAAAAGTTGTTTTTTTTTGCGGGTGAATAATACGTGATCACACATGAAAAAGAATCATTCCCGTAAGAAAAGCACAACTGAAAAATAAAAGCATGTGAAAATAAATGAAACGTGTAAAAATCTCATGTGACAACAAAAACACACGCACACAATGTGTGAGGTGCGTAAAAAGCCACATGCGACCATTTCACACATGAGTCATACGGTTACTCACGTCATATTCACACGTTCAAAGATGCCGAGGGAAAAAAAAATCTTAACGTTACCACTGACTGTTACGAAGTGCTGACACTGGAGACTCCTTCCATAAATGTCTTCTTACAGAAAACGTCACCATGTCAACAATTAGCTCACGTTTACGTCGTACAAGAGCCTGAATCGGCTGTTACTATAGAAACCATAACGTATTAGAACGAGCGCATTGATATAAACCTGCACTACCGTCAGCTGTTATAGAAAATGAATCAACACCTCCTGACCAATCAGAATCCAGCATTCAGAATAGTTTAACACAAGTTTCAGCACTTGGTTTTTCTTTAATTGCAAGAAACGGAAATCTGGATATGGTCTCTGTAGAAAGCTGAATGTGTTAAATGTGATGTGGTTTTGCTTCCTATAAAAACACAAAGCTCTGCAAAGTGTGTGTGCGTGTGTGTGTGTGTTTTGTACCCTGAATCGCTGCCATTGTCGTGTCTTTGTCTCATCATGTCTCTCTTATCTCTTGACAGCGAGAGAGAAAATGAACGCTCAGTTCTACGCGAGCTCCGTGGAGAACGCAGCGTGAGGTCCGCTCACTGTGAATAAACAAGAGAACGCACAGCGCACCGAGGCCACTGGGAGGTAAAGCTGTTTACTGCGGTCTCGCTGAGGTTGTTATAATGCGTCATAAACATGTCATAACAGCCGAGCTTGGAATATTTAAACCAGTGTGCCTTCTGACGTGCCACATAATCGAAGATGAATAGCACACAGGTTAAAAAACATGATATTTAAACCTGTAATCGTTGGTATGGTGAAGATTTCTGTAGGAAGATGCTTATGTAATGATTATGGAAGGAGTCTCCAGTGTCAGCGCTTTGTAACAGTCAGCTGACAAGCTGAGGGAACGACTGTTTATAGCTACTATAACGTTAGCAAGAACAGGAACTAACTTGTCTTCGTGGACGTTCCACAATATTGAATGTAACTATAAATGGATAAAAAGTGGTTCATTAATAAATAAAAACTGTAATTGTTGCTGTGATGTAAGAAGAATAAAACACTTCAGGACATGCTGTTATAGGAAAATAATCAACTCTGAGGTGCTAACAGTAACTCTGCTTCATCACACCATACCACTGTTGATTATTTTACTGTAACTGCACCACACACAGTGTTTTATTCCTTACCTGTCAAGCAAAAAAGAAAAACTACTGTGTTTTTTTACACTAATGTCTGAATGGGATGTGCTTCATTTCAGGAGCTGCACCAAACCTAGACACCTTCTTACCTAGGGGTAGTGATGATATGATGAATTTGTTACAGCAGAGGTCATGTGATCCACCTGAAGCCTACGTAGGCTGTTAATAGAGTCAAATCAGGTGTGTTCACGATGACCTTCAAGGTCTAGGAAATGACCCAAAGTTGAACTGATGCCGACTGGACCCACGACTGAACACCTGACTAGACCCACGACTGAACACCTGACTGGACCCCTGATTGAACACCTGACTGGACCCCTGATTGAACACCTGACTGGACCTCTGATTGAACACCTGACTGGACCCCCGACTGAACACCTGACTGGACCCCCAACTGAACACCTGACTGGACCTCTGATTGAACACCTGACTGGACCTCTGATTGAACACCTGACTGGACCTCTGATTGAACACCTGACTGGACACCCGAATGAACACCTGACTGGACACCTAATTAGACACTCGACTGGACCTCTGACTGGACGCCTGATTGGACCTCCAGTGTCTTGCATTAAATAACAACCCAACAAACGTTGAGTTGATTTGAAAATGTGCGGTGCTCCACACCTGCGTGGGGGTTTTATGAAGATTATACATCAGGTATGGCATGCAATGTAAACTTAAACACATCTCCGTTTGGCACGTTCCCTCCGGCCCTCCCATGTGGAATGCTGGTTGGTGTGCGGACTATGAAGGGCAACCGGGGACACGATGCAAACATCCAGCTGGGCCGCGTCATCTCAGTCCTGGACAGCTGCCAAGCCAAAGACGGCGCGCTTTGAGAAAGAGAAACATGGCCTTGTATGTTGTGTGAGAACACACGATAGCCGAGCAGATGCCAAGATTCCCTTGGAGTTCTCAGAAGCGAGATAAAGACTCTCCTGATAATCTCTTACACAATATATTGCGATATTCAGAATGCTAAAAACAGCAGTGAAGCTTCATTAAAGAGGCTGAAGGAACGTATTTTGGATTACTGTTGTGATACTTCTAGACAGAACATCAGGCAGACGTCAGAACTGATTTTCTCTGAGCTAAAGCAAAAAACCCTCTTCACTGAATATGCCATTCTCTCCGAAGCCAAAAAATATAAAATAAATAAGGAAATAACTGCAAAGCAAAAGCAAACACACATGCAGTTCATGCAGATGTTTACTCAGAGCGACTCAGAGGAGTCTGGTGTGTATAAAACGCTGCGCGCCTCATGATTTACTTCATACTGCGCTTTACGGTTCTGCTCATAATCAGCTCCACGGTTTATTGCGATACTCCACACACACACACACACACACAATATCGTTATCGCAGATGCTTTAGGGTTCATCCAGGTTCCACTTCAGGCTCCTGAGGTGGAAGATTTTCTCTCTTTCCGTTCTCATGGCATTTAACTCTTATAATCTTCCGCACAGGATTTTCATCTGACTCCACAGAAAATGAATGAAAAACAGAAGCAAAAACACGCCTGACTCTAACCTGAATACACGTTTACAAATTCAGCGTTACAGAGAAATTTTATTTTTCAAATTCAGCTGGATTAAAAAAAGCATCCAGTGTCCCTAGTCTTATAACGGATTGCTTAAAAAAAAAAAAAAGTATTTGTTTTTGCATGTTTTGCTGTTTAGTGCTCAATACAATACAGAACCGAGAAATATTTCATTATTTTAAACTTCGCTTTAAAAAAAAATGTGCAGAAAACTTTAGCACCAAATATTTATCAAATATTTATTACATATGATCCAATTCTGATCCAGCTGATATTTAGGAACCCATGATTCCTTATTTTGGGCAAATCTGTTTGGATGCCAGCCCTGGATTTGTCCCTAAAGAACTATCGATATCTATTTATGATCAAAAAGCACAAAAAAAAAAAAAATCTATTTTTCAGGAACAGGAAAGCATCAAGTTGTGTTTCTGTTTAATGCAGTGCTGTGATATATCGACACATATACTATGTGTCTAAGTCTCGCCTCGTAGCTTCACACTTCAGACACCTTCAAACGCCAAATACAATTTCTGGATGAAGTGTCTCTTTAAGGAATGCAGGCAGACACACACACACACACACACACACACACAAAAGTTTGATTGTTCCTGCTGCATTCACGTCCTATTAGCGAAAAAGAAAATACAAATCTACAAATTTAACTTAGTTTGTTGTTAATGCAATATGAGACATTAAATAGATAGACAGATAGATAGATAGATAGATAGATAGATAGATAGATAGTGAGTGAGTAAAAGAAAGAATTCAAGAGGGAGAGAGGGAGAGGGAGAGAGAGAGAAGAAGGGAAATGCCATAAAGAGCACATGCTAGTCGCATAGGAAAGGCAGCATTGTGCTCAGTCACATGTCCTCAAAACCAGACGGCAGCATGCAATTGTCAGCACACACACACACACACACACACACACACGGTCATGGGTCATACACTCTCTCCTATGACCGTAGCTTCCTTCCTCAAAAGGAATCCACAAACAGAAACACTTGCATCTCGTGAACGCAGATCCCGATGTGTGTCTCATGGAGCTGTAATTAGAAACGTGATGCTGATCATCAGCACAGTCACGGCCAGTTTTGGGGTTGTGGGAGGAAAAAAAAAAAAAAAACTCACCACCAAAAGGAAAAGTTTGGCATAAGATAAAATGTATGCCATGTTCGTGTTGCTGCGTTAGCTCCAGAGCAGGACTAGCTCTAAACATATATGACACTGAAGGACACTGAAGGACAGCGCGCTCGTTACCTGCTTACTGTAACTTATATAAATTACATAAACGCTGCGATGATATAGTCGCATAACGACATCAGTATTAAGCCCGATTATGTCACAGTAATCTTAGTACTTTTACTACACTCATGAATTCCACTGTTATTCAAAAATAAAAAAAAGAGGTTCGAATTCATTTTTGAAGACGGCGTTGAAGGTTTCCTGCATTTTTTTTTTTTTATTCTAATATTTTATTATTATTCTGAGTAACGGCGCAGATCATGTGTGTTATAAAATGTTAAATAATTATCAGAATTATTAAGTATTATACCACCAATATTACTACATTATATCACATTATAATAAATATTTTACTACATCATATACACGGTCTATATATTTATTAGGAAAATTAAATATCATGACCCATAATGCGTATTTTGAAAATGTTCTTACGGATCGGGATACGTTTTTTTTTTTTTTTTTGCCGTACCACCCACAGCGATCTGTAATCCAACATATTCATTTAGTTTATATGTTCTGTAATTCATTTCTGTAATTTATCCTCCATCTCCAATTACTGCCTCTTTCTCAGGTATTATGTAAATACATA
>CM075029.1:1326724-1347721 GCA_037576675.1 Pangasius sanitwongsei
ACCACAACAAATTCCTTGTGTGTCTGCGCACACACTTGGCAAATAAAGCTAATTCTGATTCTGATTCTGATTCTGATATATGACACAGGAAGTCGATACAAGACGAGCGATAATATCAAAATATACGAGCAGAAAGCTGGAAATGATGCAGATGTTCCTATAGTTCCACTTCTGAAAGGAGTTTGGTCGTCACCGAGTGATTATCACACAGCTAAAAACACGCTGACGGCTGGACTGCTGTAGCTAAGGTGTGTTTAGTTCAGGGGAAGAAGTTAGCTAGCTCTGTCGATTCAGTAAAAGCGAACAGGGCTTTCTCTTTAGAAACTAGAAACAGCAATGATCCATAGTCAACGATATTACCTGTACTATAGATATTAAATTACGTATAAGACAGAAGTATTAAAAAAAAATGTAAAAATCTGATCCTGTTTTCACTGCATTTCTTCAATCAGTTCACGTCTGATTCTGTCACATCCGTTCAACACGACAAAATATTTATTCATCATTAATTCTGAGTAACAGACTGGTTGACATTTCAAGCCGGTCTGAATAACAGGTCGAGATCATTACAGCCCAGATCGTGCTTTTTAAATGGTTAAACCTTATCAGTTCAGTTTTCTGAAACAACAGAACCTGATGTTAAAGCTAAAGCTAGATCTCTCATGGCTGTGTGTCTACAAGGAACATTTCCTATACATCATTTCTCTTCACAGTTTATCTTTCATTTATGGGAATTAAAAACTGCAGATTTTTTTTTTTTTGGCTCTTTAGAAAACTAAATGAAGTTCCCCTTTTCTGATAAAGCTTCTAGTAGAACCGTTAACCCTGTAGAGAATCCCAGAGGAAGCATTTAGCCTACTTTTAAAACTTCAAATTATCACCAGGTTTGTTTTTCTAGAACAACGGAACCCACACGATCCTCATGTTCAGGTTCTTGTGGGTCTAAAAGGAGTAAAACACACAGCGCTGTTAACTCAGTCGGCGAGAATTCTTTATCTCTTTATCAGTTTTTCATTTATTTTGGGAATAAATCCTTTCAAATGCTTCTCTGGTTTGTCCTTAAAGGTTTTTGGGTTCTTTAGAAAACTAAAAGAGGTTCCTGTTTCTAGAAAAAGCTCCAAGTAGAAGCATGAACAATGCAGAGAATCCCAGAGGAACCATGAAGTTTTAAAACTTCAACCCTTACCATCAGGTCAGTTTTGTAACTCAGCAGAACCCACGCCAGCCTCGTGGTACGGCTCGAATGATCGAAACCTCTGATGGTTGTGGCTCTAAAGGGAACGTTTAAACAAACCGTGCCGTTACCTCAGCCTGCCTTGATAAAGTGTCAGCGTTCCAGCACGGTCTGTAAGAACTACTGAACTATTTATTTAGGATTTATTTTGGGACGCAAACTTGCAGCCGTCCTTTCAAAAGGTTCTTTGATTTGTCCTTAAAGGATCTCTTACACCTCAGAAAGCTAGACGAAGTTCCCCCTTTGTGAAAAAGCTCCAAGCAGAAGCATGAACAATGCAGAGAATCCCAGAGGAACCGTGCAGCTGAAGTTTTAAAACTTCAAGCCTTATGTTCAGGTCAGTTTGTGTAAATCAGCAGCAGCTCATGTTCAGGTTCTGAGCAGAGAAATGGCTCATGGCTGTGGCTCTAAACTGTGGCTCTCGATGCACTGTGCTGTGAAGTGAGCCGGCCTGGATGGATAAACATTCCAGCACAGTCTGCGAGAATGATTTCATTATTTATTTATGTGTTATTTATTTTAGGACGCAAACTTGCAGCTTTAAGCTCTCAAACCGAAACAGGGACAAAAACAAACAGAAACAAGAAAGACATGCATGCCAAGCATATGGGCAGAAACACTAATAACAATAACCACATGAACAATAAACTGTTTTTTTTTTTTTTTTTTTTTTTTTTAAATACTCACATAAATCAGTGAAGTAGGAAATTAAACATGGCACCCATCATGCGTCACGCAGGAGAAGCCAGAAACGGCGCGCGCTGAAACGCTGGTTGCGTCACTGCGGCTCGATCCGCGAGACCGAAACTTTGCGCAAAAAAAAAAAAAAAAAAAAAAGGAAAGGAAATTAAAAAAAAAATAAAAAGAAGAGAAGAACGGCGGCACGCGCGCTTCACTCCGCTTCACTTCACTTCACTCGCTGTGCACGCGCGCTGTCCCGCACGCTCGCGCTCTCCCCATCTCTCTCTCTCTCTCACACACACACACACACTTCAATTCAGTTCAGTTCAATTCAATTCAATTCCAGAAAGCTTTATTTGCACCACTGCGTCCCAATCCCTGCTTTAAAGTTTTCCCTTCACTTTAACTTCTCTCTCTCTCTCTCTCTCTCTCTCTCTCTCTCCAGGAAGTGATTTGCAGCTCCTCACATGGAGAGTGTATGACATCATGCTACAGTCCTGTAGGGAGTGTGTTTGCGTTTTAAAGGCACAGCTCCGAGTCTGTGTGCTCTCTCTTCTCTCGGGGTGATTCTCCATCCTAGGCCAGGTGTGCGCTCAGGTAAAGCCCTCGGTGCTCAGGGTGCAGGCCACGCCCCCGGCCCTGAGGCGGTCCGTAAGCTCTATCGCGCTTCACGCCCTCCTTTACTCGGTTACTGCCGAGTGACACGCAGAAGCTGATTACTTTCCTATAACATCATGTCATATTTTTATCCGTTTATAGCTACATTTTACGAAACAAGCCTCTGTTCTCGCTTTACGTCGCAGCAGCTATAAACAGTCAAAAAAACTCAGCTAGTCATGTTACCGAGAAAAGCGTAAACTCTTCGGTCCTGAAGATGTCGGAAAGCTTAAAGTAACAACTGTACCTCTGGCACTGGAGACTCCTTCCATAAATGTTAAATAGACAGCTCCTTAACATAAAAATCAACGGTTTTTAAAATCCGTTTATGTCGTGCGGTGCCCGCCGTACAGGTACAGGTCCCTGTGAATGAGCTGTTGCTATAGAAACGATCATTTAAAACGAGCGTGTTAATGTAAACCTGTGATTTGCAGCTGCGCTACTGTCAGAGGTCTGTCACCTTCTGACCAATCACTTTCAGTTAAAGCTCTGATCCAGGTCAGGGCGGCGGCGGCGTCGGATCCGAAGCCTATGCCGTCGGGAACAGCGGGCGTGAGGCGGGAATGATCCGAGGTGGACACACGTTCACACACAGTGAGAGTACAAAGCGTGGGATGAGCAACAGGACAGTCTTTATGATTTCGTAGGTACACTGATGGATTCCAGGGTGGAAGGGAGGGGCGCCAAAACTTTGTGCAGCGCAACATAAAGGCTACAATCATTAAACCTACACGGTCAGTGTAGTGGAAGTGGCAGGTATAGCTGATAAACCAGCGAATCAGTGTATAAACAGTTCGTGGTGGATCTCAGGATCCATCTCTCTACACAAAGACAGGAAATGGTCGAGCGAGCATCACACTGAATCTCTCTCTCTCTCTCTCTCTCTCTCTCTCTCTCTCTCTCTGCCATCGTACAGCCATTTTCAGAAACTGGGCCCAGAAGTACTGGAGTGCTGAAAAGTGGCGAAGGAAAGTGTGACTGGCTGTCGCCCATTTCGTCTCGCACAATCCCGTAAACACACCAGTGTGAGTCTAGCACCATCACACGCTCCTCTACGTCCAGAATGTTCCATGTTGTCTCGTGGAGTTCGGAGGTTTCGATTTTCTACAACTATTACTCTAACATTCTGTGGCAACTTGCACTTTATCACTTTTTTACATTAAAAAAAGGAAAAAAAATCAACTGAAACAGAAATGACACGACGAAGAGTGTCACTTATATATAACAGTTTATAACCTTACACCACAACTGCTAATGAATCTTTTGTGAATGAATTTTTCCTTGTTAAATTACTAAATTAGTATTACAATTTATATACACACACACACACATATATATATATATACACACACACACATATATATATATACACACACACACACACACACACATATATATATATATATATATACACACACACACACACACACATATATATATATATATACACACACACACACACATATATATATATACACACACACACACACACACACATATATATATATATATATATATACACACACACACACACACACACATATATATATATATATATATATATACGCACACACACATACACGCATATGCACATATATATAAATATATATTAGGGCTGCACGATATTGAAGAAAAACCCGATATGCGATAACTTGTTAAATAATGCGATATGCGGTACTATAATTCTATAATTGTGTAAAATCAATTTAAATTATATATATATATATATATTTATTTATATATTTAAAAACTGAAAATGACATAACCACCATAAATGTTTCATGTTCTTTTTGAAGTATTAAAATCACTGTGTTATCGCATATCGCGATATTTACATTTGCGATATTTCAATAATTTCGATATATTGTGCAGCCCTAAAATATATATATATATATATATACACACACACACACACACACACATATATATATATATATATATATACACACAATGATATCATATTTTATTCATATCGCTCAGCGCTAGTTGGTAATATAGAGAGCTGTGCGCTTGCAACTAAAATCAAACTCATACAAATTCAAAAAAAACAAACAAACACAGACTATTTTAAGCTTTAGATAAATTTATTTTTTACAAAATGCAGTTCCTGAGGGTCCAGTGAACTTAGTGAATGAATGAAATATTCATTATAACGTATACAACATATTAACGGTTAATGAACATGGCACAGCAGAGACACGCCAGCGAGGCTGATCACGTGTTCATCAGGGGATGTGTGACGCGTGACGGCACGGTGCGAGTTTCACGCTGTTGGACCCAAGCGTCACCCGAGTGGCTTCGTTTAGGGAACAAAAGAAAGCGTCCGGCCAAGCACGAGGCATATGACGCCTTGATCCCTGAACAATAGCGGACTGTGTGAAGCGGTCTCGCTCTCATGCCTTGGCATCGAGAGGCGTAGTAAACTCTCCTTGTGTGATCATGTGATTAAAAAAATGATGCACATGACACTTTCTCCACTCAGATTAAAGGAAGAGTTTGGCGAAAAACGTACACAACACTCCCATTTACCTCAAATGTAATCGATTCTTCATTACTTTTTTTTTAATATATATATATACACTCAAGCTACGTCTAATAGAGCTAAAAAGTGATGGAAGCCCTATTCGGACGGGATTAGTTTTACATCCAGAGGTGTGTAACGTAGTCATCACCGGAGTATCTCTGGGATTTTAGTCCCGTCCGGATCACGGCGCTTTTTCCAGGCTGCACGTAAAGACACCCCAGGAAGCGAGTTTAAAACGCACGATAAAATACAGACGACGTTTAAAAGGACGTGTCGGAGAAGCCACGCTTCCAAGACTTTTAGTTACGAGTTCCTAGCACACGTATAACCAACGTACGTTATGGTCACGTGACCTACTAACGATCAACTTGTGTGGCCACGCCCCCTACAACAATCAGTTTGTATTAAAATGAGGTGTGTGTGTGTGTGTGTGTGTAGGTAGTGCGCATGGATGTTTTATTTTTCAATCGAATCGATCATAATTACTCCAGACGTCATCCGACATCGCTCATCAGACACGTGTCCGGAAAACTAATCCCGTCCGAGTAGTGCTCGAGTCCCCCGAAATCTTTTCCGTACATTCCTAACCAAATGTATCCTTATAAGCTACATCATTTTTTACACAAATGGACGAGTCTATGATTGCACATTGAGGTACATTTTTATATATAAAAAAAAGATTTTGGGCGACACAGCTATCGTTTACTTTTTTAGCGACTTCAGCCTGAATTTGATTTTCCGCTGAACTTCTCCTTTAAAGCTACAATTTCTGCTTTGAGGTTAAATGAAATCACACAGACGGCACCTTTAAAATGGCATCAACAATGGAGCATGCTGGAGTAATGTCTGGAGAGTGAGAGAGTTGGTGATTTTTTTTCCCCACAAAGTCACTAAAAACTAAAAAAGTCCAGAGCTTGTCATGCAGTAAACAGCTGGCACATTAGTATTAGTTAGTGTTGTGATTAAAGTATTTAAAGGAATAGTTTAGTTAAAAAAAAAAAAAAAAAAATCTTCCATTTTACGCCAAAAGTATTTGATCAGCCAAGACGTGTTTGGTGCGTGTGTGACGTCTGACTCTTCAGTGCTGCGCTGGAGCCACGAGGCTAACGTAGATAACTCACAATGCAAGTCTGTTTCCCTGAAAAATCTCAAAACGCATCCAGATCTTCAGTGATGCCCCACACACACACACACACACACACACACACACACACAGAGTCTGATTTCCTGTCATCTTTAAACACAAACAAATCTTCACCGTGCAGCTGAACGCTGAAATGCTACATTATCTACATCTTGTAAATCTTCTTTCCTTGAGATCATGACACTTCCTAAGCCCCGCCCATTAACTTTCAAAGGAGGAAACGTATCAAAAAGCTGGAAGGAATGCGATGAAACGGATGAAATGTTAAAAGCGTTAATACTGTAAAGACAAAAACGATTCGAATCGGAAAATCTGTGCAACGAATGTTCTACGGAATGTTGGCATCGATTTACTAGCGAAGATTAGAAAAAGTAAAACGGTTAGAAATCAGTACTGCTGTCAAAAATCGATGTGTGTGTGTGTGTGTGTGTGTGTGAGAGAGACTTTCCTGTGGTGGAAAACGCAAATTTAACTCAACTGAATCAAACTGGAATTAAATCTGAATCAGGCATGAATCGAATTGAATCATATCAGTGATGGACTGAATCGTATCAGTGATGGACTGAATCATATCAGTGATGAATCGAATCAGTGATGAACTGAATCATATCAGTGATGAATCGAACCGTATCAGTGATGGACTGAATCGTATCAGTGATGGACTGAATCGTATCAGTGATGAATCGAATCAGTGATGAATCGAATCATATCAGTGATGAATCAAATCGTATCAGTGATGAATTGAATCGTATCAGTGATGAATCGAATCGTCTCAGTGATGGACTGAATCGTCTCAGTGATGGACTGAATCATATCAGTGATGAATCGAATCGTATCAGTGATGGACTGAATCGTAACGGATCAGTAGTGAATCGAATTGAAATGCATCAAATCGCTGTGTGTTCAATCGTACCGTGATACGTACTGTATCATCTGAAAGAGCGAGATTCACACACGCAGTTAATACGGATTATGATTTGAAGCGAATTTATGAAGGATTGTATACATTTTGCATGAGACAGACTTTCCTTATGAGTTTCCTGCATCAGCCTCGGAGCTACAGCTCAAAACTAAAGATGAGAACTTCACATCCCAAACACGTCTCGGCTGATCGACTACATTCGGCGCGAGACGGACGTCGCGTAAACGTTACTTTTCGCATTTTTTTCAAAATGTCTACATATCCACAAACACCATGAAGCACCACCCGAGTCCTCCCACCAGGAACATGGTGATGTGCATGCTGTATATGAAGATCTCGTTCAGGACGCCGAAGTCCAGCCTGCGATGTCCCAGGAGCAGCAGGATGACCGAGAGTTTGTACTGGAGGCGCAGGACGACGCGCACGCACGCATACTCGAGGCACAGCAGCGTCGCGAGCGCCACCCACAGGAGCGACGTGAACAGGCTGCAGCCGAAGTACAGGAGAAAGCGCACGAAGCCGTAGGTCCAGCGCGACCTCAGGTACAGGTCGAAGTTGCTGTAGTTGGTGCGCAGCAGCTGGGAGGTGCGCGCCGGGACGCAGGCCGAGTGCATGCACGTGCTGTGGGGGCCGTGGAAGGAGCGCGCCCGCCTCGGGATGGGGATCACGGGCATGAGTGGGCCGGACGAGCCCCTCGCAGAGCGAGCTCAGGACGCGGTCGACGCCTCATGGGTCGATGACATGGCAGTGTTTTGGGACGTGGCGGGAGGTTTGAAGTTTTGTGCGCGGTTACAGGATGAATCCCTGTCGCTCTCATGGCCGCTGAGTGACTTCTCGGCTCGCTTCCATTTCCGTTTCCACTTCACGGCAGAATTCTGCATAAAGAGATGTTCATCAGATACAGGATGAGATTTGAAAACCAATAAATGCTTGTGACCTGTCCACACACACCAACAATCTCTGCTGCTTCCTTCCAGGCTGTACTTTTCCTCCTAATGTCTCTATACACATTTAGTGACAGGGCTTAGCCTCCATGACAGGAGAGGATGAAACCTTGGTTATACGTTTTCTTCCATTTGTGCGTCTCAAACCGCAAACTGGAACTAACTGCAGGTAGGAACTAAAGTTGTGAGTGAGTGAGGAACTGAAGAAACAGCGGACCACACGTTAATTGTGTGTTACATGTTAATTACTTAAAGATCACGTGTTTTTTATTAGGGGAATAAAAATCAGTCTAATATGTTGATTAAGCAGAGACTTTGCTCTAAAAATAAAACACAAATTACACTAGAATAACTGATAAACTGTTTTTTTTTCAATATTTTTAAGATATTTAAGATTGTAAATATTAGAATTATTATTTTACCAGTATTACTAATTCTTTACTGATATAATTATTGACATTATTTAATAAAATAAGAGGAATTTTACGATTTTGCCCCAGGATAACTAGAATTTGTTACCATAGTAATAGTACACAATTACTCACTTATTACTGAGCTATAAAATAAAACGATGACTTACCTCAAAACATTTTTGTTACTTGTTAAATATGTATCTACTTTACTTGTTTTAATTTAATTCCTTAGAGAAATATTTATTTATAGCAATAAATTAAAATAAACCGGCTAGTTCTTTGTGCTAGTCGTCATGCTAACAAATCCGCCCAAAGCCGCTACAGAGCAGTGGCTAGGAGAGCGCCATCCAATCAGCCAATCCTAGCGCATGAGGAAAGACAGTGCTAGCCAATCACAGTCTAAGACGCGTTCACGCTCAGCCAATCACAGTGCAGGAGGCGGGATTTGTATGAATATGAGCAAGCAAGCTAGCTAAGTTAGCGTTCAAGCGTCTGAGCCTTAGGGGGGGAAAAAAAATACATGTACCTTATATCAAGCAAAAATGCAACACTAGAGCAGATGTCCTCTACAAATTATTCTCGTACAGTTCAAAATTAGAATCGTTAAATAGAAAAGCGGACATTTAAACAGTAACAGCAAAGCCGAACACTAGTTAGCTTGTATTGGTTAGCGGTTTGACAAGCGGAACAGAATACGTCTTGTCGTAAAATGTGTGAACGCCTGGTTGTCATGGCAACCGACGACCGGCTTAACGGTGCTGAGGTTCCAGGCTCTGTGTATTTTATAATCGATAAAAGGGAGATATTTGATGCATAAACGACGAATAAAACATTTTGTAACAAAAACAACAAGTTTTTAAAAAAGTTTTTGTATTGAAACTGCTCGAAATTTATTTTCAAGTTGCTATTTTATGGATTATTACATATTAGATGTGTTATTATACAGATTTACAGTGCCTTTACGTAATTTACATAAACAATTACATCTGTTCACATAAATATTCATTCTGTAAAACCCCTCAATTAGTTTAGTTAAAGTATCACGTGATCTCAGTGTAACTACACCTGTTCCCGGAGTTTGTTAGAGAATACACCTGAACAAACAGCATCATAACAACCAACCTATCAAAACATATACGGAACAAACCGTATCCCAAAATTTGAACATCCTACACAATGACATTAAAAATGGAAAGAATAGGGTATAACCACGACTCTGCCTAGAGGAGGCACTTCACTTAAAGTTAGCACCAGCTCTGGAGGTTATTATTTAGAGAAGCAACCAAGGAGCTCACGGTAACGCTCGACACGATGCTACCACCACCATGCTTCACTGTGTTCTCAGAGTGATGAGCAGTGTTGGGTTTTTCATGAGTAAATGACACATAAAATATAAAGCAGATAATAACGAATGCAGGCTTTTGCTGGAGGATGTTTTTTCTTTGCTTATATCAACATCGTAAAATCGTTATTCCTGTAAAACATAACAAAATAAAATTATATGTAAAATAATATGTTCACAAAACTAACATGAGACACGTAAATCGAACTCCAGTGTGCGTCTCCACTGTTGTATTTGTGTCCTTGCAAACTTCCTTTCACCTTTATCTCACTTTCCCAGCATGTCAGCTCCAGATTTATGGCGAGGCTTCATGATTGCATCCAACACACGGCGAACCTCAGTTCTATCCATCATAAACAGAGTCTTTTTTATTCTAAAGCCTTTATTATGGCCGTTAATGATCGCTGAGCTCAGGATTTAAAGATATATTATGCAAAATCAGAGAAACAAACCTCATTATAATTAATCAAGCATGCGTCAAGCCGTCATGGCGGTAAATAAATTCTCCCAGATAACACACTTGAGGATTAAGATTGCTTTTGCTAATTTAATCAGCGGTGTAATAATTTGCGCTGCAGACAGCGCTGACAGAGAAACTGAGCGAAACTATTAATTGTGTTGCGTTCCTCGTTTACTTTCAGTGCCAGGAAACTTCTCACAGATCCGGGGAATGGCTGCAAGTCTTCAGGTTGTGGGTAACGTCAGACTTTAATGAGCAACTTTTACATTATTTGATTAAATTTAATTTATATATATTTCTACATATATATATATATATATATATATATACACACACAAAGCCAATAAAAAAACATGACACTGATAAACTGAGCTTTAATCACCTGAAGTGTAAGATGAAGTGCAAGTGTTTCCACTGAGGTTCCTGAACCATCTGAGGAGTTAAAGAGTTCCTGTTCCTGCAGTTCCATATGGACAATAACGCTATGATGTCATTCTGCAGCACAAACAGGAAATACAGCAAACCTGAGACGGACAGTGAAGTCAGGTTTTTACTTAGAGCTGTGTTGTTGTGTGAATATGATGTTAACATTAATCTAGATTTTTAAACCATCTGCGTGTGCCCAGGATGCAATTGTGCCACTGCTGAGAGTGAAATGCCACAAAAACACGAAGGCCTGGAGTTAGAAGAAAGGTTCCTGGGTTCCTCAATTTTTTTTTTTTCAGTAGAAAGTTCCTGGCTTACAAAAATTTCCTGATTACCTGAAAATGTTCCTCCACTAGAAACATAAAGTTGGCCTAAAGTAGTGGCCTAAAGTTTCTGAATTTCTGCGTTCTTGAAAAGGTTCCTCTGGTGGAAGTGTGCTTAGATTTTCTGACTTCCTGAGTTCCTAAGTTACAAAATAGTTCCTGATTTCCTTAATCATGAAACATTCACTAGAAACATATCTAGAGTTTTCTGGGTTCCTGGAAAGGTTCCATTAAAGGTTCCTCTGTTTTACATGTTCCTAAGATTTCTGATGTCCTGAAAAAGTTTCTAAGTTCCTGAACTGGTTCCTGTAGTAAAAATGCAGGAAGAGTTCCTGAGTTCCTCGCAAAGAAGTGTCTGAGTTCATGAAAAAGTTCCTGAAGTAAATGGAAGAAATGCTCAGGTGAACTTTGTTCCTCCATTTTCACCAACGACAAACTGAAATTTTAGTTCTTCTTAAAATGGCGGCTGTGTGTTTATCGTGTGTGTGTGTGTGTGTGTGTGTGTGTGCTTATGTGTGTAATGAAGTAGAAACAAACATTGCTGCTGGAACAGGACAGACTCCAGTTTGGAGTCAGCGAGCTTCGTCCAGATGACCACTAGAGGACAGAGTGACTCTGTTTCAGAGCTGTGAGAGTTAGTGATGGTACATTTACTGGCCACTGCAGTCTTTCTTTCAGGACACAAAAACAAAAGGTTATAAATAAAAACTGATAAAAAAAAATTACAGTACAATCAGACAGGATTAACGTTAATGTTCTGAAGGTTGTGAGGTCAAATCTCAGAGAGAGAGAGAGAGAGAGGGAGCAAAATCCTTCACCTCTAAACTGCTCAGCTCTGTGATTGGACTCTTCCTCAGTAATTACTCACTTTAGATAAAAGCTCTGGACATCAGGTGAATGTTAATGAAACCAGAATTAACTTTTTATGACTGATCTATACACAGTTAAGTGCAAAAGTTTGCACAGTTTTCGAATAGGAACATTTATGTTACAATTTATCTTAAAAAAAAAAACCCCAAAACAAACAGAATTACAAAATGTTTTACATGTATTTTTCAGATTCATTTATTTTCACGTGTGAAAATTTGTTTAATGATTCGTTTTCACATGATTCATTTGGACATGTGATTATTACACATGATTCTTGATTTTTGATGTGATTCTTTTTCAAAATTCATTTATTTTACATGATTAATAGATTTTGAGGTTATTTTTTCCCCACATGATTCATTTTTTCACGTGATTTTTTTTTTAAACGATTCATTTATTTTCACATGATAAATGTTTTTTTCCACTTGATTCATTATTTCCACTTTTTTTCATGAATAATTTATTGTCCAATTATTCTTTTTCCCCCCATGTTATTTTAAATCATGCGTTTCAGGACACATGTGAAAAACATATAAATATAATCACGTGTCAAACGTATGTGACTTTTCCGTAAGAGACAGTACAGCTTCAGTACAGCTGTATATATATATATATATATACCTCACATGTCCCTCCACAATGCTGTGATGGAGCTGAGGTACTAAAACAGCCCTGGTGTTTGGGCCCGAAGCCTGATTGGAGGTTTGAAACACAGCCAAAGGGGTTCATGGCCATTTACAAATGTCGCTCCTCTCAGACAGATGCAATCCTTCAGGGGTCAGAGAACACAAGATTAAGCCGTAAGATGTCCAAATCCTCTTAGCAACCCCAAATCCACTGGGGGAAGATCAATTAATTCATTAACTAAGTAGAGGTCAGAGCCAATACCTGATGAGAGACAAATTAAATCAATTACGAGCAGCTAATAAGAAGAGAGGGGGGTTTTAATGAAAGGGCGTTTAATTAAGGTGGTGATGAGGAACCGGAATTAAAGCCTCGTTTAATGACCTCCCTAAAGACCTGTGAAACACACACACACACACACACACACACACTGCAGAGCTGCAGAAATATAACATACAAGCCATAAATATGTCTCTCTTTCTCTTACACACACACACACATGCACGCTTACTCTCAATCTGAGGCTCGTAAAAAAGTCTCAAAGTTCACAATCTGCCTGGACGAACTAAAGTTCACGCAGAAGAAATCAAAATCAAAAGTTGTGTGTGATTGATTGTGTTTTGCCTCGTTGTGATACACTCACACTTTTTTTCTCGTTAAAGGCAGAAATCTCGTTTCTTCTATTATTTTGTAGTTCTAAGTTTTGATTAAAAAGCACAGCTTCAATTATGTTAACGAAGCAGCGTAAATGTGAAACAGACGTAAAGCCTTGCAACATTAGCTAATGTTAGCCTAGCTAGCTAGTTCATGTTTGTTAGCTAGCCTGATATTTTAAATAGATAACCTATGTAGCTATTTTTTCCCCGTTTGTTTTCCTGCAGTACTCAGGTCTGTGAAATGTTGATTCTGTCCCTGTTGTTCTCATTGTTCGTGCTTATTTCTTATTCTTTAAAGCCTTAAAGTTAGCTTCTCGTATTGTTTGAGTGAAACACGCAAACTGAGCGAAATCTGTGTATAATGTGTATAATCTGTGTATATGTTAAATTAGAAAATATTAAACTATTATTAAACAAACATGAATTCCAATTCCGTAGAGACAAAGTTTAACACAAGGGGAGTGAAAACTTTTGCATTCAGATGTACATACGGTAGATGTGTATTTATCACGACCTAGGAAAGTCTCGTGTGTCTCAGGCGAACATTTTTTCGTAACTCCAATCTCTGAGTAAATCCGTGACCGCATTGACCTCGACTCGTCAGAGATGCAGAAAACCTGCAGCTCGGCCTCGGAGCTCGTCACGCAGACGTTCAGGCTCCTGATCCGAAACGCTGCAGATGTTTCTGCAACTCTTTAATCCTTGAGTCCCCTTATGCCACGGATTAAAGCTACGTCCTAAAGCAGAGGGTGAAAACTTCCCTCTCCCTTCACAGGACTTCTTTCACAGGAATCCTAAAAGTATACATTAATACTTACAAGGACTACAATAAACACCTTCATAAAACAGCTTTACAGAAATCCAGATCCAGAACATTAATAACTTTTATCTAAAATGCACTCAAACAGCTGAGACGTGTTTGATTTCTAAAATTTGCTCTTGAGCTACAAGGCTAATGGAGCTAACACGCAGTGGAATCTTACAGCTACCAGTTTAGCATCACAAACGTTTGCACTTTCAAATCCCAAATGTAGAGCTCCGCCTTCGACCATCAGGCCACGCCCCCATCTGCGTCTGACACCAAATTACGTGTTGATGACAGAAGTGTTTCAGCTTCCTGATGACTGTTTTACATCATCTGTCCATTTTTTTAAGATAACAGTGATTCAGAAAACAATAAAATAGTCAGCGACTGCTAGCAACCTGCCTATAAAAATGTAGCCACTATATAATCGAGAGATCACATACTAACACTCTTGGCTAGAGGTTTTGATTACTCGCTGTCACTTTAGGTTAACTTTTGTATTATAACTGGCTGTTATTGTTTCCATGGTTACAGCGAAATCTCTAATGGGTGGTTATGGTGAATGATAGCAATTACAACTCTTTGGTAGAAGTTTCCAATCTAAGCAAAATAACTAGCTAGATAAATGCTCAGCTAATTGCTGCTAGCTACATTGTATAGCTTAGTACTTAACGTGTGTTAGCTTGATACTCAACAGTTGTGATTTAGCGTGCAATGCTAAACTGGTGGATATAAGCTTCAATTACTTGCTAGCTACATTAGCCTCATAGGTAACTAAGGTAACTAAAGGTTTAGACACACTTCACATGTCTTGTCTGATGGACTATATTTGATGTAAATGGGACGTTGTGTGAATTTATTTAAGGTCATCTTTGTCCAATTTTTTTGAAGTCTGCTCTTGGGTGAAAATCACACGCTATAAAAGATTATGAAAATCAATTTATGCAGATTTAAAATCATCGATCTCTCATGCATCTCGGATTCAGTATGGATTTATTTCGCTTGGTAATATTTACATACCCAAACATGTGCAGTAATTAAACCACACGCTAGTACACAAACACGCTGAGTTTCAGAACTGGTTCAGTAGTGATTGAACCACCGGTTCGTTATGCTCGTTAACTTTAATTGGCCTGTTTAGAGAGTGAGGTCAGCCCTGTCTTGTGAACAAGCACCACTCTAACTTCAGAGTTAGATCCCCGCCGTCCCACTCCGACCGCTGACCACCATTAGCCTGATTGGCCAAAGAGGTGAACAGGGTCGAAGGTCACATCAATCCACCCTATAGGGCGCGGCCCGGGGTCAAGCTAGGCTCCTCGATGCTGAGTTATGTACACGCCTGTAGCAGGGTCTTGCTATATTACTGCCAGAAAATCCATCATTTCCCTCCGGCTGATTTACCGCCATCGAGCACTTGCGGCTTTTGAGTGAAATGCCGGTGTGAACATTTCCAATGCATGCAGATTTATGTAGGTATTAATTTACTGTATTTGGACAGAGTGAACGTCAATATGGCTGACGGATCAGCGACAGACTCCCGGAATGTTCCCTTCTACCTTTAATGCTGCTCAGATGATTCATAAGAAACCTTACATTTATTTATAGCTATTTTAAAACTGGAATGTACAGGCAAGGGGGGGCCAAAAGTTTTACTAACTAAAAAAAAAACCAACTAGGTTGTGAGTCAGGGTCAGAAACATGAAACATGAATTCACACTTCAAATCATAACCGTGTGATAATTTTATTAATACCACAGTGCTGCTGAATTCTGGACTGTGATTGGTCAGAAGGTAGAGCAGCTGCAAATCACAGGTTTATATTAATGCGCTCGTTCGAATACGTTATCGTTGCTATAGTAACAGCACAATTGTTGAAATGGTGACGTTTTCGGTAAGGAGATGTTTAGTGGAAGGAGTCTCCAGTGTCAGCGCTTTTGTATCAGTCAGAGGTAAAGCTGTAACTTTTCAGACATCTGCAGGACGGAGGAGTACACACTGCTATAACGTTATAAAGGAACTAACGTGTTTCTTGGAAGTTCCTCGACATCAAATGTCATTATAAATGGATAAAAAGTACAAAGTGTCATTCTTTAACAAATACAAAATTGTAATCGATAAATTGGTGTGATATAAAAGGAATAAAACATTAGATGTGCTGTTATAGGACACACCACCCTGTCATTGATTATTTTCCTTTAAGAGCATGACACGAGGTGTTTTATTTCTTACTTACGGGGTTTGGGAAGAATTTGAGCTTTGGTATTTCACACAGACATGACAACCCTGATCCAATTCCTTAAACCTTAAAGCCTCAGGGCTTCTCTTTCGTCTCCTGACACCAGAGCTCGCTGAAAGTGCAATCGGACGTTCATTTAATGTTAATGTCCAAAACCTAAATGTGTGGTGAACCACAGCTTGGCCCCGAATAACAGCGTCGGTTTTCCGTGCCGCGCCGTCCATCACCGTGCCACGGGATCGGCCTTTATCAGGCCGCACTAAAGTTACAGTGAGTACAAACATACAGCCGGTGGCTCAGCACTCTTCCTTTAACCCGTCCAAAACACGGCTCGGATATCTCAGGAAATAAATACCTCCAGTGCTCATGAGCTCAAAAGTCAGTTAAGGAGCGCAGGCTGCTGACCTACACCCATTACATCATCGCTGTTGCGTACGGCTCTGTTTGGATACGGTGGGAATTTACGACTACAGCCATATGAATAGAAAAAGCTGGACCGAGAACATCGTTATCAATCTCAGATCTTTAGAGTTGATCTGAAAAGCCGATTTCCCGCTTTAAGGTTTAATTGGAACAAACAGGCAGTGATGTTGGTCAGTGATCAGTATCGGTGCTCTGAGCGTTCCCCCCACCTTTCTCCCGGAGAACACGCAGGGCTCTAAGTGTCTGATTGATTACCTCCCACTGCAATATTTCTCCTCTCGCTGGCAGGAGATTACGGACGGCAATTTGTGTTTATGAGATTCCCGAAATTCACTTAACAAGTGGCCTCCTATTAAAAGGTCAAGCTGGGAGGTGGTGCGGTGTTTTATTATTATTTTTCCTTTCACTCTGTATTTCGCTCCAGTTCCTGTTCGATAGCAAATAGAACCGAAAGGTGACCGCCCGCTTTTACAACAGCATCGTTTCTGGAAGTTTCTCTCCTATTGATTCATTTCAGGAAATTCTTTTAAGCGTCAAGCCAAAGCAAGCACCTAGACAATCAGTGATAAGCTTGAAAACATTTTTTGAAGCTATAAAATTAAAAATAAGGACAATGTACAAGACTGTTTACATCAAAAAGGTAATCAAATATAGATCCCATAATGCATTGTGATGTGATAGATAAGGATGTAGCTAAATTTAGTTAGCTAGATTTAGTTAGCTAGATAAGTATTTAAATCTAAGTCTAGATAAGTATGTAGCTAAATTTGGAGAGATTTAGTTAACTTGATCTATCTACCTTTAGTTAGCTAGTGTATAAATCTAAGTGTAGATATGTATGTAGCTAAATTTAGTTAGGTAGATTTAACTAGCTAGATAAGTATCTAGTTATGTTTAGCTTGATACATATAGTTAGCTAGATAAATTTAGGTCAGTTTGCTTAGATTAAGTTAGCTAGATATGTATCTAGCTCAGTTTAGTTAAATAAATTTAGTAAGCTATAGAAGTATCTAGCTAAATGAATGCTCTTGGTCTGACTTGTTAGTTGCTAATAACTCCTAGTTCATTATTGACGTGGAAAGTGGAATAATGACTGGTTAATGAGCTACCTAGCTAAACAGACTACAGTATCAGTCATGCTAGGTTGATACAGTTTATTCACATGTCCTTATCTTGCTAATAAACGCACCACATGTGAGTGATAGTAGCAAATAGCTACTATCGTGAACATTCGGTAGAGGTCTCTGAAGATTAGCTTGTTAACTAGCAACTAGCTAGAATTTTGCTTAGTGAGTGCCTCTAAACATATAATTAACAAATGAATTAAGAAGTTGTGCAACACGAATATATCATATTGGTTCCGTGTCTCAGTTTTTAGTGAGTTCCTCTCACGTTTCTTGCTTTGCGCCGGGCGACCTCAGCTCAGCTGGTTTGGGGTTTCAGTCTGTCCTCCATTATTGATAAGAGTCGCACTATTATTCTCCTCGGAGGATCCCGTTTCGGTGGGGATGTTTTAACAGGACACACTCATCTCTCTCTCTCACACACACACACACACATTCTGCAGCTCTACAGGTGTTTGTGTGTGAGAGAGCAGGGATGTGGACAGGCCTCAGGTTAAATTATTAATTTCTGAGTTTGAGTTTGAGTTGGTTCGAAGTGTAAGGATGTCAAGAAAAAGGAGAAGTCTACAGGACAATGCTAATGTGTCATATGGAGGATGTAGATTTATAGGATTTAAAAGTACAAATGTATATGAATTTGCACAAATGTGTGTATTTGGCAGTATACACACAATATGGCCAAAGGTTTATGGACACCTGACCATCGCACCTATATGTGTTTCTTCGCCAAACTGTTACCACAAAGTCTGAAGCACATAGTTGTATAGAACGTCTCTGTGTGCTGTAGCGTTATAGTTTCCCTTAACTGGAACTAAGAGGCCCAAACCTGCTCCAGCATGACGATGCCCCTGTGCACAAAGCGAGCTCCATGAAGACATGGTGTGTGAAGAACTCGAGTGTCCTGCACAGAGCCCTGACCTCAACCCCACTGAACACCTTTGGGATGAACTGGAACACCGACTGCACCTCAGACCTCCTCGACATCCCAACATCAGCGCCTGACCTGAATAAAAATATAGGTATAAATTATATTTTCTGTGAATACTAGCTTAATGGATTGAACTTAACTAGGAAATAAAATGGTTGACTGTGAAATGACTTTTGATAAAACCAATATTGCATTGCTTTATATCATTGCATACATTGTAAAGATGCAAATACTTTCAATTTAATAATTTTAAGTTACAGCGTTAATTATGAAGCATGTTCCAATGTGGTCTTACATACTTTGTTATAACACCAAAGTTGATTATTTCCCTATAACATCATGTCTCTAAGTTTTATTTCTCTCAGATCACAGCAATTTGGCAACATTTTTTAATTAATCATTTATTAAAGAACAACATTCCTTGTTTTATTTATAGTTACATTTGACACTTGAGACTCCTTCCATAAACGTTAAATAAACTCCTCAACATCAACATCAACATTTACACATTTTTTAATCGGTTTACGTGGAGCGTCTGCTGTATAAGTCTCTGTGAATGAGCTGTTACTATGGAAACGTTAACGTATTAGAAAGTGCGCATTAATATACACCTGCAGAGCTGAACACAGAAAATAAATCAGTCAGCTTCTGACCAATCAAATTTGATAACAGTTAAAATGTGTAATTGTTGGCCAATTGGTGTGGTATAAGAGGAGTGAAACACTTGGAGAAATGCTTTTATAGGAAAATAATCAACTTCAGGGTCTGAACAGTAACTTTGCATAAACAAAATGACATGGAGTGTTTTATTTCACACATAATTTATATAAAAATGGGGTTGTAGTTGCCTTTCCATGTGAAATAAAGTGTTGCGATGAAAGCCAAGTGTATGTTTTTATTAAACACTCAAACAATTAAACGCAATCATGTGCTTATCAAAAGAAGAAACATTTCAACAAATATATCAAAATACTTCAATGATGAATTTTTGTTACATTTTCATTACATTTGAATTATTAATTAAAACATACTGAAAGGAGGTTGAATTAAAAGAAAATGATATTAAATGGAAATAACAGTGTAGAACTACAGGATCTTCTCCTGAGTGTCAGCTTGTTTTTTTTGGTCGGTGGAGAGGTTCGAGCTACTCGTGTAGTTTTGTTCCAGTCAGCAAGGTACAAAGTGTGTTTTGCTGCTGCTGAATTATCCAGAGCTCGGCCAGATGGTAGTCCGGAGAAACGCGAACATGACACCTGAGCCAGGTGATGCTGACCTGAGCACCGCCTGTCACCACAACCCTCGGGATTAAAGGTGTTTACGAGCAAACGCTGATTGAGAGTCACTTTCTCACTGATTCCATGTATTGATTAATCTGACTTTATTGTTTCACAGTTTTTTCATTCCAGGGCAAACCAACACCAACACACCAAACACACCAAACACCACCACACCAAACACCAACACACCAACCACCAAACACCAGCACACCACCACACCAAACACCAACACCAGCACACCAAACACCACCACACCAAACACCAACACACCAAACACCAACACACCACCACACCAAACACCAGCACACCAAACACCAACACACCAAACACCAACACAACACTCCAAACACAACACACCAAACACCAACACAACACTCCAAACACCAACACACCAAACACCAGCACACCGAACACCAACACACTGAACACCAACACGCCAACATGCCGACACACTGAACACCAACACACCAACACAACACACCAAACACCAACACACCGAACGCCAACACATCAAACACCAAACCTTAATCTGATGTTCCACTGTTCCTACTGGTACATTTTACATTCCAGAACTTTAAAATGAACATTATACCTAAAGCTTCATGATAACATTAGAATGTTTGGTGTTTGATGGAGAACTGAGGTCTTGATATTTCTTGGTGTTTGATGGAGAATTATGATGTATTTGTTTTGTTTGATGGAGAATGGTTGTGTTTAACAGAGAATAATCGAGTGTCTATGAGAATGTTGGGGCTTAAGTGTAAATTACATTTGGTGTTTAATGTCGGTGTTTCATAGACAGTGTTGGTGTTTGATTGAGAATGCTTGATTTGTATGAGTGGTGGTGTTTGGTAAAGAGTGATGTTTTTTGGTGATGATGATGTTTGTTGGAGGATTATGGGGTATGATGGTGAATGATGGTGTTTGTTGGAGGATTATGGGGTTTGATGGTGAATGATGGTGTTTGTTGGAGGATTATGGGGT
>CM075029.1:1347731-1431722 GCA_037576675.1 Pangasius sanitwongsei
ATGGTGAATGATGGTGTTTGTTGGAGGATTATGGGGTTTGATGGTGAATGATGGTGTTTGTTGGAGGATTATGGGGTTTGAAGGTGAATGATGGTGTTTGTTGGAGGGTTCTGGGGTTTGATGGTGAATGATGATGTTGGAGGATTATGGGGTTTGATGGTGAATACTGGTGATTTAATTGGCAAATAATTATCGGAGAATGTTGGTTGCTTGTTGAAGAATGTTGGTGTTTGTTGGTGTTTGATACAGAACGGTGGAGCTTTTGAAGGTGAATGTTAGTGTTTGTTGAGGAATGTTGTAAGTTTATTTTATTGTGATATCCATCATCTTACCGTTTCATTCATTCCAGCTGTGAAGAAGTTACTGGACAAACATATGACCTGTCAGAGGAAAAGTGTGTCTCTGTGCCGGAAACCAACAATGTTGTGTGACTGACACTGACATTGGCATCATGAGAACCGCAGGCTGTGTGTGTGTATGTGTGTGTGTATATGTGTGTGTGAATGTGTGGGATGCTTGGCATCTCATTCCACATCTCCCTGTTGCTTTCTCTCATTTTTTCCTCCCTCTTTTCCTCCCCCTCTGCTGTGCCGAGCTAAGCACAGTAGCTCCCACTCATCATCCTGACAGCTCAATCAGTGTCATGTGTTGAGCTGTTCCCGGTAGGGCTGCGTTTGTTTGTGTGTGTGTGTGTGTGTGTGTGTTTCTTCATAGAACTGTTCTACATGACTATGTAAAACACCTCCCACTCTCTTCCTTGTGTAGAGTCTCAAACAGAGCAACCTTGGCTTTCATTGCTCATCTTTCCTCACTCACACATGCACACACACACACACACACACACACACAGAGCTACAGTATGTAGCCTTGTTTGCACTGAAATATTTAGCAAATTATAAACCAAAGTTTCAAAACACAAGCAACTTGAACACCTCAGACATATTTTTTCCCCATCACTTCTGTTTGAAACTCTACACTCGTGAGCTTTGACCCCGTGTGTGTCGTGTGTTGTGGTCGCCCCCTCCGTGGGGTGATGAATATGATGAACACGCGACCCTGCTATTGATCGCGATGGCTGATGGATGATGCGACCATGGTGAGCGATGGGGTGCCAATAAGGCCGTTGTGAGTGGGTGGAGCCTGTGATGCCAATCAAACATGCGAGGGCTGCTTTTGGAAGTGCCTGCAAAAAAGAAGGACTCGTGTGGTGTGTTGATGTGTGTGGGAGGTAATAGCGAGGAGAAAAACAGAGTGAGAAGTAACAAGGACAGAGAGAGAGAGAAAGAGAGAGAGAGAGAGAGAGAGAGAGAGACGATGTAGGGGGAGAAAGAAAGATGATGGATGGCAGGCCAGAAGGGGAAGACTGCTATGCAGCGCCAAATTGATATCCAGGCAAATGTTTTTGTCTGCTGTGAAAAATGGCACAGCTCTCAGTGCCTCTCATCTCTCCACCACCTACTCCTTCTTTTTTCTTCTTCTTCTTCTTCTTCTCATATCTTCTCTCGTATCCCTTCCTCCCATCCCTCACATCCAGCCTCCATCCGAGGCCCTGAATCATACAACAGCAATCCTGCTCTCTGATCTCTCTCTCTCCCTCTCAGCCATTTCTCACCTTGCGTCCATGAACACAGCTCAGGATTATTATTACTTTTCCCTCTTCACACACTCGGAAAGAGAGAAACGTCCTGCCATCAATCGCGGCCCGAGATTCGTGTTATTGGAGGTCAAAGGTGATCCCGAAGGCCTCGGTGCATGATTATTTTAGCTGAACAAACGGAATTAAAGTTTTGGGAAAGGGCTCTAACCTCTCTCTTTCAATCTGCTCCTTTAATCCTGCTGCTGATTTTGGTTCTTACATCCAAAAGGTTTTTTTTTTCCCCCCTAAAAATGCAATCTGGTAAAAGTCAACAGTGAGAATCAGGGTGAAAGATGCAGTAGCAATATGAAATATGCCAAACTTAAACAAATCAAAATGCCTAAAGTGTATGAAAACATAGTGAAGTTATTATTTATGATGTAAAAAAAAAAAGGCATTTTTAGTATCGTACATCAGCTGCTAAATTACCGGTGTCCATCATGAGGATCAGCAAAAATGATTATATAAAATAAATATTGCACACAATGATTCAAATTTTCCCCTCAAATAATTAAAGATATTCACTTAATTTTTCTCTCTCAAAAAATGATTGACAATCCTAATTAATAATTAAATGAATTGCAAAGAAATAGCAATTACCATCCCTGAAAAAAAAATCATAATATTACATGAAATTAAAAAAGGGACATTTTTGTTCACAGATTTGATAAAGTGGAGATTGAGCTTAAACAGCTTCTCTCAAAGGTTAAAAAAATAAAAACACCAAGGATTTAAATTTAAAGCTCAGTTGAGAAAAGAAGCCGCTTCAGATTTTCAGAGATTAAGAAAATGACAGATTAACACGGCTGGACTGAGAGCAGCATCTCCTGTACGCCACGTTTCAGTGCTTTCCTGCTGTAACACACACACACGAGACATGACATGATGACGAAGTGTGTGTTAATGAGACGATGAGTTGAATGAGGTGTGCTAAAGGAACAGGACAGACAAACAATTTTCTGTGTAAAACTTTTTTTTTTTTTTTTTTTTTTGAGGAAGTCCCCCAGTGAGAAGAGTGCGCACGGCGTTTTTACAGAGCTCTTACCCTTGTAATTTTTACAGGCGTAAATGTCCTCAGGACAGACAAGACGCATGCTTTAAATCTGAGGAGGCGCCGTAATTACGACACCGCAACATCTTTCAGCAAACAGTAATTGAACAAACCGTGTGATCAGAGAGAAATCAGCCTCGCCGCTAACTTTTATCATCAGGCCCAGATTTACAGTTAGAGGTCAAACTCCTTGTTATTTTCCACGCGGCTGGATTTATGGAGTTTGGGCAGTCTGTTTGGAAGGGCATGACTGGTATAATTACGGCGGTGATTTGCTACGGTGGCCCGCATGGGGCCAATTAGACTTATAAATCTGTGCAGTGTAATTAATATAGAGGAAACAGATCCAAGTGGGAAAGAGAGTTCGAACAAGTTTGTTCAGTCAGGAGAAAAGTGGGAATTAAATGGCTTCTTGTGTGTGTTTTTGGATAACTGGGGACAGATAATGTGTAGTGTGCAGCCATGACAAAAGTTTACATCCCCGTGGTTTTTTCAGTGGTAAAAAAAAACAAAGACACTTCCAAGTAGAACCTCTTTAGGAAGCAAAAAAACTTTCAACTATCCAAAGACTCCTTGAAGAATGCTATTTTTCAGGGAAATCAGTAAATTAACTGTACAAACAAAGCTGTTCAGAGGACAGGAAACAGTTTCAAGGTAGTTATAAAGGCAAAGGTTGGGGGCACAGTTTACAAAAAAATATTTATATCACATTCCAAAAAGGAGATGCAAACTTTTAAAGTGACATTTCATGTTTGTTTTTTTTTTTGTTTTTTTAACAATTAATATCCTGCAGTTTCACCATTTTGCTGCTTATAATAATGAAGGGAACATTTGCGAACCCGCGCAAATGTCTTAAGTTGTTAATTAAATTTTCTTTATATATCTTTATATATTTTGTAGAGCACAAGGACATAGCAAGCCGTTATTTTGAGCATTTTTATAACAATTGACAGCTCCCAAGCCCCGCCCACATTCAGTGACGTTTGCTAGGTCAAGCTTATGAAAAAAACGGAAGTGCTGAGGAGTCCTCGATTGAACAGCTAGCACAAAATAAACCTAAACTAGCTAGTACATTAAAATATTATGGGCAAGTACCATGGGCAAGTTAGTCCAACATTACAAACAAAAACATATCTATAATAAAATTATTGTTAATTCAGTGGACCTTATCATAAATATGGTAAACCTTGTACATAACTATGGTGTAATCCATCTCTTAGATCCAATTGTGTATATTTTTGAGCTAAACATTATTTTCAGTTCTCTAAAAGCCATAATCACAACTCATAAAACCATTTTTTTCCTACTGACACAGTGTGCGTCACAAACTGACTAAGCGCACTAGCCCTGAATAGAGGGCACTTTGGTATTATCTAACCCTTCAGCCTAATGGCCGCTGTGTCTGAGCGATGTTTTCAGTGATGGTTTTGTTGCGCGTCCCTCCTCTTATCGATCCTCTCGTCCTACTGCCAAGGTGAGCTCGATGCAAAAACGTCGGCCGATTGATTTGCGTTTAATTAACAATTTGGAGCAGCCGCACAGAAAACTCTCTTATTTTCCTCCTTCTCTGAGACCCCTTGCACTGTTGCCTTCTGGGTAATTTATGGTTTAATCGATAAGTCCTGGCCTAGCATGCACAGTGTGAATTAAAGAGGCAGGGAGGGATGTCAGGAGTCACAGAGTTAGACGAGGGTGAGGCAAGTGAAGGAGGGAGGAGAAAGGGAAGATGGAGGGTTGAAGTGAGATTATTGTTAGGATGTGATACAGAGAATCTGGAGATTGGACTCTTTCCTCATCAGGAGAGATTAAATACCAAAACAAATTTCAGATTTCCAACTAGAATCTCTTAAATAACCAGTCTTCAAATGATACATTTTATTATTACATATATATTTTAAACCTAGTTTTAAACCTAGTTCGCTTATTTAGCTTATTTATTTAGTTTTCCCCTAAACATTACTCTGGAAATACCCTGAAAATTATTTTATATGGTGAAAAAAGTTCAAATTAATTTAACCTTAGACGACATCAGAAATCATTCTAAAGCATCTAAACCCAAACACCAAATTCTTTTGGATCATAAACTAGCTAGCAAGGTTCGGTTCAGGTCAGGAAGTTTGTGAATTAAAACCCCAGAACTGCCATAAGCAAAACCCCTTCGGGCCAAAATTTAATTTACACAATTTTCCATTTACCTCAGATATAATCCATCACACAAAACATGTTTGTTGTCCAAAGCCACAAGCTATGAGGCTAATGTAGCCCACAGGTAAAGCCTAAATCTTTATGTACTCAGTTCAAACAACACCATTATATTACGTACATTGGAAAAGTTATAATTTTCTAAAATATCAGTGATAGCTTGTCTTTACAAATTAAGCTCAAAGTGGATTTTTTATTATTATTATTATTATTATTATTGACATCACTTCCTGCTTCCATCTTAAAAAAAAAAAAAAAAATTCAACCTTTCAGGTTGTTCAAAATGGCCACCTCCAAACTGGATTAAACTGGAAAACAACAAGAGCACACACGTGCATATGCACACCGTCTTCCCGGAGACACATGTTCATTGATGTTTTTATTAAAATCTGTCCATGAAACATATGGACAAATATCTAGACATTTTGTTTGTTTCTTGGTCCTTATTAAGTTTGTGGTCTTGGGTTATTTCTTACATCTCTCTCTTTCACCATCAGGGGGCGACAAACTGTCTTTTCAATTCAACATGCAGAGGATTTATCCAAACTATTTTTTAAAAATACGAGTACCCATGACCAAAATACTGAACATGTGAAATACATTAGACACCGAAGTGCAGACTTATGAATTAGAACTGAAAAGAATCTCACATGCTTGCAATATTATTAGTAAAAAATTATTATTCCAACCTGTATACTGTGCACTGACTCGTACGCCGAGACCCTGAAGATTTTATTGAGGACGCTGTATGTTTGTGGTTGTTTCGCTCTTTCGCTCTTTAATAAAGTGTGTAAGTGAAAATAATAACAACGTTCCTGAGAACTCGATGAAGGTCAAGTCAAAGCATGAGTCATAACGAAGCACCAACCTCTGGACCTGCGGCTAGAGACCCATTTACACACACGCCGAGCCTTCAAATGGAGGCCAACTTCACCGGCGCTATAGCTAGCACCATGCTACACACACACACACACACACACACACACACACACACACACACACACCTTTTACTGCCCACCCATAAAAGTGTTTTATAACATATCTTGTAATGCGGTACATTAAGGTTGCCTGTTGTTGTTTTGTTCAAGGTCACATCGTCTCTCTCTCTCTCTCTCTCTCTCTCTCTCTCTCTCTCTCACAAAGCCGTGAGTTCTGCAATGTTCTCCACCGGTGATGTCCTGGAGACCACATGCAGCACCAAGAACACAAACTAGAGAACACAGAACAGTCATCAAGCTCTTATACCAGTGACAAAGCTCGAATCAGTAATTTTCTAAATCATAATTTAACATGAACAGCATTTACTCTCTTAAAAACATTATGGGTTCTTCAAGGGTTCTGTGGATAGATAAAGGCTCCACTTGGAACCCTGTTTGATAGAGAACTGATCAACTGACCTTTTCCAAGAGCACCATGAGAAACTGCACAACTACACTCTCAGGAAAAAAACTTTAAGGCTCTTCATATAATTAAGGATTCTTCGCTTTTCAAAAGGGTTCTCCTTGGAACCCTGTCTAATGGAGAACCAATTAATCAACCTTTAAGGATTTAATTGTGTAAACATCAGCTCCATTAGAAACTACAGGAGTGCATTCTTAGGAAAAAAAAAAAAGCTTTACAAGGTTTTTTGGACAGTTAATGATTCTTGGCTTGCTAAAAGAGCTCTACTTGGAACCCTGATGGAGAAACACTCAGTGACCCTGTAAGGGTTCTCCAAGAGGAACAACTGAAGCAGCCACTAGGGTTCTCGATTTATTATTTTTAAGACTGTTCCTCAAATAATTAAGGATTCTTCGCTTGTTTTTAAAGGGTTCTACTTGGAACCCTGTCAGATGGAGAATCAGTTTACCGTTAAGATTTCTTGCAGAGGGACAGAGTGCTGCTCGGTGCATGAGAGCGTTCCTCAAATAACTTTAAGAGGTTCCTCTAGAAGATGAACTCTTCATCATGAACAAACTAAATGAGAATGAAATAAATGAAAATTAGTCTCTTTAAAGGTTCACTGTATAGTCATGGTTTCTTAAAATGTTCTATTTTGTACCTGAGAAGGACATATTTTATGGTAACGGTATTAAAGCATTTCTACAACATCGCTGGAATATTTTTAGTTTTAATATTTTTTTAAACACAATTTTATGTGAATAATGCTCAAGTAACCTTGTAAACATTGCTGTAGAACATTGCAGAAACATTATCTTTGAGATGTTATGATTTAAAATGACTACAGAACATTTTTAGAACATTGCAACCATCTTATTTTTTAAATGTACGATTTACAATGTTATTGTTTGACTACTTGGCAATGTTGCTAGTTAAACTAGCTAGCTAATAGGTTTGCTAGTGATGCTAATGTTCGAAGCTAGTACCAACTCTGATTAATAAAATTATGCAGGCAGTTTTTGACTTCTGAACAGCGTGAACTTTCCATCATTTCAGCTCTGCAAATGTGCAAGAAAGAGAGAAAAAAAAAGGGAAAAACAGAAACAGATTTGGATTTTGAAGTCAGAAAGTGTTGATGTTAGCAAACGCGGCCTTAAATTTCATTGCCATGTATCTCAGCAACCTGCGCATGCAAATGAACCGGCTTTTCCCTCTGACAGCAATCAGAGGAGAAGAAAACCGGGGAAGGCGAAAGTTCAAGACGATTTACGGCTAACATCACGTGCGATGACAGGCCCGGCAGAAACACGCTGCTTTTTCTTCCTCGCTGTTTCACACCCTCCTCATTTCTTTAACACGCCTCTGAAAATGTAAATCCGTATGCATACGCGCATCAAGGACAATGTCCACCCTCTATATGAATTTTTATGTAAAACGTCTGCCATAACTCTGAGACACACCGGGGAGAGTATATATGACTCCTGTAATTTCATTACGTAAAAAGGTTGTGTGTTTAGTGGTGGGATGAGACGCAGAGGAAAAGGAGGTGTGTGTGTCTTTGACAGAGACACAAGCAGGGGGCATCCTCTGTCAAAGACACACACACACACACACACACACACACACACTTAACATGTAGCGCATTAAATAAACAGGAGAGCCTCTCGCTAATCCACACGTTCAACAGCTCGGCTTTAACACGCATCACTTATGCACAAGGAGACCAAGCAATCTCAATAATTATAATATTTTAAAGAAAAGGCGAGGTGGAGGGACCAGAGGTGCTCCTCTGGTCTCTGATCCACCATTAAAACACACACACACACACACACACACTGTCTCCAGGTATCTCCAAGGATACGAAATTCTCTAAATATACATTTTACAACAAACACACTTAGCAACAATCATTTTGAGTGTGTAATATCCAAATTTGTGATTTTCTTTCCCACAGATGTCTAAACTGCTTTGCTCTGTGTGAATCCCATAAACATACACAGCTCTCCAAAAGTACTGGCACCCTTCATTGAACGATATGCATGAATCAGTATAAAATGACTAACATACTTATGTAATAAGTGATACTGTAGACATATTAAACACACAGAGTCGGTTTACAGTTTTATTCAAACACTATATTAATGCACACCTAATGTTTTCTTAAGTAGTTTCAAAACTATTGGCACCCCTTACAATCAGAGAGAAGGCCAGTAATGTCAGAGACGCTTGTCGAGGATCTCAGACCTGAGTCCTGAGCTCTGTTTATATTTTCAGGTTTGAGCTTAAAACCGACGCCTAAGATTGGTTCAAATCGAGAGACAGAGCTGACTGTCGGAAAATATTGCAAATATGAATTATTCTGCGCAATATTTATTTTTTGCAAGCTTATTTACATGAATAAATTATAGACATTGGATGTGGAGAAGAGTAAGGGAGAGAAGACTAGATGGAGCTCAGAGTGGTTCTTCAGAAGACACATATTTAATATCTGTAATAAGCAAACAAACAAATAATAACAAACAAATACATAAATAAATAATAGTTTTTGATGGTTAATAGCCTAACCCTGAATTATTTTTAAAAATTCTTTAAAAACTACACTTAACATAATGTTAATTATTTTTTAAAAATCATTTTAGTTCCTCATCAATCTGAAAAATTAAAATAATTTCAAATAAAAAAATATGAAGAAACAAACAAATAAATGAGAGAAATGAGGGAAAAATGTAAATATTTATCTAATTCATATCTGACCTTGTCATTTTCACTTGATCCTAAATATTTAAAAAAAAAAAAAAAAACTACACTTGAATGTTAATTAATGAAGCAACATTTTAGGTAAAAAAAACAAAACAAAATAAAATAAAGATAATTATAATAAAAAATGAATAATAAATACAAATATTTAAAAGAAATTAATATCTGACTTTGTCATTTTTACTTGGTTGCTAAAGACCTCAAAATCTGAAGAGCCTAATTCTTAAGAAAAATTATTTTTAATTAAAGTCTGATCATTTTAGCTCCTCATTACTCTGAAACAAATAATAATTAATTGAAAAAAACTAAATAAAAAGTAAATACCTGTCTATCTAACGAATATCTGACCTTTAAGATAATGTAACCTGGTGCCTTTAACCTGAAGAGCGTCATTCGTGAAGGAAGGAAAAAGCAAACAGCTGACCTGAATGTTAATTAGCGTTTAATATTCCCGCTCCTCATTTCCACTGATCTCGAGCGCTCTGAAGCTCTTTTCTTCACTAATAAGAGATAAACCTTTTCCTCCATCCCCAGGGTTTTGTGTCTTTTACTTTTCGTGTATCTGATAGACCAGCGTGTTTTCTGCCTCTATTAAGAAATGAGTGTGCTTTGAGCTCTGAGCCTGTGGATGAACATAAAGCTGATTTTCTCCATGCTGCTTGCTGAGTGAGAGCTTTTTCTCAGCGCGGCCTTTTGAACTTGGACGCGTCCCTCGAGACCAGGCTTTGAACTGCTCGGCTGCGGAGACATCAAAACGCTCTCAGCAAAGATGAGCAAATAATAAAAAAAATAGGAATAGGAGCTAAATAAATAAATAAATAAATAAATAACTAAAAACACCCGACAGCAGACGTGGACGGAGGTGCGGAGCTGTTCGTAAAAATGTGTGGTGGAAGATTTATTTGCTGTTGGCTTTGAGAAGAAAAGCGTATTATATCGAGATTAACAGGTAGCGCTTAAGCCTCTTTAAACCTGAAGAAAAATCAGTGCAGATTATAAAGAGAGCGAGCTTTTAAACCCGCGATGTGCAATGGGCCTTGACCTGATCATGAGGAACAAAATGACTCAGCAAAAACGGTTATTATTTAACAACATTAACACACTCTTGGTATATACGTACGTGGTAGGATTTAACACTGTATTATAATCCGAATCATTTCCACTGCCTCCACCTGAGGAAGAAAGCGATTCGGGTTCAGGATGGAGTTATATCTTACGTCCTTTTGTCCATGTTTATAGATAACCACGTGACATGCGCTGCATTTCCACTGCAGACAGCACCGTAAAACCATTTCTGTAACATCTACAGTAATTTAGGTTCAGCGTCGTACTGTACACTTACAGTCAAATATACTTTAATAAACTGAATAAAAGTGTGAAAATCGCTTGGTTACGTGCCAGGCTTCGTATTAGCTTCATTAGCAGATTAGCGGCTAACTCCACTAGCTAACTATGTCCTCTGACTGTTACAAAGCGCTGACACTGGAGACTCCTTCCATGAACGTTAAATAAACCTGTCCTTACAGAAAACGTCATAATGTCACTTTAACTATTACGCAAGTGTGACTGAGCCGTTGCTATAGAAACGATAACGTATTAGAATGAGTGCATTAATATAAACCTGCACTACTGTCAGAGCTGCAACACCTTCTGACCAATCAGCATCTAGAATTCAACAGCGCTGTGGTATAATAATACAATAAAACACTACACACACACACACACACACACACACACACACACACAAAACTCCATTCTATTAATAAGCAGGCTGCCGTAATCCGTAATGTGGAAATCATGCTGGCCTGTATCGATCGACCGGGAGCTCAGTGTGTGTGTGTGTGTGTGTGAGTGTGTGTGTGTGTGTGTTGGGGGGGGGGGGGGGGGGTATAACGCGGCCCAGACACTTCAGTCTATTGGATTGAGATTCCCTCGCTATTTAAGGGTCAGAGATCGGAACGCTGAAGCTACACAAGCTGCCGTGATCAATATCACTGCCGCACTCGTACCCTCTGTGTTTATTCACCATAAATTCAACACAAACACACACACACACACACACACTTCCTACTCTCATCAAATCAAGGAGCTGAGGATCACCTAAGAGCAATGAGACGGTGAAGATCCTGTTAGCTTGCGTCCCAAACGCTAACATTTAATAGACAAAATGTCTTGTCAGAATTCATTCGAACAAGAAATAAACATCACGAAAATCTAAAGAAATGCGGTTTTGGAACAATGTACATAACCTCTGTGTCACAAAACACTTGCTAGAGAAACAGACGCCACATTTAGCGCCGATGTTTAATGAACAACTTCTTGGCTAAGTAGCTAATATTCATTGTAACAAGTAGCTAAGACTCGTCAGTAAAGCCTAGTGTATAGCAGAGCTGCTTAAAAAGAAAACATTTTAGTATGTAGCTACATATGAATATCCAAGTATGCTAGCTACTAGGCTAATTACCTTTTATTTTACTCCAAATAGCTGATATTAGCAGTATATATTATTAAACTTTATTCTGACAAGTAGCTAAAGGATGCTGAGGAAACGTAAAGGAGCATGTTGTGTCGCAAGACTGACAGTAAATTAGAGAACTTCATTTAGCAGTGATGAGCAAGTGATAGCATGATTAGCCGACTAATTAATTGGCCAGTTATTACAACATGTCCTAAAAAGGAGCATTCAGACAATTTTGAAAGAAGACTACATGGTATGATACAAAATAATAAAATACAGAATTGCTAGAAATAAGAAGCGGTAGCATGAATAATATGCTAATTATTAATTAATTATTCAAATTCATGGTAAGAAGAAGATCGAGAAAACTTTAACAAGCACAGAGAGCGTAGGCTACACGGATACAGCGAGGCAAACAAGAAAAGCTAAGAAAAAGAACGTCATATTTAACATTTAGCTATAAAGATATGTTTGTATGAATATCCTGAATATTTACACCGCAGCGCTGTTGAATGCTGGATTCTGATTGGCCAAAAGGTGTTGATTTGTTTTCTGCACAGCTGCAAATCACAGGTTTATTTTAATGCGCTTGTTCTAATACGTTATCGTTTCTATAGAAACAGTGGATTACGTATAGACGTGGATGACGGACGCTTTATGTAAAAACATTAACAAAACGTTGTAATTGTAATTGTTGAGATATCGTTGAGTTATTAAACACTTATGGAAGGAGTCTCCAGTGTCAGCGTTTTGTAGCACTCGGATGTAAAGCTGTAACTTTTACACTTTTACACTTTACATGTTTTTTTTTTTGTCTTATTAACTACAAAAAAAGAGAGAGAAAAAAAAGAGAGACTGGTGAGGGAACAACTGCGTAACTTGTTTATCCGAACTGACATGTTTCATGGATGTTCCACAACATTTAAGGTAACTATAAACGGATAAAAAGTACTACACGACGTTCTTTTATACGTTAAAAATCGTGTCGTTCGTGAAAATTTCTGTAGATAAAGGAAGTGATGTTACTGATTATTTTCTTTCTTGCGTACTTACATCTTTTTTGCGCATCCTGTTTTAATAAATAATAATAATTAATATAATAATAAATAATTAGTATATAAAAAAATAGATATGTAACAAAATATCTTATATGTCATATGTTTATTTTAAAGCTTTACATGTTTATTTTAAATCTTGTCTGAGATCTCCGTGTGCTTCCTGTACGGCCATCCTTCACATAACCTTCACACCTCATTTCCATACGGGATGCAAACAACCTGCACCATCACCTCACCGCCCCGCCTCCTCACACACACACACACACACACACACACACGTTCCTACGTGCCCTGAGATAGGGGGATGAGGTTTCGATGAACACCGAGGTCACGGACGACCAAACTATTCAATCCACTCCGTTATTAGGGGTATAAATAATTCGGATCAGGACTGAACCTTGAACCTCGAACTGTTACCTCTGCTGAAATTTATCTTTTTTTTCCCTTCATATGAATCCCTGCTTCTTTATATGTGTGTGTGTGTGTGTGTGTGTGTGTGGATCCATTAGGACAATGAGATGGACGAGAACACTCTGCATATGCAATATACCATTTTCCTGTAGTGGGAAGAGAACACACACACACACACACCTCCTCCATCAACCCCAATCTCTTACACACCCACATGTGTATTACCATATTATTATTTTACAGCTCCGTGTGTGTGTGTGTGTGTGTGTGTGTATGTGTGTGTGTGTGTGTGTGTGTGTGTGTGTGGACTGTAACTGTACAGATGTTTTTTTTACAGTGAGCTTCAACCAGCTATTCTATTGTTATATCACAACATTTTCGGCTTCGTTTTAACACTTTAGCAGGAAAATCTTCTGTGTTCATATTTTTCCCAAAAATATATACACCTGTTAGATGTGCTGTGTCGATCATGCCTTTTATTTATTTCATTATTTATTTATTTATTTATTTATTTAATCTTTTTACCTTTTTTAAATGTTTGTATTTTATTTGTTCTTTTATTCTTCAACACTCATCTATTTCCTTTATAGCACTTTGTTACTTTATTTTATGCACTCGGCTGATTTTGTCTGAGGCTTTGCTCATCACTCGATGCTTTTAAATGTGATTATGTACAAATGTAGAAATATTTTTATAGCATATACAAGTTATTAAGCTGTACACTCTTTGAAAGACATTCTGTTTCCTCCGTGTAGATCCCTGTCAGGTGAAGTGTTTCCTTTACAGATAAAGCTTTTTAGGAGTTTAGGAGCTTTTTATATCTATTTTATATACTATAATAGTATAGACTATATCTACGGCAGAATATACAGTATAATATTCTATAATATATGAGTATACACATAAAGTACAGTAAGATCTTATTTATTTATTATCTTGATTAATCATGTAATTAATTTCCTAACAGTATTACATGGTATGATAGTAGTATACAGTAGGCAAAGTATTTATTATTATGGTACTATATTAACATTTTAATATTTAATCTGCAGAAAAATATGCCTGAAGAATAGTTATTATTATTATTATTATTATTATTATTATTATTATTATTATCATAGAAAGACAGTGAGTGTGTTTATTTATTTATTTTTTTAAATATATAAAGTATAAAATTATGTTTCCATCAAAACGTCCAGATTTGTTTATTTATTTATTTATTTTAAAACTCTGATCCCCTGAGGACAAAGGTATAAAATCCCAGGCTGCGTGATGAGATTTCTTTCGCTGTTGTGTTATTAATCTTCAGTAAATACACCTTGACGCGGGGATTAGTGACACGGCCTCGATCTTTTTTACACGAGAATCACAAAAAACAAAAAGAGAACTTTTTTTTTTCTCCTATTATGATTTTATTTCCTATGAAAAGGACGTTGCTGTAATTCTCAGATAATCAATCATTAACATTATTAAGACATTTCTTTATGATCATTTCCAAAAGAACTTTCTTTAATGACGATTTATTAGGATAAACTACAGATCCTGTGCATGCAATAAAATAAAGAGGGACCGCTTTATCACCTTAAAAAAACGAATTCTGCATGTTCAAAACATTTCATCATGCTATAAAGTGGTTTAGGATTAAAATATTAACGTTTACACGTGTTAACGCAGGAACTAATGATCCATTTAGACTGTCGTTGTTCCAGTCTTGGATTAACAGGTAAAAGAGATTAGTGATGATCTGTTTTTAGACTAAAATAAAATTGTAAATTGAGATGTTAAGGTACAAACACTTGTCACTGTGGTGTTAGATTTCCATCTTTTATAACTTTATTTAGAGCAAAATAACTGTGGAGGGATTCACAGACCTTAATTAATATGTTCTTAGAGGTTAATTAAATGGATTTACATTCCTTAATTAGCATTACTAGTTAACATAGACACATAGATTAGCATAATATTAATAAATGTTGATAATCAGCTGAACTTTGTAGGTAAAATTTACCGCTTCATTCAAAACCCTGTGAATTAACTACCTATTAGTGCATTAATTAATTCATTAATTAGTTATATATGTAATTAATTACTATTATTTATAGTCTATGATTGATGTTTGTTAATAATTTTAATGTTATTAAGCAAAATGTTATCGAGATTTTCTTCACCCAAATGTCAAGGGTCAAATGGTGGATTCTGCAAATTTGACATTGCTCAAAAAAAAAAAAAAAAAAAAAAAAGCAGAAGAAGAAGGAGAAGAAGACAAAGTGTTTGGGAATAATGAAGGAGAAGGATGTGAGTGAGATGAATGGCGAAGTGAGCGGCTGTGCTGGCGTTGGTGCAGAATGTTAACGACGTCCTGCTGTCTGATGAAAACGCTCCGAGACCCCGAGCGCAACCTGCCACCTGATTGATTTGTTGTCAGCCGAAAAGCAACACAGTCACAGTTAATACAGAGGAAACGCTTACTGAACAAACACGACACAACAAAATGAAAAGAAAAAAAGAGAGAAAGTGCAAAAAAAAAGGGATCGACAGCAAAGCAGAGACACAGGCGAGGTCAAAGGGCCGATCTGATGAATTAATAAACAAAAACACACCACGCGCCATTTTTTTATAAAAGAAATAAAGAAAGAAATCGTCTGATAATGAGATCAAACCTGTTGTTTTTAAGTGTTTGGAAGGTAAAAACAGGAACATGTTTATCCTCCAATAATAAAGAAACTGTTATACCTTTTATAATAATGTTAATATTAATGTTAATGATTCATTCTGTGAAGAAGAGAAACCTTCTTTACTCAAACTATACACTTTTCTAACCTTTAAGATAATAAAATTATTAAAATATAAAAGATCTGGTTCATGCGAATATTTATTTTTATCTTTCAGTCCTGATTTTATCGGGTTTTTTTAATTGTTTCTTTTTTCTCTGTAATTGATGTGTGAAAGGTCGAGGCCGTGTCACTAATCCCCAGGTCACGATGCATTTATCGATTTATTTTTATGTATAAAATAAAATAAAAAAACTACCATTACATCATGTTTATGTATTCATTTTACAGTTTATTTAATAATTTATTGGGCAATTTTTCTATTCATTTATTTTTTTATTTTGAAAAATAATAAACAATGAATAAACAAACAAATAAATAACTAGCCTTAGAAAATGACTACTTTAATTGCAGAGTATTTATGTATTTATGTATTTATTTATGTATTTATTTTAATCTAGACAAACAAACACAAATACTCAGAACTGATACATTATTTATTATTTTTAATTGCTAAACAAACAAACAAATAAATACACCAATGATATACATAAAATAAATGCTCCTATAATAAAACTATGATTATATAGCTTTCATTTCAGAATGTATTTTTAATTTTAAGAACAACAACAAAACAATAAGTGGAACCATGCAACGTACACATTGCACGGGTCTTCGCATCACTAGAGAGTGTGTGTGTGTGTGTGTGTGTGTGTGAGAGAGAGAGTGTGTGTGTGTGTGTGTGTGTGTGAGAGAGTGTGTGTGTGTTTGTGAGAGAGAGAGAGAGAGAGAGAGAGAGTGTGTGTGTGTGAGAGAGAGAGAGTGTGTGTGTGTGTGTGTGAGAGAGAGAGAGAGAGTGTGTGTGTGTGTGTGTGAGAGAGAGTGTGTGTGTGTGTGTGTGTGAGAGAGAGTGTGTGTGTGTGTGTGTGTGTGTGAGAGTGTGTGTGTGTGTGTGTGAGAGAGAGAGAGAGAGAGAGAGTGTGTGTGTGTGTGTGTGAGAGAGAGTGTGTGTGTGTGTGAGAGTGTGTGTGTGTGTGTGTGAGCCTCTGACCCACAGGTCACCTTCAGCTGGGAGATCACGGTATTCAAATTTAACGCTAAGTAGCGCGCGGCGTGATGTCGCCTGGCTCGTGCCCCCAGAAACACCTCCCCTTTCCTCCCCGGTCTCGTGCGTTCATTCCCCGGTACGCGCGTGGGCTGAAAGCGCTCATAGCGCGTGCCCCGTGATTTATGACCAGTCTGATGCACACTGCATGCCGGGAAAAAGAAAGGGAAAAAAAAAACGCAAAAGAAAGAAAGAAAGAAATATAGCGCGCGCACGTGGACTAGCCTGAATTTCGGCTCTGATTATTTTGCTTTATTTTATTTTTATAATTTTTGGAAAGTAAATTGAACCAATGCTACTAATGAACGAAGTGGCGAAAAAAGTGAAAAGCTTTATGATCACACACACACACACACACACGTTTGTCCTATTGTCCGTTATAGTTATAATAATGATTACTGCAGTTGATGTTATGCTACACCTCAAGCTAACCGTAGCCTGTAAAAACAAACAAACAAACAAACAAACAAACAAACAAACAAACAAATAAATACCAGCCAAATGTCCCCACAAGGACAAATCTGTATAGATATTCCTGTCCTTCTGGGGAAATTTGGTCCTCACCAAGCTATCTAAAACATGCCCACACACAGACACACACACACACACACACTGCACTGTACTGTACTGTGTGTGTGTGTGTGTGTGTGGTGGAGGATGAGCAATAGCCTCTCTCCACAGGGCGGTAATTGAAAGTGCGGCGGCTGCTGCAGCCATCTGCGGCCTGGAGGAGATGTGCTTTCCCCCCGCAGGGAGCTGTTAACACCTCATAGACACGAGGAGCTCCTCAGGGAGCGCTCAGCACCGAGAGGAAGCCTAATGAGATAGCTGGTGATTATTGCACCTTCGGAAAATAAACCGGTGCCATTATGAGCCTTAATGACAGCGCGCGCGCTCCCGGAACGGCAGCGGGAACGTGCGCGAGGACCTGCAGCGTTCAGTACCGTGTTTAAGCTTTCTGTTTCTCACACATGAAGGAGATGGAAGACCACTTCCAGATCACTTATTTTTGTTCTTCTTCCGGTAGTAGTATGTGCATGAGTCATGACTTATTGTGAATTATTATCTCTGTATTATATATCCCTGAAATCGCGTGCAGACGTGTCACGTGATCATGTGTGCAATATGTGATTACAGGAGAAGGTGCATTGCAGCAGGTCCTGCCTTGAAGCTGCACATGTGACCTGAAACATGTGAAAATAAATGAAAGATGTGAAAACTGTTATGAAACGTAACAAGCGTCAAAAAATCCACATGTAACTTTCACAAGACTTTTCTGTAAGATGTGAATTCTGACTTACTTTACTGAAATGTTGACTTTATAGCCTTATTCGGATGGGATTAAACGTACATGGGGTCTTGGGGTCATTTCCCGTTTTACCCTGTGCTTTTATTTCCGTCCCGATCGGCCAGGTCTGTGTTTGTCCTCCGTCCTCCTCTGAGAAAATTACCAATGAATTACTTGCCGTTTTTCACCAAACTCAGCACTCAGCTGATAATTTTATTCCAGATACACGTTTGGCTGCTGCTGCCTGCAGTATTTAGTCTCACAGCGTGTGTATCAGTGACCCTTCCTCAGATATTAAACACTTCCCGAGTCACGAAATGAAAAATTGATGCTTTTTGATACTTTGTGATGATGATCAGTGCCTCTTTGGCAGCTTGGACGCCATGTTGCGAGTAGAGCGTAATAACATGACCGCGGTTTGTAGAGTTACAACCCGCTAGAAACTCGCTCCTCCTGTGGTCATTTTATGGTAAGAGTTTTATTACTGAGGAAATGTGTAAAAAATGTATTACTGACATCCTCCTGATAAACAAATCCAATCTGAATAGGGATTTTACAAAATTGACTAAATTAAACATTGCCAGTACGCAGTACGCGGCCATTTCTCGCTAGAAGCCGTATATTCCGCTGCTTTGGACCCCCCAGCCACCAGGGGGTGCCATGATTTTTATATAACAGATATGCAAAAAAACACACTTTACTATCATTTCAGAAAAAGGTCTATGTACCAGGCTGCTGCTGTGCGCCCCCTTGTGGAATAAGTAGAATAAAAAATCGCAATTTGCGTAACTTGATTAAGTAAATAACAACAGAAGATCGCGAAGAAGCTGCAGTCGTGAGGAGTTCATTTCAGTCTCGGGGCGGAAAAAAGCAAAAACCCAAATCACAGGTAACAGTAATGAAACAGATTTAGTCAACTTGTCTGCTTTCATGCTTTCGCTTGTTGGTGAAGTTAAATGGAAAAAGTTAGTGGCTAGCTAGCTAGTATTGAGAGTAAGAAGTTTTAGGTTAGTACACGTTAGGCTGCTATGCTATGACAACTTTAAAGAAAATTACTGCCCAGGTGGTCGAAACTCAATCACATACAACTCCGAAGATCACAACCAATGAAGAAATTATTATTATTTAAAAAAAGAAAATCTTTCACCATGTTAAGAGACTAATGGTCATTTTTTACGGTGCTGTAAGTAAATATTTTGGCCCAGTGAGTGAGTTGTTGCTAAGAGACCTTGAATGTTCAGAAACAGGCCTGTTGCCAAAGCTTGTGTTATATAAATATAAGAAAATATTGGAGAAAATAATTCAAATGATATTAATTAATTAATTACAGGGTTAGACATTGGCGCTAGGAATTTAGATTTCCTGCAAATCTCCTGCAGTTTTATTTAGCTGTTGTCCTGTACCTAACGTCTGTATTTACATTCATTGCTTTTTTTTGTGTTATTATATATTTCCTGTCTTGTACGACTCTACCTCATTGTAATGCGAAGGAATAAATCAATCGACCAAAATTAAATCGTAGCTTACTTTTTTTTTTTTGGTGTGTGTTAGACGTTTGTGTCTGAAGCTAACACAGACCTACAGCTAGCAGTTTAGCATCGTGTAGACGGCGTGCTTCATTATTATCAGGACAAATCTAATGGACGAGCATTACGAGTCCCACAGGGGCGCAAAGACTGACATTTAACAAATGAGTCAGTGAAGCGAACACCATACACTAATGCGACTCCATATGTCTATACACACGCTGTCATTCTCGCTCGGACACAAAACAGCGGCATCGCTATGAGTCCCCCGCCTCCATCACCATCTCCATCAACACTATCTTTCTGATTTCTGAACTAGAAATGCAATGGGGTGGAGACTGTATCCCAAGCTCAGGCTCGAGCTCGCCATGTTGTCCTTATTTGCTTTGTTTTTTTTTAAGGTGGATTGTAAAAATCGGAAGAAAGATCAAGAAAAAATACCCAACGCTTATTAGAACATATAATTATAACCAATTTAGGACAAACTGACACAAAATCGAATGATTGAACACCTTCAGATTCTATCTATCTATCTATCCATCCATCCATCCACATCTCAGGCTTGTATCATTCCAAAATGGCCGCCAGACTGAGCGCATGCATTAACCCCGCTTCCTAAACAGCATTCAGCTCATTAATCTCCCTCACGTCTCGTCTGTTATCAGTAGTTTAAAAGAGGTGTAGATTAAGCAGGAGCGTGTGCCGCTGCCGTCAGGAGATGGAGATTTTATTCCTTTGTTGTTGCTCTGTTCAGCGATGTTACACTAAATCACACGCCGTGATCGCTCGCCTGTTTGCTGCTCGTAATATAACTGTAACGCCTAAAAGCTACAGTGACGTCTGTCACAACATTTGCATATTTATTTACACTCAGGCCTAATTGAAATTTTACGTCTGAGCCATCAGCGCTCTCTCTCTCTCTCTCTCTCTCTCACACACACACACACACTTCTCCTTTTCATTCTTAAACATCTCCTCCCCATCTCCTCACACACACACACACCAGAGGATGTTATTCATTAATGGTGTGTGTTAATTGATTGTTTATTCATCAGTATTACCTCTGGGTAATACTTTGCATCCCACTACACACACACACACACACACATACACTCCTTCAGGGCTCCATTAGGTCAGACTGGTGGCCATGACGTGTGGGACCCTGGGGAAGTGTTAACGCCAGGCCTGATTTACTTACGCCATCTGACACCCTACCCCCCACCCCCCCCACCCCCACGCACACACACACAAGCGTACACACACACAAGCGTACACACACACAAGCGTACACACAGAGGCAACCGGTGGTAATCTGCTTAACTCTATCCTTCCCAAGCAGCCTGTGTGAGGTGAATCATTACACAGACACACACACACACACACACACACACACACACACACACACACACGCTACATCATTACATTGTTAATTTCAACATGAATATCAATGTGTTGGAAGAGTAAATCCTCCATTTTATTATGGTGTTTATTATCTAGTATTCCATACTTCTATTATTATTATTATTACTATGAATACTATTACTCCTACTACTACAATTACTCTTCCGAAATGACTCCTCTTTCATCATACTAATATTAATATATTACTATTATTATTACTAACTACTACGACTCCTCCTCTTCCTAATATTATTATTATTTATTCAATTTTTACTACAGTTCCTGTTAGCACTGCTCCTAGTAAGACTCCTACCACTCCTACTATTATCTCTACTGCTATTACTATTCTTTTGTTATTCCCCCTCCTCCTCCTCCTCCTCCTCCCACTAATCCACCATCTACCCTTATACTTTTATTAATACTATTACTTGTGCAAGAATTACTATTTCTATTATTACTCCTCCTCCTTGTTATTCTCCTCCTAATTTTACTATTGCTACAATTATTATTACTCTTACACTTACAAATACTATTTTTTAATAGTAAAGTTCTTTTACTCGTTCTATTATTATTATTCTTACTCCTTCTCTGTGTTAATTCTACTCCTACTATTGTTCCTCCTCTTATTACTATACTTAATCTTTCTCGACTCACACTATTACTTCCCCTCCTAGTATTACTCCTGCTACTATTACTTCTATTCCTACTAATACTCTGACTCCTGCTACAGTCACCCCTACTATTATTAATCCTACAGCTATAACTGCTAATATTAGTGCCCTTTCTCCACTATTACGACTAATACTACTACTATAACTACTCATAGTCTTACACCTACTCCTCTTATTACTCTTACTATTATTACTACCCATAATCCTACTCCTACTTCTATTAATACTATTACTATTACTACTCTTAATATTACTCGTACTCCTACTACGACTATGAGTACTACTACACTTACCCCTCATTTTAGTACTGTTACTGCTATTATTACTCCTAATATTACAACACCTAATATTACTCCTATTAATGGTAGTGTCACTACTATTACTACTAATACTAGTACTATACTCTAATACTCATAGTCTTACTCCTACTCTTCTTACTATTTCTCCTCCTACTATTACTACTAATAGTACTACTATTACTACTTATAATCCTACTCTTACTATTACTATTAATACTATTACTGTTCCTACTCCTAATCTTACTCCTACTGCTACTATTATGACTACTACTACTACTACTACTACTACTACTAATAATAATCTTACTACTCATAATACTACTCCTACTACGACTATGAATGCTACTACACTTTCCCCTTATTATATTACTCCTACAGCTATAACTACTGCTGTTACTGCTCCTACGCCACTCCTACTATTACTTCTGCTGCTTCTATTACTATTACTGCTATTATTACTCCTAATATTACAACACCTAATATTATTCCTGTTAATGTTATCGTCACTACTACGACCACTAATAATAGTACTACTGTTGCTGCTATCCTACACCTACTTTTAGTACTATTTCTACTCCTTTTCCTTCTCCTCCACCTTCTACTATAAACATTTCTAGAAATAGTAATAACGATGTTATTATTTTATTCTGGTGAACTTTCTGCTAGCGGTTAATAAACACAAGCGCCATTGTGGTAATTCACTTACGTCAGAATTCATGTATGAAACCACATACGCACATCCAGGTACATCTGGTACAGCACATAGGATAATCTTTCTTGTTTTTCCCTTGGCCGGTTCACAGAGAGGTCATTCAGGGGGTGGAATCCTGCTCGGCTTTGTCTGCGTGGCTTATTCACACCTGTCAGTCGGAGAAAGACGAGGAGGAACATCAGGTTAGGAGCTCCCGTGTGTGAACCAGACACTCAGTGCCAAATCCACCATGGCCACACACACACACACACACACACACACACAAACACAAACGTCCAGGTAAAGTGAACAGACACAGATCAGATCAGACGACCTTTCACTCGTCACTCACCTCCGGCGCTCTGCTGTTGACTTTCCCAGGCTTTGCATGACAAACACGCTGGACGTTTTTCCTCCACGCTACACCGTGTTAAGCCTCGTCCTGTTGTTCGAGGGTTTTGGGAAGGTGGAATGAGGAATCCGAGATCAGCACCTGCACAGGAAGTTGTTTCAGACATGACATTCTGAGACAGTTCAGGAGGAATAATTTAGTTACAGTGAGGACTTTGAGCAGCACTGGCGTGATTACATCTGAAACACAATCTCCAGTTGAGTGAGAATTAAATTATGTTGGTGTATTAACCCAAACGTTTATGTCACCGAATGCAAGAATGGACATTGAAGACAATCGTTTACGTTAGTAGAATGTGACGTGGGATGATGGGATTTATTATAATCTATAAACATAAACAAAAACAGGGGCTGCCATGTTGGAAGAATGTCTTTCAGAATCCCATTATTTTTTTTTTAACTTTAATTCAGATAATTCCTCCTCCTGCTTCCCAAAGTTTCACTTTGAATTTAAATATGTAAATCAAACTCCCCCTTTAGTATACACTACTGTTTATTTAGCAACTTCTGCGACAACTTCTACTTTTACTCATACTATTAGTACTCTTAGTCCTATTATTCTACTCCTACTACTGATACTATTACTATAATTATTGTTACTACTAATATTATTCCAGTTATCATCATTACTATGAATGTTCTCCTTGTCATCATCACCCCACTTTTACTATTATTACTAAAATTATTACTACGAAAGTTTAGACACTAAACGTTTTGGCTGATTGACATTTGGGATTTCTTAAAACATATCTGAGTCACAGACACATAACTATTGCATTATTTGACCCCTTTTGATTTGCTGGTACTTATATACCCTTTATGGAATAAATAAATAAATATTTTATTAATCATTTATAAAATGTATTAGTGGTGTATTTGTGAATCAACATAGTATTTACACACAAAACAAAATTATACTGTATGTTTTTGTTCTACAAAAAAGATGCACTATTCATTCTGGGAATGTCAGTCAGATCATATATACAGTATATATATATTTTTTTTAAAAATATTTTTCGACATTTCAGAATAATAATAATATAAAAGCTAGGCTGATGTATCACCAGTCGTCAGAATACAGAAATATCTGCTATGCAATCCCGTAATTAAATCTCTTTTCTTTTTTACTGTCAAGTGTGAGAAATTAGATGAACTGTAAACTATTTAATAAAAAGGGTTTCAAATATTCAATGACGCAATCGCATATGCAAACACACACACACACACACACACACACATGCAGTAACTGTTTAATCTATTTAATTGAACCTGACTTTGAATAAGTAAACAAATGAGGAAATTCACCGGAGGGCACCTGATCCCTGCCGTGCTAATGGATTGGAGATTTCTTTCCCGTCGGGGCGTTTGAGTAAACACGGGCCACTTATCTCGGAATCGGCATGTCGCAGCGTCGTCTGTCTGCATCGAGTTTCTGCACTAAAGAGGGGCTGAACTCTTGATACGGCCTTGGTGATTCGCCAGAGCGGCAGCGAATCGCAGACTCAGCCAGATCTTTGTAATTGCTCCAGTTCCATTATCTGTGACCTGATATAAGATCAATGTGATTAATCTCGGAAAATAAGAAATAAACATCCAGGACGGACCCATGTGCCAAAGTGGGAATCGGAGAAACCTGGCAGGATCGAGTGGCCACTGTAACGAACAACGACATGGCTATTAAAAGAACGGAAACCTGCATCCTCTTAGCAAATGAGGGAACAAACCCCTGGCTGAGGTCTACTCTAAACATCAACAACATCAGACTTAAACATCGCTATGACTTGCTCAATGGCCACGCCCTCTTGAAATGCACTGGTTAGCGTTCAACTTCTAACTCTAGCTAACAAGATGTATGTTAAATGCGTAAACGGTTGGCTGAAATTACATCGATTACAAAAACATAATGCATAAAATATTTTTTTTTAGCTCACTAGCCCAGATGGTTGAATAGAGAAATGATCCCTCTCCATGTGTTAGCTTTCTAACGGTAGCTAACTTTAGCATACCTAGCCTATTGTACAGTAGATAAATGGTGACGAAAACAAAGCTGGATAAATATACCTGTTTCACATATCAGCTGCCTTAGCTAATGAACTAAATAATTAAACATGTTGATGGTTTTGAGCATTTGGAGCATTAGCTAGCTTGCTAAATGGTTGAATAGATAAAGATTGAGCTAACTAAGTAAATAAGCTGTTTGAAGTGGCAGCTATCTTACTAGCAGTCTAATGTAAGCTAACTAGACAAATGACTGAAAAGAAAACTTGTTTCTTGAAATACAGCTGTTTTAAATCTTAGCTATCTGGCTAGCTATTTCTCTTGAACTAATTAGCTAAATTGTTGGATAGGTAAAGTATTGGAAGAATTTATCCTTTTTTTGAGCATTATCTAACTAACTTTAGCTAACTAGCCAAATGATTAAAAAATAAACGAAAATGAAGAAAAAAGATAAATTGAGTGAAGAAATTAAGCTGTTTTGAGCCTTAGCTATGTCTTTAGCTATCTTACTTTAGCTAATTAGCTAAATGGTTGGATAGATAAATGACTGGCAGAAATTAAGCTGTTTTAAGGATTAGCTATCTATCTTTAGCTGACTAGCTAAGTGGTTGATAGATAAGTAGCTGGAAGAAATGGAGGGTATTTTGAGCATTAGCTGCCTACTGTAAGCTAGTGGTTGGCAACCGTTTTAAGTATTAGCTAACTAGCTAAATGTTTGGATAGATATATGGTAATTTTGAAAGGATTAGTGAATATATTCATAGTTACAGGTTACTAAGTATAACTAGCTCCCTGTTCACTATCACTACATTTAAATTTTAATTTGTTTTGTGCTTGAAAATGATCTACGTTTAAAAGCCGGCTTTCATATTCAAAGTAACAACAGTGCAAATGATCAATTAGGTCATTAAGTATTGTGCTTAGAAGGGACCTTAAAAGAGACTTTAAAAAAGCACACAGACGATGTGTGAATAAGATCGAGATCTAAGTCTGGATTTCATTGACAAATTTATTAAAGATCTATATCACTTAATCATTATCAGAGAGAATAAATAAGACATAAAACATCTTTCACATAAACACTTAGAGGAGCCTGGGAGCTGCAAGCTGAGGCTGAGGAAAACGAACAAGATACATCCAAAAACACACAAATGCATAGAAGTATCCTATAGAATAACGAGAGTCAACAACTACAGCTTGTCTACTCCTGGTCAGAAAATGCACTAAATGTTTTCGTGACTTGCGAGGAGACTGTATATAAAAATAAAGGATCCACAATGCTGAGTTGTGATATACTGGATAGAGACATTTGGCAACAACCAGACACAAAAAACTGGTGATGTTTACACTTAGACACTGAGGAGAGAAATGAAGAATGGAGATCTTACGAAAGTCCAATCTGACATCTATAGCACATTAATGGAGCAATGTTTCATACAAATGTCTCTTTTCAGTTTAATGCACTGACAAAGTGCACATGATGCCACAAGCTGGAGGTCAGATAGTTATCTCAGGCATCTCAGTAAAATAGTTTCTACTTTGTTTTTTTTTTTGTTTTTTTTGTCAGGCTCGGAACGGTTGATCTTCATGTCACCAAAACTGATCCAATCTCTCAGAAGTAAAAACTGTCCTCAAAATAATAGAGAGAGCAAAAGTTTCTGGATCATTTGTTTTGAGTCTCAGCTCCATCCATGAGTCCAAAACTGCTACTCTTCAATCCATGCAGATGATAATAAAGTTGACGAGTTTGACTTTCCCTTCCATCCCTCCTCTGAAGCTGGCTATATTTTTCAAAAGTCAAACCAAGTCATTCCTGTTTCAATCCCTCATCAGAACTGGCTGTGATCGACCTCGTCCAGCCAGGAGGCGGGGCTGGCCGGGAATTCTGGGTACCCGCCGCTGCTTCCGGTGGACAGGTCCGAGCTGGGGCCGTTCGGCCCGGCTGGCACCATGCCGTGCCCCCCCTGGCCCACCATGGGCAAGCCGGGATCAGGGTATACCAGGCTGGAGATGAGGGGCTGCTGCCTGGGTAGAGGCTGAAGGGAGGCAGGCGACTGTGCTAGGCTGTATGGACTGCTGGGTCGGATGTCGTGGTATTGATCCTGAGGGGGCAGGACGGATCCGTGATCCAAGGTGAAGGTAGCGTGAGCTCCGCCCTGACGGCCCAGAGCCGGGGAACTCTCACTCAGACTGCTGTAGAGGCTGTTCGAGTGACTCAGCTCAGACATGGGAGGCTCGTCTGCACAGAAAGAGTAAACGAAGGGAGAGTATTTCGTTTGTTCTGTGTGCGCTCTTTATTTTACACTTTAGATCTATATTGCTTCAAATCAACTGTAAAGAAAATGGGCAAAGCTTTTCAAGATATGGGTTAACATTTTCCAAACAACTAGAGATATTAATCAAAAGTGTATGAATCGAAGCACTTTATAAAGCAATCTAATTTTGCTCTATAACATATCAGCAGTAGTGAATTGCCATAAACGGGGCTTGAATAAGTCTGATTCTCTCATACCTGTGAAGGAGACCTCAGCGTCACTGTCCATGCCTTCCTCCTGGATGCTGTCCTTATCTGATTTGGAGCTTCCTCTGGATCTCTTCATGTTACGAAAGTATTGTCCCCATCTCTGTCTTCCTGCATCTTTCTTTAGCCTCTTCTCTTTTGCTCTTCTGTTTTGAAACCACACCTGGGAAAAAAAAAAAAAAGTACAGCTGTTCTTCAGGGACTTCACAAACACGTTGGTGTAATTCAGTTTCCTCTACAGAACGTTAGAAGAACCTCCACCTTAATCCAAGCATTACTGAGGCCCATCACACACACACACACACACACACACACAAACACATATATATCTTACGTTTCTGGTGGCCCGGGTGAGGACGCATCTATTTTACCTACATTTCTAGTTCATAGAGCATTTTTTTTTTGCATTTTTTTTTTTACTGTGAAAGATCAACTTTTAAGGCATTAATGTCAGATGGAAATGAATTCCTGAGGTCTTCTGCCTGTGTGTGTGTGTTTTTTTTTTTTTTTTTTTTTTAAAAACTCGTGGTTTTAAGGTGAAGCAATGAGAAGACCATAACGTTGAGACTCCTGTGGCCCTGGAAAGATTTATCGAGGACGTAATTAACTTCCAGACAGCTACAAGTTGTCCTTAACCTCAGGAGCAGCCAGGGTTAGACTGCTTCTCTTCCTTCTCGCCACACATGATGAGTGTTTTTACTATTCCAGCGCGGAGACGTGCACAAAGTGACAAAGCATGTCTCTGTTTCCAAAACTGTAATATGAAGCCTGTCTAACGTTGCTTTAATTTAATTATGTTTAACTCCATGCATTTCAAGTGACTCTTCAAGTGGCTTTTTTTTTTTTTTTTTTGCTGTTTCCTAATAACATGATTCTCACCTTAACCTTAATGTCCCTTTAGTGTGAATAATGGACACTAGACGCACTTCCACTTTAGGCCTAAGTGTCCTTGTGAAACATAAAACAATATATATGGCCACTGTAGGCCTTTCCCTGGGACAATATGCAAGACTCCCTTTTAGCATTGTTTAACGAGCTCCTCCATTCTCCACTCTCCGAGCTTCACTCGACTCCATTTACTCGTAAATTAAAGCGGTCCGACTGTAACGCCCCTTTAAATTCAAGTTTCGGTTTATAGCAGTCTTTCTGCATGTCTTTTTCCTCTGGCATTTAAAACAAAATCCTTAATAATATAATATGGATAACTTAATTAAATTAACTTAATTAACCTAAGCTAAACTAACATTATTTGCTGAATTACTCAGCACGAGACATATTAATAAAGTAACAACCTGTGTTCATTAATGTTTCTTCACATGGTAAATAAATACATCTGCATCAAAGCAGTACTAAAAATAAATAAAATTTGTGAATTTTCATTTATGAATTTTGTCAGTTAACTATCACAAAATGAATAATTAAGGAATAATAGTTTTGGTTAATGCAGGCTTTCGTTTATTGGGTTTATCTGGTTCATTATTTAAGAGAAAAACACAAGCATATATTATTTTGTTAACATGATGTCATGATTTATTTTGTATATGATTTATATTTGTTGTTTAGAAATGGAGTATATATTGTTAGCTTAGTGAGCATTACCATACCATAAATATGTAACAAAACTTAAAGCTAAAACTTAAAAATAACACTATGGTACATGTAATTATGCACTGTATATAGAAAGGATATAGAGTACATGTATAAAATATATACTCTTTTGCATTTCATGTATTAAACTTGGGATGATCAGCTGCTATCACTGATTGATTAAGTAAGTGAAAATCCGTAGGTTAAGTATTAGCATACGATGTGTCTCATGGTATCAGGATTAAAGTTATTCCATCGTGGGGAGAAACGTTCCCTGTTACGTTCCCTGTAATGACATACATTATGTGCAGCAACGCTAGCTAGCTAACATCCGCCAGTATACCGAGCTGCTAGCCTGCTATAGCATTCTAGCGTGTCTGTGTCTGTATATATTTTGTTTTTTAGACAAACTATAATGTTTCTTTTTGTCTACTCTACGGACAAATGAAGTTCTACATAAATTTGTACTATCTGAATTCCATTACATGCCGTTTAGTCCAATGAGTCTGTGGAATTTATTGTACAGTATAAGAGTCCCTGGTTGAGCTAATCTTATCTCAGGTTTGCAAAAGGTTGCCTAATATCTAAAACCGTTGACTGACCTGCACCACTCGCATGTCGAGGCCGGTCTCTGAGGACAGCTGCTCGCGGACGTGGCGCGCCGGTTTGGGCGAGTTGTTGTAGGCGTTCTTCAGCGTCTCCAGCTGCTTGGCTGTGATGGTCGTGCGCGGCCTTTTCGCTGTCGAGTCGGCCTCTGCAGTTAAAAAAAAAACAAGAATGAGCTTTTTACATCAATTAATCATACAACTGATAATACACAGTATTTTTCTTAGCCAGCTTGGGCGTAAAGATTATATTACATCAGGTCAATTTCAACCAAAATGTGGAGCTCCTTTTTTGAAGTGTGATCTAAGGCTACGTGAACGGGCTACAATACTAAGCAAAATGGAACCATATGGACAAATATTTGACTGGTAAACAAAACCAAAAACTGATAACACTGATAACAAATACCGCAGAATATTAGACAGATGATTACAATAATCCAATGCGGTCAACATACTGTACATTTTATAGCATATGAAAATGTTATTGGTGGTTATGGATTGAAGCTGATTTGGTTGTGCACAGCATTGCATTGTTCATGAAATTCTCTAAACGAAATTCTCATTTGTTTTATGAACAAGGTTGCCAGATTGGATTGATTTCCATCCCACTCTCAGTTTAAACCTCGCCTGCTTCCTGATAAACAAACCTAAACAGTAAATGTAATAACAACAAAAGCAGTCCAAATGATATCCACCAGCACAAGGTCATTTTATTTCCAGACCAATAAGGATGAAAAAATAGCCCAACTGGGAGGGAGACTTGTGCGTACTGCTTCAGCGTTTATCGATCCGCAGTGCAATTAGCTCAGGTGGGTCAAATGTTTATAGATGACCTCATGGACCTGGAAGATGAAGTTCACAGTTAAAAGCGGCCGATCCATACGAGGTCCCCGGATTTAAAGAAGTGGCCGAAACAATTAAGCGCCTTCGGGTGGAACTGTTCCAGATGTCAAACAAAATACACTTTGGGTGCATGACATCATCAGGGACTTTTAAAACCAGGAAACAAGGGAGTGTGTCTTGGCTGATTGACTAGATTTGGGGGTCCACCAGGAACACTGTGTGGATTTTTCAGTGGTGTTATTGCAAACGTTTCTGTAAAAACGTAAAGAAATGCAGTGTTTCGGTTTGACGTGTCGTCTTTAAGCCTCACCTCTCTGCTTGGCCGTCTCATAGTCGACCTTACACACGAGTCGACTGTCCTCCATCAGGTAGTACTCGTCCCCCGTGGCTAGCTGCCTCTTGCACACGACGCACGCGAAGCAGTGAAGGTGATAGACGAAATCCTGCGCTCTCCGCACCACCTGACTCGGCGGGATGCCCTGCTGACACGCCGCACACTTCGTCCCGAACCTCCTACAGAGCCAAAAAGGGTCTACAATTAGGCATACTGGGAGTACCGAATAAACAGGTGAAGTACTGGGAGATAAGTGAACGCATTACAGTTAACACTCGTGCATAAAGGAATCAACCACAGCCATTTCTCAAATCTCATCCTATCTCATCATAATTAAAGTAAACTCACAAAACAAAACAAAAAAAACCCCAAAACATCAGAATACTGCATGCTGACATCATCGCTGTCTCAAATGACGTTAAAACACCTCACTAATATTTCTGCTTTCTGCTTATTAACCAGCCAAAGTCTCTAAACTGATATAATGAGACTGGTTAAAAAACCTAAGTCTTTATTTAATCATTAAAGCACCAAATTCTTAGAGTAGTCCGCTGTAATGTGGAATTATAGAATACTTAATTATCCAATGAACTCTTAAACAATCGTTAATAAAATTCATTCAACTTGAACAGTAATTAAGTAGGTAATAAATTTCAGTGTAACGTGTCCAATGTTATTCCATTATTATTCTATTATAATGTAAGCTTTAAGGTGTTCATTAGAGGGAACATTAATAATAGTAATAATAATAATAATAATAATAATAATAATATTTCAGTTATAAAGCACCTTTCTATCTCTCAAGGTTTATGTACAAAAAAGTCAACAAAAAATGGTTAACACTTAAAATAGGATTTGTGAACTTAACTTTTATTTATTTATTTGTTGATTTGTTTGTTTTTGTTTGTTTACTGCATGTCAACCTTGAGTGTTAGAATGTTAACATATGAATTGAACACATTTATTATTATTATTATTATTATTATTGTTATTATTATTATTAAAGGTTCCTTAACTGTTGATTGGATGATTAAGGATTCTTATCTTCCAAAAAAAGGGTTCTACTCGGAAAATGACAGAGAAACACACTTTTGTAGGGTTCTACAACACGAAGGTTTCTAAAATTAGACTTCTGTATAAAAGCAGATATGATTTTAAAGAATCTGTTCTGCCACTTTTATTGCACGCTTTAATTCTGCCGCTTTAATGATGATCCATTTGTGCCGTGATGTGTTTGGTGAAGTCCAGCTCAGACTGAGGGACTCACTTGAAGAAGTCCTCTTTGCAGTAGACGCCGTCTCCGCGGGTGAAGCACTTCTCTGCCAGCTGGGACTGACAGTCGCTGCATTTCAGACACTTGCTGTGCCAGTGACGGTCCAACACCTTCAGGATGAAGCGGTCGACGATGTGCTGACTGCAACCTGCACACACCGGGATATCTGAAAAAAAACAACAAAACAAAACTCACATAAGTGCAACCAGGAATAAAGCCAGGAATTCTATCTATCTATCTATCTATCTATCTATCTATCTGTCTGTCTGTCTGTTTAAACCCACCCAAACCTCTCCCTCTCTTTGGACTATTAAAGCCACTCCTAGGGCAGGGAGAGAGGAGAAAAGAAAAGAAAAAAGCAAAGGAAAGAAAAGGAGGAGAAAATAAGGAAAAACACTGAAACTAAGAAAAAATTATGTACACGTGTGTGTGTTCATCAAAAATGAACGGGAATGAATATATGGGAAAAAATGTAAGAAAATAAACTGCAAAAACTGCAGTATTGTACCAGAAATTTCAAATAAACGAACACTCGATAATACGGCTAAAAAACTGAACTCTTGAAATGAAAAAACAAACAAACAAAAAAACAAAACAGAAATGTATTGCTAGATATTTACAGGCTGTAAAACAGTTAAACAGTTAAATATCAATTGAATTATTAAATATTTTAAAATCAATACAACAAAGAATGACTTTCTAGATGATTTCATTACATGTTGCCTATGCTGTGAATTATTTAATTAATTAATTTACTTTTTCAATTGTTTTAAATGAAATTGATTAAAAGGTTTACACTACAACCATGTCCTGAGTGTCAGTAGACAAAAAAAAAAGACTGAAATCATAAATCACTGCAATAAATTCAAGACTATAATACAATATAAAAAATGATAGTAAAAAAATTCTAGATAATAAGAATAAAGAATAAGAACAAGGGGGCACTGATAACCAACATTCAGAGATTTAACTCTATAATGAACAGAACTCCTTTGCTAGTCGTGTAATATTAAGAGCACAGTGTGTAGAATTTTAATTTCTATCCTAAAGCAAACCGGGAAAGACGACAAAATGTGGTTTAGCTCAGTGGAAGCAAACACAGACATCAACATGTCCATTACACTAAACCCCAGAAACACCGGACTTTACTCCCAAACCGGTCTGAGTCTCTCTGACACACGCAAATAAATCTGATCAACTGCCACTCCATTAATCTACTATTATTATTATTATTATTATTATTATTATTATTATTATTATTATTATTATTTCAGTATGACTGTAATCATACTGTAAATTGCTGATCATTTGATGAGCATCTTAAAAATAATAACTCACAAAATTCCTTAAGTAATAAAATAATAATCCTTAACTCACAGAGTAATAAAGCAATAAAATTGAATGTGTGACTAATTACTCTATTAAATATAATATAATACAACTTTGCATTTTATAGCAATGTTAATGCATGGGTCTTTTTCTGGCAATCCACACACACACACACACACACACACAAGCAATAAGCAAAAGAAAAAAAAAGTAAGCTCTGAGACTTTTATGAGAGGGATCATTATTATTATTATTATTATTATTATTATTATTATTAATCATGATAATGCAGAAGGCTTTGCTGTTAAACAGTTACTGCAAGCTATTCAACAAAATCTTAAATAAATTAAGCATTTAAATGTTATTTAAATATCCATATACAATATATTATAGTTTAGAATAGTTTTTTTTCACTCAAAACTTTTTCATATTCACACTCTCCACGAATAAGTGGAGATCAGCGTCGTCATGGTGACAGCAATAAACACTCTAATCACAACAACAACAAAAACAAAACATCCAGAATGACACTAAGGTCGCCCCGTGAACTTCCCCTCTCACGCCAGACACCATTTTACACAGTGAGCAACAAGGTTTTCTGTTTTCTGATTGCTGTTTAGATCAGATTTGATTTATTTGCAACTTTTTTGTGCATTTTTCTCATATAGAAATGCTTTATTTATTTATTTATTTATTTATTTAATTGCTTAAACAAATCACTACCAGCAAACTCTGTACTTAAGTTAAGTTTTCTTCTTCTAATTATTATTATTATTATTATTATTATTATTATTATTATTATTCGACTGTAGTTATAATCACTATTATATCTATTTATTATGCTTTATAACAGTGATCGACTTTTTACTTAAATAATAATAAAATCTGCATAGTTCTAAAAAATGATCGGAATTACTGAATAGTAAAATATTATAATAATAAGTATATAATAATAATAAGAAGAATAATAAGTGAATAATTAAACCATCATCATCATCATCATCATCACCAAGACGTGTTTATTTTAGCACTATTTTAAAAAAAAAAATCACAAATTATTATTATTATTATTATTATTATTATTATTATGTTTGCAAACCAGACTGGAGTTTGAACAGCAACACACACACACACACACACACACACAGAGGCTGATTTTAATGCGTTAAGAAGTCACGTGGGCCGCACACCTGCATGTAATTACCTGAAAACCGAACGCGCGCAAGTCCACGTGTTACCGCGCGCGCGATTGGTATCTTTGGTTAAATAATGCAGCGCGCTTCGTATTTTGTGCAGCTTCGCATTTTGTAGCAACGTTAATGCATGGGTCTTTTCCTGGCAATCCACACACACACACACAAACACACACAAGCAATAAACAAGAAAGACCAGGTGCACAAAATGGTTCTGAATTATTTATCAGACCGAGGAGGCCTGACAGAGGACAGAAATCTGTACCAGACACAAGCCACTGAAACTCCACTCCTAATGATGACAAGCCTGAGAGATAAAACAACAACAACAACAACAACAACAACCAAAAAAAAAGGAGCTCTCACTCTCAAATAAACCCATTCACACAATAAAGCATTATGCATGATCAGTTTTAGATTTGTAAACAAAGTGCAAGCACAGCTGGAGTTTTTAGTCTATAAACAAATGTGACTTTTAACAACAAAGGAGGACGGACAAAAAGGATAAACAATTAACCAGCTGTGTGTTATTGTGTGCAGCCTAACAAACTCAAAATACACACAGTAATCTTCTCGGGAAAAGGCATGGCTGTGTAACTGCTGTCCGGTGCATGACTACCTTTAGACTGGTCAGGAAAATCCCACTATGTTTTCATCTCAAAAATAGAAAGATTTCATTTTTAGAATTAGAAATGAAATGAATGCATCTATAATAAGTCTAATGAGCCTGACTTTAAGAGGTCTTTTTTGCACTTCAAATGAGAAAAGATTTTAAAATAAAAATGTAAGTTTATTCCCTAAAAAAAAACATTCCCAGATTAGATCTCATGCCTCAGATGCGCTCTGGTCTTAAATCCATGAAGTGTTCTGAAGCTGTTGATGCACGTGCTGCACGCAGAACAGCGCTTATTACCCGAAACCTCATCCAACCCCACGGAGCGTAAAGCTGCGTAAAGCTTCCTACCTCTGCGTAACGGCTCCCCGTGCGTCAGGAGCGCGAGCAGCATCTCCGCGCTGTTCCCCGCCGCCTCTCTGCGCTCCTGAGCCATCTTTTCATTATTAATCAAAAGCCATTAAAATATCAAGAAACACAAACCAAAAATTCATCCCGCTTGTGCTTCTGGAGCTGGAGGCTGCGCTCGTGCGCCCGAACGGCACGCGCTGCGTCTACTTGTGGCGCGCGCTCAGCGCTTCCGCGCCCCGGATTACGCCGCCCCGCGTTGCCGTGGTAACCGTTTAGCATCAACTGCGCTAACTAGAGTTAGACTAGCATCACCTGCTAACTAAGTTTTTTTTTTTATTTTATTTTTATTGTATTCTCAGAGACGGTTTTTAACCAATTAAACATTAACATACAGGGATTTCTTCTTCTTCTTCTTCTTCTTCTTCTTCTTCACTCCACCACAGTGATTACAGCTTTAAATCCTTAGCTACAGAGCTAATTTGCTAAAGCCTAACACTCATGACATGCTTTTATAACGCAATGTTCACACCAATACAGTAAATTAGCAAATAAACAACAGTACCAGTGCTAATGTGGTAACATTTAGTACCTTTCGAACATATTTTTACACCTTAAAACCAATTTACGATTCATAAAAGCTCTAAAGCTTTACTAAAACATCCAAGCTACTTCATTTGCTTCAGTCTAACATTTTCCTGCTGTCATTTTCATACCTACACTCTTAAAAACAAATGGATCAGACTGTAGCGTTCCTTGTTGCTGGTGTAGTACCATTAAAGTTACTTCTGTTGTACCTTTAGAGTGTCTTTTTATACCTTTAGAAATCATTAAAAGTGCATCAAAGCTTTAAAGCTTTCCTCCAAAATCTACAGCGGGAATAATTCCTAGCTACATATAGCTAATTTACTAAAGTCTAACATTCATCACATCTTCTTGCTTTTATAACGCAAAGTTCACACCAATAAAATAAATGTCCAAATAAATACCAGTACAAACTGTACTTTCCCTTGTTGCTGATGTGGAAACGTTAAGGTCCTCTTTAGTACCTTTAGAGAGTACCTTTACACCTTAACAAATAATTTAAGCTTCATAAAAGCTCTAAAGCGTTACTCTAAAAGCTTCTATAAAATCTTAGCTACATAAGTTGCTTCACTGACTCAAGTCTAACATGTTCTTGGTGCACATTTAGGCCTACATTACACCTTAAACACAAACGGTACTTTCCTTGTAGCTGGTGTGGTACTATTATGGTTACATGTTTTGGACCTTAATGGACCTTAATGAACACTGATGTACCTTTAAAGTGTTACTCGAAAGGCTAATTAAAGCTACGCCACATGCACCTTCCCTGGTAAAAGATGGTTCCACCCAGAGTACAGTTTGGTACCTTTATTCCCGGGATAGTGCCCTGAACGGTATATATATATATACACTGTCACTTACCTGGATCTGTGTATATAGTGTAGTTTTAAAAATGATTTAAGCTACATCACTGGACTGCAAATAGCCCACTGTTTAGATTGAAGCGTCTCTACATGAACCTTTCGTGGTAAAAGATACATTCTAAAGCTTCCACTGCAGGAACCGGAAAAGAAATACACATTGGTACCTCTTTATTTCTGAGACAGTGCATATTAAATGAATGAAATCCACTGACTCTGTACTGCACCACTGCACGATTGCACACCAGTGCCAGACATTATTCCAAATCTCAGACCACTATTACAACTGTTTCTGAATTCTTTTCTCTCCATCACACTAACCTTCACTCGATCTGCCTTTCAGCAAACCGTCAGTAAACTCTGTAGCAGAATTTTGGAAAAAAAAAAAAATCCAGATATTTATTTGCACCTTTCATACCTCTAATATGCATGTTTCAAATTGGACACGTGGATAAAATTTCCCTTTAAAAACGATTTAAGGCGCACAATTGGACTGTAAATAGTCTACGTTTTAGAGCAAAGATACACCACGTCCACCTTCTAGGCAAAAGATACACACTAAAAGGATAAAAGCTTGAAGGTACCACTGCAGTGACAAGGAAAAGTAGAGTTTAGTACTGTTTTATCTGAGAGTGTCTGAGAGTGTTCCCACCTCATTCCTGACTCTTCCATATTCCATATAGATCCTCAAGCACAAACACAAGGATGTGACCTTCACACACACCGGGATTAGATGGAATAAAAGACTGAACAGCGCAAATAAAATAGAAATAAAGAAAGAAATTAATAAGTCTTTTCAGTCCTAATGAGTCTCTCATGACTCTTCAGTAACACTACTGATGTCCTGAGACTTCTCTAACACACACACACACACACACAAAATCTAATTCTAATAATAATAAAAAGCAATAATTGCTGATCTGGTGAAGTTTTGTGTCAGGAGGCGTTATGGAAGGAGTCTCCAGTGTCAGTGCTCTGTGTCTGTTGGGGGAAACTCATCTATTCATCTATTCAACATCTTCTGCTTTTGTTTGCTTTTTCTATAATGTTTGCAAACGTTGTACGTTTTAGCTTTCGGTGCTGCTTTGGAAAAAAAAAAAAATTAAATGACAATACGAGCAGAGATTCAGGCTGGATGACAGAAAATGTTCAGCATTCCTGAGCATTAATGCTGTTTATAATGACAATTTTTGAATTCTCATCCAAATGCATTTTTATAGGCTACATAAAGCAAAATTTGAGGGGAAAAGTCTTGCAAACAATCAATCAAACAAACAAACAAACAAAACACCCTCACCCTAAATTATGTGTGTATATGTGTATATATATATACACACACACACACTATATATATATAAAACACTACTGCATTCTCATCATTATTAAAAACATTTCTGAATGATTAATTTCATTCTCCTAATTTTACATTTTTACACTGATTTTTTTTAGTTTTGTTTTGTTCATGCTTTTGCTCAAGCTAGCTTCATGCTTTTTTCTTCGCAGTCTTCTGTTTAAGCTAGGTATATTTATTTTTATTTATTTGTTTATTTATTTATTTATTCTGTTTATTTTATTATTATTTTTTGGCACGTGCACCTCCCTGTGAGCTTCAGAAGCACAGAGTGTGTTCGTCGGAACGAACTGAACGACTAAAATAATTTTTTCCCCCTAATTTTTTTTTTTTTTTTAATTTTTTTTTTTACAGCATCTCGTGCATTTAGTATTGCTCCCAATCGAGTCAAACTATTGGCACGTGCGCATAAATAATAAGTAATAGATAATGCGAGATATTATATAGGATACTGTGTTAAAAAAAATGTTAAATGAATATTAAAAAAAAATATTCCATTAGATATTAAACACTGTGTTTGAAGGTTAGAAGACACACTGCTGCGGAATATTACTGCGAATCAAATAAGAGTGACGAATTTTGTGCAGGTCGTCAGGACACACACACACACACACACACACACACACACAGTATTGACACTGATCTGACGTGGGAAAGAGCGCCTGGGGAAATCAGCCTTAGTGCCATTGCTGGTGATGAATTTAAAATCAATGCTCCATTTTCTCGCATTTCAACACTTTATGAAACTCGTGTTTTGGTGTTTTGGTGTTTTTTTTTTTTTTGAGGCTCATGGTGCGCGAGACTTCCGCTTTTCTCTTTCTTTAGCTTTATTTACTTCCTGTAATAACTTTTCTTTCTCGTGTCCCACTTCTCAGGGCACTAATCTGAGTCCTGAGGAAAATGCGCTTTATTAGTATGAAACATACTGTATATGACACACTGAATTATTTTACATGAAGGATGAATTTATTCCATGATAAATCTTCGTACTGTGTTCTCTTTAATCAAGGCTTAACTCTGTAGCTGCATGCTCCTTTATTGTGGACATAAAAAGAAAGCTTTTAGTGTAAAGTGCATGCAATAAACGGATAAATAAATTAAGTGTAAAAAATGGAATTAAATGTAAAGAGAGAGAGAGAGAGAGAGAGAGAGAGAGAGAGAGAGAGAAAAGCCATCAGAGCTACCATTCTAACCACATAACCAAACAAAACAATCCTCTGACAGTCTCTATTCTTACTTTAAATTAAAAACAAAGAACAGAATTAAAAAAAAACTATTTATGATATTTTATCATTTATATAAAATACTTCAAAAAATATATAAAGAAACATTCAACCAATCATAACATACATCATTCAAATGGTCACATCAGGTCCCCTTTAAGCTGTGCCAAGTCACGTGATCAACGTCTCTGCCAAACACACATGGAATTTTTTTTTTTTTATACATGTTTAAACTATTTTTTTTTTAAAATAATAATGATAATGTTTATAATGATCAGTAATGGCAGGCTATTATACTTATTTACATATTTAATTTACGTTTCATTTCCTCATGAAAATTTCGTTTTTCATTAAAAAATAAAAATAAAAGCAGCCCATGTGTCGTGTGGCTGTGAAGGATTCCTATCTGTATCTGTGTCAGGATTAAATTATTCACCTACAGCTAAAGCCGCAAATGATTACAACTATCTTAAAGTAGACTTCAAAAAGCAGAAAACAGAAAAATATCGTGGAAAATATGACTTCATACTGACTTCAAATATGAAGGTTTACCTGCGCGAGCGTGCGTTTGGGATCATTAAGATATACACAGATAGAAGCCTGAGTGCTGTAGCTTATTATTAAGATCAATAAAATACCAAATAAGCAACATAACTACTGTACTATAATGAATAATATACACGGGGCATATTCATCTTTAACCCTGGATAAAAGTAAAAAAAAAAAAAATTGCTACAGGTAAAAACTTGGTACAGGTTACAGGTAGGCCCATTTTTTATTTTAATGTTTAAAACTAAAAAATCTTTAAAAAAAAATATACGGTATTATTTATGTTTAATTTTTTAAAGTTATACATTTAAGTTTCAAAAAATGGACTTTGATCCAACACTACTCAGTGTATTTTTTCGGGGGAAAAGAAACACAAAAATAGGCAAAAATTAAACAAACAAACAAACAAACAAAAAAAAACAAAAACAAAACAATGGTGCTGGGTGGAGGATTACTAACATTTTCACACCACTGTAATATTTTTTTTTTGCCTAATTGATTAAATTTTTGATTAAATCATTTCCAGGGCCGCAGGCCGGTTCTCGCAGCGCCTTGGAGAAGAAAGCGTGAATAATTAAGCCGCTGTAAAGCGCGTTTGGGTTAAAGGTGTGTGTTTGGTGCCGCTTGGAGCGGCAGGTGCGCTACCTGCTCTCGGCAACCCGACACCTGCTTCATACCTGAAAGCTCGGGCTGTTGCGCGGGCGCACGTGGCCTCCCGGTGCCTCCGAGCCGGCCGGTGTGAAATGACAGCGCGCGCGCTTAACAGCTGCTCACAATGCCGCTCATTACGTATTAATAACGCGAACGGAATAGATGAGGACTTAAACTGCGCGAGCCAGCAATTTTTTTTATCGCAGCTTTTCCCCCCAAAATATTTATTGTTTTACTTTATTAGTTTTTTCCTTTTTTTTTTTTTTTTTTTTTTGTTTCAGTGATACAGAGCGCTTTGAGCAAAGTGGCCATTTATTATTATTATTATTATTATTATTATTATTATTATTATTATTATTATTATTTGCATCTGTTGTTTTTTATTTTAATTTCCATTTTGCAAAATTTTGCACCTGTTGCTTTTGGTTTTATTTAATTATACTAAATAATAAGCTACGTTTAATAAAAAAAAAAAAAGTTAAAGTGAAGTGAATATTCTGCACCGGAATTAGAATAAGTAAATAAACATAAAGATAATTAATAAAAAAACAAACGCGATACACAAACCTCCATTACAATCTCCTTTATAATGAAGTAAATATTAATTTCATGGTGATTAACCCAAACCTAAACCCATAGAAGGTTCAATAATAATAATAATAATAATAATAATAATAATAATAATAATAATAATGTGTAAATTGTACGGCGCCTTTCCAACGATAAAAGAAGCAGATGATCCTAAAAGGAAAAGCTCTGAGAGCTGGTAAGTGGAGGGAAGCTGATGAAGGTCGACTGTCAGAGTAAAGAGCACTACACGGTCCCTTCCCTTGTGTCTGAGGCGGTAGAGCTCGCAGTCTGTGTTTGAGATGTGGATGGAGAGCAGAGCGCTGGACCTTTACATAAACAGGTAAAGAGAAAAGATACACGAGCTACTGAAGGCACAGAGGCGGCGAGGCGTGGCGCAGTTTAGTGCTCTTCATTTCTGAGAGTGTTTAAGCTGAAGAAGTACAGATGCAGAGTTTTGGGTTTTCACTGCGATGATGATGTGCAATAAACAGCCAAAGAGCCGAGCATAAACAAACAAACAAACAAACAAACAACCAGACAGACAGACAGACAGATAGATAGATAGATAGATAGATAGGCATATCATGTAGGACCCCAAAGGCTGTGCGTTTATTATTATTATTATTATTATTATTATTATTATTATTATTATTATTATTATTGTCTAATAAGGACAGACACACTACTTCTAAGCTGCCACTGATCCTCTACAGCGCGGACTTTCTGATATAAACACTCTTATTGTCAGATGTTTTTTTTTTATTTTTTTTTTTATTTTTTTTTATAAATCTCTCAGAGAAATCCAGAAATAAGACGCACAGAAATGAAAAGTGAAGTGTGAGAAGTGCGCGCTCACCTTGCCCCGAGCTGTATCTGGAGAAATTTCCCGGATTTTGACAACTCGATCCAGGATGCTCGAGCAGCATTGCGGCAGAGGAAACCAAACAAAACCAAAACAAACAAAACCAAACCAAACACAGCACCGCTCCTGAACACTAAAACCCGGAAATGAATAAATAGATAAATAAATAAACGCGTGTCTAATGCGTGTATAGTGTATTATGTGAGGAACGCGCGTGCGAACGAGAGAAAGATCCAAATCCAAATAAACAGGCTACACGGGAGAGATATAACGGAGAGGGAAGAGCTCGCGCCTGCCGGTGCTCGCGCTGCGCTAAAAAGTTTTCAAATGCGACGAGGGCTCACGCGCGGCTTCACGACCGTTCACGCGTCTCAGCTGATCTCCGTTTGCTATTGGTGTCCTGCTTTTGCATAACAAAATGTGTGTGTGTGTGTGTGTGTGTGTGTGGGGCGCGCGCGCTCTGTCCTCGGTGCTGAAGGGGTGGGGCACAAGGGCCGGGAGCGTGTGTGTGCTTGTGCGTGTATGTGCGCGTGTGCGTGTGTGTGTGTGTGTATATGTTGCATATGTGAGTGTGTATGTGTGTGTGCATGTGTGTGCGTGTGTGTGAGTGTTGCATATGTGAGTGAGTGTGTGCATGTGAGAGCGTGTGTGTGTGTGTGTGTGTGTGAGAGAGAGAGAGTGTGTGTGTGTGTGTGAGAGAGTGTGTGTGTGTGTGTGAGAGAGAGTGTGTGTGTGAGAGAGTGTGTGTGTGTGTGAGAGAGAGAGAGAGTGTGTGTGTGAGAGAGAGAGAGTGTGTGTGTGAGAGAGAGTGTGTGTGTGTGTGTGAGAGAGAGAGAGTGTGTGTGTGTGTGTGTGTGTGAGAGAGAGAGAGACAGAGTGTGTGTGTGTGTGTGTGTGAGAGAGAGAGAGTGTGTGTGTGTGAGAGAGTGTGTGTGTGTGTGTGAGAGAGAGAGAGAGTGTGTGTGAGAGAGAGTGTGTGTGTGTGTGTGTGATGTCATGTAGCATAAAAAGGCCAGGTCTATCTAAAGAACACAGTATTAAAACAAAACAAAATAAACACAATAAAAAAAAAGTCGTAACATTTAACACACTTCAATTCATGTAGAAAAGTTACGAAGATTTAGTGTTGGGGGCGGAGTCAGCATCAGTACGTGGTCGAAGTTCAGCTAGCGGTTGAGGCTGAGGGATCTGAGGGAAATGTTAATATTTCTGATATTATTTAGTGTCATTTCCGGTGTTACTTTAGTATGTTTAAATGGTAGATCCCGGGAAGCTTGTGAGAACGCTGTTGCTAGGCAACTGGGAAAAGAGCCTGAGCTAGCTAAATAGTGAAGCTGATTTAGCTAGTTAGTCAGTGTAAAGTGTAAACAAGTGCAGTAACAGTTGAAATGGGACAAATAGTGACATTTTCCTCAGTCGTTTAGGCAAACTACCAAAGTCTTTTTTACCCTTTTGAAATTTCAGCAGTATTTTACGATTACTTGTCATACTGTACGAGATGATTCCAGTAAAATTGTCTAAATTCTATAACAGACTTTATCTGAACTGACTCTGTCCTGCTTACGTCATCCGGGCTCGTGAAGAATACGGGCTCACGTAAACACAAACCTTTTTCGAAGTGAACCTGAGGTAATGAGGAGATTTTTTTCAGTTCGTTAGTTCACTTACATTTCGTCATCACCGCTACCGGATTCGTAGCTTCTCTGTGAGCTCTTCCTTTGTTCCATCGATATAGATTATTGTTTTAATCTAAAATTTCTCACACTGACAGAACTTTGTCGTCAGGTGTCTTTGGTTGCAGCGGCACTAAATCAGACGCCGAAGAGCACATCACATTACGCGTTATAAAGCTGCCAATCTCAACTCACGACCAAAGAGTTCTTTTACAATCTGCAACAGCAAAATTGGGCCTAAACCAGTACACGGTAAATCCGACGCATGAAAAGACTAAAACAGCGCTGTGATTAGACTTAGCAGAGAGACATCAACATGGAATCCCATACCCTACATATATAGGCAGTGTGTATACACATCTAATCACAATTAAAGCAGCAACTTTGTGTATACTATCCACTGTGACTAAAATAAGCTCAGTGCAAGACTGCGAGCCATGATCTGCTACGGGATTGGATTCTGCCTCACTCGTTTATCTCTTCGGTTAATATGAATGTAAATGCTGTGCTGTCTGTATAGCTATTACCTTATTAGCTTAATTATTTAACCTTTAATTAGCATTGCTATTATTACTATCATATATCTATATCAACAGCAAATCAGATCATGAACTTTGACCAGACTATGGAAAAGTTGCAACCCTACACTCCCAGCAAGCCAATTTAAATGATTCGTCCTGTCTGATCCTGCGTCTCTCTCCGTCCAGTCATCTCCACTTCGGCAGATTGCTGAAGTGTTAATGCACCTGGGGTCCCACTCCAGTGCGCCATCTCAATCAGGCCTTAATGCTCCTCCACAAAGGCCAGCGGCATTTAGACCTCGCAACACACGCACGGCGGAGACGACACGCCTTCTCACGGCCCGAGAGACACTCCATACTTCCTGCTTTTGTCTGAAGTGGATGGCAGATCAAACCACTGCATTATTCTCAAGTAGGACTTTTCTTTTTTAAAATGATTGTGCATTCGGTGGGCTATGAATATTAATGTCCGAGTGTGTTTTTTTTCCATATTAGAAGGACTTGGCGAGGGTGGGGGTGGTTGGTGGATGGTGTCTGGAAGCGAAGGGTCATTTGTCTGTTTTGGAAAGCGCAGTGACGTTTTTATTTTCTGCTCTCCTAAGACGTGCAATCACAGTTTTATGCTCGTGTATCCCTTGAGCCGGAACGTGTTTATGAGAACCATAAACAATAAAAAACTGTAGCCATTTGCATAAAGCTGGCAAAACAGTTTCAGAGACATTAAGTAAGCGAGACATTAAGAAACGCTGCATTTATCTCTCTCTCTCTCGCTTTCACCAACAGCAGTGGGGTGTTTTTTTCCCTGTGTAATGGGTGTTCTTTAAAAACAACAAAAGAAAGAACCCCAAAAATGCAATGTATTCATTTTATATCAGCAGATTACAACCTGGACCACTGTACTATCAACTATATGATTTTTTCATATTAGGCTTTATCAGATTTGATATTAAACAGTAGATTTGATATTAAACAAACCATATTACAGATGCATACTGGCCTTTTACTACAAATCAGTTTAACATTCTGCAACAATGATATGCAACACTTAAAATTTGACATATTGTGCTTTCTGTTTTCTCATTCCACTGGGTATTTTATTTTTGCAGATAGGCAAAACCAGGTTCTTCTCCAAGGACAATTACAAAAAAAAAAAAAAAAAGCCAAGTCCAACACCTGCACAGGGTTCCTCAAGGGTTCCTTGGATGGTTAATGGTTCATAGCTTTCTACAGAGGCTCTGCTTGAAACCTTTCCTGAAAATACAACCCTCTCTTTATAGATAAAGGTTTTATATGGGATATTCTCCCACAAGGAATGGAGAAAGGTGCTGATCTGGGAACAGCTTTATTGCTTGCCCTGTAATATCTAGTTAGAGTAGAAAAAAATGGTACTTCAAAAAGGTTCATTGGATAATTAGGGGTTAGTAGCCTTCTAAAAAGGTTCTATTTGCAACTCTTTCTGATAGAGAAACCCTTGGGATGCTTTCACATATACAGCGATTTTGTCTGTTTGAATGGAACCGTGGGGTCTTTATGCAGGGGATCTCGAACCAAGTGAACTCTAGTGAGAAAAAGATTCGACTCTGAATCGAGTCAACTGCAGGAAGTGAATCAAACATGCCGTGTGTTTTGGGTTACAGTGTTTTTTTTGTTTTTTTTAACAGCGTAACCGTGAGCTGCTGAACAGTGCCAAAGGACAGCGCTGTACAAGCGCAGCTACAGAATCGCCATGTGTTCTGGAGACTTGGACGAACGTGAGAATCAACTGAGTAATGTGGTGTACAGGACCCTTTTTTGGAGGTGGGGAAGTTGGTGGATCTGCCCCCCAACCACACACTCACACATACACACACACACACACACATACACAGTGGGGCGTCATGGTATGACTGTCATTATCAATCATGGGGTTGAATGGGTTGCCTTGTGTCAGGAAGGAGGGCACCAATCACACGCCTCATTAAGCACGCTTGGTTACTCCATGCAACAGCGCAGCGAGGACACACCGCCTGTTGATGTCAGCTGCGTGTAAACACACAGCCACTTTTACTAGATTTAAAACGAGCCAGTTTGGGAAGATAGGATCAAATACTGAATGGAATAATTACAAAAAAATCCAAAAACCAAAAATCATTTTTAACTCACTTTCCCTTTTTTTTTTATCTTATACTGGTACTCTTTGACTTCATGTAGTGTTTGTATTGTCTTTTATGTTTTATGTAGGCTTAATATTTGATCCATCTTTGACAAAATGTAAAAAAAAAAAAAAGCCAATTGTTAAACTCCACTTTCTCTATTCAGATACACTTTGTTGTGGTCAAAAGTAACTGATCATCATCTTGCTCTTTCCTAGCATTAGCTTAGCCGCCAACTCTCATTATTCTGGTGGAACGGCTCCATCTGGCAGCCTTTTTACTTGCCAGTGACGGCTTCCTCGGCAGCTGGTGAAACTGTCCAACCGCTCGGCTCGGCTGCTCCCTCGGCATTTAACGGCCTTGCCGAGTTTGTCAGCCATTCAGGAGGAGAACAGGACGGAGCTCCTCGAACCAGTGACACCATTGGGCCTTTTGTCTGTCTCTGCGGTGGGAGGATGGTGGTCTACTGTAACTGCCTGAACATCTGATTAGGCACGGCAAGGGAGGAAGTGCCAATTATAGCATGATACGGACATCAGTTGAAATAAATCTGTCAAAATTATCTGTTTGGGAATGTCCTTAGCTTAATAATTTAGTGAAATATTACATTATTAAGAAGTCAACAGTGACACCAATTATGCTGATTGTATGGGAAATAGAGTTAATATTTGCCAGGAAATGACTAATAAAATGATTACAAAAATGACATAAAATCACACTGACAAATTCAAGTGATGTACCCACAGTAAATGAGACATAGACAAGGTTGCTAGGCTTGCGCTTTTTAGGCCAAACTGGTCTAGTTTTGGAACAAGGTTGCAGGTGGAATAAGCAAATCCTTGGGTGGTTTTTTTTTTGGTTTTTTTTGGGCTAGTTTAAAAATAGTGCATACCTGTCATATCTTGTTTTAATGAAAAAACTTTAAATGAAATCTAATCAATTTCTTCAAACATAGGCTATGGCAAACAAAGGGAAAGTACAAGTGCACACAAAGTATCTCCAATGTACAGAACCATTTCCGTTGTAAGATATACTGCAAAGACTGGGAGAGGGAAAAGTGGGGATTATGAAAATCAGAAATGTGTGCGCACCACGGTGAACATGTTTCCCCACGCAAGGACTGAGAAAAAGAAGAAAAAACTTGTCTCCGCTTTCCAGTGCCCAGACTTTTTGGGTTGTTTTCAGATTTTTTTTTTTTGTGCAGTTTTTGAGATGTAGTCGGGCGGGTAATTTTACTGAGACCTGGCAACCCTGCACATAGGACACTCTGATTTCTCTTTGACTTAGCGGTGTGCAAGTGCACCATTTAGGATAGGGATTTCATCTGGTTTGTTCTGTGATGATAAAGGAACAAAGCAGTCATGACTCACTTAATACGAGGAGCAATTATTTTTCTGGTGCGGAAAACAATCAGACTACTATCCATCGAGTAATGTATCTAGCTAGCAAGCTAGTGAAAGGCAAGTTAGGCTCTAGCCACATTAGCTAGTTACGATGTGAGGTTGTATTATGCTAAACCACAGAATGACTTTTGTTAATTTATGAACACATATTATTAGCATCTACCTCTCAGAGTGAAGGTTTGAACCGGAATTATGGATTTGCTTAAATTGAGGATGCACATGATGGCAAAATTAAAAAAAAAAGGGCAAAACAAGGAATCTAGGAAACAGTTACACAATGGAGCTCCCTTTATCTCAGGATCATGCTAATCCTGCCCAAAATGTTGCATACCTTTAGTTCAAATGTGTTTATGTATTTTTTTACTACATGGACAGTTACAGGTTGTGATTTGTCAAGGTTAAGTAGGTTAAGTACATGGTTAATTCATCTGAGACACTTGCTAATGCTTTTCTTAAACGTGTTTGTGTGCAGCATTTGGTTCAACAGCAGGTCCCCATGGAGCAGAACTCTGGAGTGAAAGAGAGAAAGTGCGCTTCGGTTCAAAGGGCCACGCCACATCCAGCGAGCATCAACCTCTGAATATTGACATGCTAATGATGTGCAACTAAGGCAACAAAAGCCCCAGCGCTCTGACTGCACACAGCCACAATGGCCCTTAGCCTGAGCCCTGACACTTTTACGACCCGACATGTGTCGCTTGTTTCACACTCACACAATGAGAAGATCCCTCGTGGAATCTGCGCACTCTCCGAGCCCGGTGTTTCCTTTTTCTTTGTCTGTCACAGCCCCGTATTTCACCCGGTCTCTAGTGACCTCGAGGGCCGAAGCTTCATTTGGAGTGTTTTGTCAGGCTTTGTTTCTAAAAAAGTGCCATGCTGGCTCTTCAACACAACAACATCTCAGACACAGTGAGGGGGGGGGTCAAAGGTCAAAACGCTTAGGAGGACATAACCCTCGGCTTCTGGAGGCTGATGCAGGGGATGCTGACCTGTCCGGGACGCGTCTGGCTCCTAGGTGGTCTCTGGACCGAAGACAAAAAAAGCGCTGAACATTTTGGATCTGACCAAAGAACTAAATCTGAAAATGTTTGTTCATTTCATAAAACAAAATGGATGCAATATTTTTAATTATTTGGTGACCTAAAGATTTGAACAGTTTGCTATTAAACTATCTTACCACACCCTAAATGTCTTTTTGCTATAAATTCATTTTCTTTGTCATCTTAATTTTTAATTTAAGGGAGTGAAAACTTTTGCACTCAGATATACTGAGTAACCATTGCATTTCTATGCAATATTAAAAGAAAATGTGGCAAATTTGGTTGTTCATTTCATAAAAATCTTCTTTATTTTTAATTGTGGATGCAAGTTTTATTTCCAGCTAAATTTTAGTGATTTAAAGACTTAAACTGGGACAAAAATTACCTGTGAATATCTCAGTGCTTTAGATTCATAGAATTATGATGAAATATTTATTTTTATATTACTAAATGCATATTTTGTGTAAAATATAATTAACACATTTTTTTTTTTACAAAAATTACAATTGCTGATTATTTCTCTTGAAATAATTGCGATTAAAAATCTCTTATGAAAAGTGAAGACAGAAAGTCTGGGAAGATAAAAAAATCTTTTTTTGGACAAGGAGTAGTACATGACCCCTGTTGTATTTAATTTCATAGTAATTTCATGCTCAATTCATGCTTTTTTTTTTACTTTGTTTGGTCTGAACTGACATATTCACACACATCAGCTGACACAAGTACAAACACAAGAGAAAAAAATCACATGGAAATAAAAAAAACCACATGCACTCCCATGTGAAAAATGCTGGAAAAATATCCAAAGTGTCTAAAATCAGCGTGTAAATTTCACAGATGGATGTGAACCATGTGATTACTCACGTATGAAGTTCATGTGACATTTCTGTACACGCTACTTAGTGTAAGTACAATGAAATAAGTAATGTCACAGAGATTCATTGGTACGGTTATTGTGTTTTTTCCGTTTAATGTAATGTTGGGCTGATTTGAAGGACACTTTTGCACTTTGCCGTCTCGTCCTCAAACAGAAGCAGTGCATGTTCTGTAGCTTAAATTCCACCTGCGAGCTGATTGTCTAATTCTCCCATTTCTCTATGGCTCATAACCTTCGTCTTCTGTTTTTCCTTCTTTTCCAGGCGATTATTTGAGGCGCTGTGGAGCTCAGCTCGGCCTCCTCTAATGATGGATGTAATGACGCGGTTGCAAAATTAATGTATTTATTATTTGTAATTTATCCAGGTATTAATCACGCGCGGTGTCGGCGTGCCTCGGACAAATGGGCTGTCAGGAAGAGCATGGGGGTCAGGTGTTTAAAAGCTTGCATTTATCATCGTGTCATGATTACATGTCATTACTGCTGAGCTGGTCTTGATTAGAAAACAATTCATTGAGCTTTCTGCAAATCATACAGGTTGTAAGTGCAACTTGCCAACACTGAGCTGATATTTGTCATTTTTTTTTTCTTGTTTTGCTGGAATTGTTTTCATCAGCGACTTATGGCCATTATCGTTTCAGCGCCTTTAGAGGACATTCGCTGAGTCAAGTCAAGACAGCAGAAGACGAATGAACCCTGGTGTGTGTGTGTGTGTGTGTCAGCTAGGACAGTGTGTGTTATTGTTGTTTTTTTTATTTCTCTTTCTGTTTCTGTTTCTTTCTTTCCAGAAGCAGCAGGATTTAGAAATTGTGGATAAGAGACCGTGCATGACCTCTGGTCCATAATCTTGCTGTCTCAGGCTCATGACCCACTTTCATGGAAGAACAGGAGGGCACTTGGGGGTTAACTGATGGGGGTTTACTGGGGGGAATAAGGGCTTAGAGGGTAAGTGAGAGGGGAAATACAGAGTGATTGGGGTATAGAAGGTCAAGGCGTCCGAGACAAAAGGTCTGGATGGAATCTTATTCACAAAAGAGACTCGACCAGCCAAGAAAAGTGGCACAGGACATGTCTGAGTTCGTCCCAGCATCTCAGTCATACTGGAAAGTTTGGATAAATGGCTGCATCTTTGGACTCGCTGCTGTATTTATACCACAGCCATATTGGATTCTGGATTCAGAAGGTGTTGATTCGTTTTCTATAACTGCAGCTCTGACAATAGTGCAGCTGTAGTATTTATATTAAATGCCCTTGTTTTAATACGTTATCGTTTCTATAGTAACAGCTTGTTCACAGGGACTTGTATGACTTGTAAGGAGACGTCTGTTTAACATTTATGGAAGGAGTCTCCAGTGTCAGCGCTTTGTAACAGTCAGTAAGTTTTCTGATATGAGACAGAGGAGTTTGAGCTTTGCAGTTTCTCTCTTTCTCTTATTAATGTAAAGAAAGGAAAAAGAGAAGGCTGGTGAGGAAGTGACCGCTTATGACAAGGACTAACTTGTCCCACTGAGGTTCGACAACATTAAATGTAACAATACACGGTTAAAAAAATACAATGCGTCGTTCATTAATACAGTAAAAGTTGTAATCCTTGGCAAATCGCTGTGGTGTTAGAGGAATAAAACATTTCAGGACGTGTTGTTATAGGAACAGTCACATGTACAGCTATAACTTTGTGGCTTCTCGGTAACATGACAAGCTGCGTTTTTTTTTATCTTAGTAACTTGGAGTGTGGTGAGGGAATGGCTGTTTATAGCTGGTAATATTGATAACAGGAACTAATTTCTTTTAACGTAACTACAAACAGATAAAATGAAAATAATCAGAGCTAATCATCTTCAGGGTGGAGACATTAACTCTGCTTCATCACACCACCCCATCACTCTTTATTTCAAGTCAAGTGGCTTTTATTGTCATTTCAACCATACACAGCTGGTACAGTACACAGTGAAACGAACAACGTTTCTCCGGGACCATGGTGCTACGTAACACAACACAGAACTACACTACAGGAGACTACACATTACTACATAAAGTGCATGTGCAAATGTGTGCAAACAGCACAAGACAGTACAATAACTACTAAAAAGGACAGTAACTGAGACAGTACAATAGGCACAGTAAGAGACAGTGCAGTGCCGACCAGCACACAGTTCTAGTGTGAAAGTGTCAGATATAACAATAGTGCAAAGAATAACAATATAATAAAATGCTGTGAAAGTACTGTAACAGCAAAAGACATTCATAACAGTGAATTTTACTGTAAAAGCATGACACAGCGTGTCTTATTACTGAAGAATCAGCTCATTCTTAGAAGTGGTGAATGAGAAACAGTCAAAATAAAGATATTTAAAATTGTTAATGTTATGTCTAGATTTTGGAATGCATCTTTTCAAAGATAGAGAAAAGACAAACATCGTTGCCATTTACAAGATGTCAAACTAAATATAAATCATGAAAAGATGTAGATTTTCCTAATTCAATCGAATTTGCTATAGAGATGCTAAGTAGTGAACAGTACGTAATAATTGAGTTGCTTTAGTTTAAAATGTTTGTAAGAAAAATAAAGTCTTTCCTCCTCCCTGTGATTAAGGATCCATGTGTAGCAGTCACAATTACTTTCTTAAACCTAGCATTAATCCAAAGGGATAAAAGGCCGTCCACTTCATTATCATAGCTCTATAAGAGCATTAGTTCATATCGCTGTGTTTTTTTCTTTCCCTACTGCTCATGCTGTTTTGTTTCAGAGATGTGTGCAGGCTTCCTTCGCTCTTTAACCTAATCCGAGGCGGACTTTAAGTGTCTGCTGTTGGGGGGAAGGGCACAGGGATGCTCCCTTAATCCCTTAACCCCTAGACTTAGGACAAAGTAGGCCAAGAAACAAGAGGGACAAAATTCACTTGAGCCCATGATACACATACTACAACTTACATCCTCCAAACAAACACAATGGGATGTTTCCAGGAAATTCTCTCCTATTTCCCACCAGTTCATCTGGCGCATAAGGTCTTGTACTGAATGTTGTAACAGCAAATGTTAATATGTTCACGCTTATGTACATTACGGTGATTGGTCCCAAGTTCCCATAGTTCCTCTTGCTTTCATTCAATTAGTACTTTGGTTTGGTACAGGGTTGGATTGGACAGGGTTGGACTGGACATGGTTTGGACATGTATGGTGCTGGTTTGTACAGGTACGGCGTCAGTTTGGGCAGGTAAAGAGGCTGATTTGAACAAGTACAAGTTGGTTTGGATGGGTATGGTGTTGGTTTGTACAGGTACATGTTGGTTTGGACATGTACTTCGTCGGTTTCGACAGGTACAGCATTGGTTTGGACAGGTACAGCATTGGTTTGGACAGGTACAGCATTGGTTTGGACAGGTACAGCATTGGTTTGGACAGGTACAGCGTCGGTTTGGACAGGTACAGCATCACTTTGGACAGGTACAGTGTTGGTTTGGACAGGTACAGCGTCAGTTTGAAAGGGTATGGGTATGGGGTCAGTTTGGATGGATGTGGTGTTGATTTGTACAGGTATGTAGTTGGGGTGGACAGGTACAGGGTTGGTTTGGACAGGAACGGGATCGGTTTTGACGTGTACAGAGTTGTTTTGAACACGTATAGAGTCGGTATGTTTTTTTTGTCTGAAAAGAAGAAAAGAAGAACAAAAGATTTTTAAACAGTGCTGAACAGGTATGGGATAGGTTTGCATGGTTATGTGGTCGGTTTGGACAGGTATGGCTTTGGTTTGTAAGGGAACATCATTGTTCTGTACAGGTACAGGGTTGTTTTGTACAGGTACAGGGTTGTTTTGTACAGGTACAGGGGTACAGGGTTGGGTTTTAACAGATACAGGGTCGGTTTGGACAGGAACAGTGCTGGTTTGGACAGGTAAGGGGTTTGGACATGATCAGTGATGGCAGGACTTCCATCTGTTGAAACCCGAGCGTGTGGAAACTGTGAACAGCCACCCAGGTAACGGCAGTAACATGATCCAGGTGAGCTCTCGCTGGCATCTGCTCCCCGATCACACCAAAACACTCGCACGGCCATGCAGGACCCGCTGGACATGCAGGACAACACACACACACACACATACACACACACACAGCTGCAGGTCAAACGTTTAAACAGAATGATATCAGGTATTGATGGGGATGATGATCTGTGGATGATTTGTTGATGTTCATTCAGCATTGTGTTTTCATTTTTTTATTAAAACATGGCAGATGCCATATGTAGTATGGTTCGACAAAAATTAAACAAAAAGCAAACAGAAATTAAAGCACTGGGACAGTAAAGCAGTAAAAGAAGGTTTTCCAGAAATGACAAACTAAAAACTTAATATGAAAATATCTCCGAAACTGTTTTAAAAAAAAACAAGATATATACAGACAGGTACGAAATGGTCTGAAACACCAATTTTGATTTCAGAGCGAAAAACAAGAGATGGGTGGAAAGCAATAACAAGAAAACAAAAAGCAGTATGGATTGGCAGGCATTATTATAATATGAGTGGATCTTTTATCTTCCTGTCCACTGAACACTGAAATCTCTTCAGACTGCTCTATCTGGCTTACTGGAGTGGACAAAAAAAAAAACACAACAGGCTTTATGTCGTGGCTACTACACACAACAACCATTACAGCTAAAGAGGTCTGAGTATTGTCCTGAGTTTGGAGCTGTGAGATTTAGGAGCTTCTAGAAGAGCACCAGAAGATCTCGTACTTCCGGATAAAGCCCTGAGCAAGCGGGAAGATGGAAGGATGACAATTATGACGGATTTGCAGCTCATTACGCTCTCAGTTTTCTTCTTCCTGTTTAGATGATTTTGTTAGTAGTCAAGTAGATTCCTAGACACTGTTCAGACTTCTCTGGGGCTCAGGAGTGTTTCACTGTAGTCCAACATTGTAGTGTAATTCATTTTGTATTCGTTTAATATATAATTTATCATTTTTTACATAATATTAATTTTGACTCACTGAAAAAATTATTTTAGCAGGTGAAGCTATCTTAACTAAACAGATGATTTTATTCAAAAATGTTTTATTAGGATTATTATACAACAGTTTTTAGATCTGTTTACATTAAAATGATCTTGTTATATATTCCCAGATAATTTGGTTTATTTCTTGAAATGTCCAATTATTAGTTACTCCTTACTGGTAAAAATCTGGGTTTAAATCGTGTACCATAACCTGTAATATTACATTACGTATGTAAAACTACATACACCATGTACTATATACAGTACTTTTATGCAAAGTATATGAAATACCTTACACAAAAAGATTAATTGTACGTAATGTAAACAATATTGTGGGTTTGCTTTCAGTACTTTGCTAACTTAACCACCAGTATTGATGGTACACTAAAGGTACAGTATGCATTTTTATTTTCATTTGTAATTTCTTAAAACTCATTGCTCAGAAGGTGCAATAATATCATGCATAATAAAAACATTTATATTAAAACTGTATTAACAGCAACAGACAGATGGTGGTTGTTTTCTAAGCGGACAAACGGTTTAAAAAAAATAAAAAATAAATAAATTCAGTTGTCCATTTGTAAATCTCCAGGCAGATTACTGAAATCTGATTTTGTCTTCGTTCTTTCTTCATAATAAACCGCCGAGCTCCAGCCTGAGGATTAAAACTGCACAACATTTAAAGGAACAGTTCAGGAAAAATTAAAATATAGCCTGCACAAAGTCCTTCTTACCCCAGATTTAGTTGATCAGATAAGACGTTTGGTGTTCATATAAAAAAAAAAAGAATTAAAAAAAAAAAAAAGCAAATCTATCACCTCTAACATAGAGCTCCGCCTTCAATGTTTAAGCCACGCCCCTGTTGAATCTGACACCAAACTATGTTCTGAGGAAACAAGTGATTCAGCTTCATGACGGAGCTACGATTTTTCATCATTTTGTCCATGTTTATAGATAACAGTGTGCACCAATTGAATGCACCATGCTAAACTGGTAGCCATAAGCTTCCATTATTTGTTAGCAACATTAGCATAAAGAAGCAAATCAAATGTGACTCGGTTCATCGATCGCTTTTGACAGAAAACAGATTTTATTTTTAGTCAAACTGTTACCAAAAAAATTTGTCAGCCATATTTGCTTTTAAAAATGGTGTTAACTAATAAAGGTCCTTTCTGTGCCTGTAGAACAGATATTTATTATTATTATTATTATTATTATTATTATTATTATTACTATTATTATATTTGTCTGAAGATTTATATTTCATTAATCACAAACGTTCTTAAGCCGTCCTGATCCTCTCGGTCACTTCGGTAGAGAGATTAGAGGGAAAGCATACAGTCATTGTTTCTTTATGATCAGGTCAGAGGTTTTATAAGAACATGAGGGAGGTGAACGGATGAATTGGGGTCAAAAGGTCAATGACACCAAACACCAGACGTCTCAAAATCCTGAGCTGAAAAAAGAAATCTGGTCAAAAATGAAATGTTTGTAATGTTCCTGTTACCCCAAACACAGCTTTGTTCAGTGTCTGACTTTTGATTATTTTTTTTGTTTGTTTTTTTAAAATTTTGTACTAGGAATACAATGCTAATGTTGGTTAAAAAAAAAAAAAATAGAAGCTTATAGCTACCAGTTTAACATGGGTTCAGACTCAGGTAGGGGGCGTGGCCTAAACATTGAACGCAGAGCTGTACATTAGAAGTGTTTCAGATTATACCATGCTGCATGTAATGCTTTAAAACAGGCTTATTCTGCTTTTTTTTCCGCAAATGTTTATATGGTCAGGGGCGCGGTGGCTTAGTGGTTTGCACTGTTACCCCACACCTCCGGGGTTGGGGATTCGAATAATGTCTCTGCTCTGTGTGCGTGGAGCTTGCATGTTCTCCCTGTACTTCGGGGCTTTCCTCCCCCTGTCCAAAGACATGTGTTGTAGACTGATTGTCATCTCTAACTTGTCTGTAGTGTGTGAGTGTGTTTATGGACAAATGATCTTACTAAGACTAGTGTCTGATGATTTAAAGGTGCAATAGTTGAGTTTTTTTTTATTGTACAAAAAGCCTGGAAGATCTGTAGAAAATGATTAAAACCAAAAACAAAACAATGGATTAAGCCATGGCCTGAGCAAAAGTTTATTAATTCGGTGAAACAATCCTGTTTGGAACTCCTGGTGCCGAATGCTTGTTTGTGTTTGGATGCGTGTCCTGTCAATCATTTTATAGACACTATACTCCATGGGCCACCTAAGATTCTGGGGCTTTGTGAGCATGGGTAGGAATGGGGGAATAGGCTCAGTGAGTAAAATAAAATCATTCAAATGTCGAACTCACCTAAGTATTAGAGGCTTAATCTTTAAAATAAAAAGACTACTCTTACATAATGCACCTTTAAATACTCAGCTTGCACAATGCTAACCTGGCAGCTGTCCATGTCCCTTATGTGCCATATTTAAGGCTTTCTGCATGAAGGGAACATCTCATTGATTTTAATGTTAATTACACTTCATCAAAATTGCAGTTCAACAACGTGTTTCATTTCCGTTTCAACACAAACGATGCTTTTTTTTTTAAAAAAAGTATCGCACTGATACATGAATATTTTCTGCATGATGTCCTCAAGATGGCGCCGTTGAGCGATTTCCGCTTCCGGTCCTGGAGATTTAAAGTCTCAGACCGCCCTCTGGTGGTGAAATAGAACTCACAGCCTCTTCATGACACCTTTATTAATCCTAAAATTGCTGTAAATGATGATAAAAGTCATTCAGGTAGAGTGCTACTGATAAGCTAGTAAATAAAGCAGAGCAAATTTTACATCTTTACACTGACTTCCGGTTTGCTTTTCTAATTGTGTGTCTTTTAAATGCTGCACTTTATTATTTCCTCACTTAAGTTTAATTTTTAAGAGGCCTATTTCAACATTTTCCATTTTTTTCTGTGAGAAGGATTGTGGGTATTGTAGTAGTTGTCATGGCAACATTTATTCATGAGATTTGCTCTTATATTAGATAGTTTTATTCTGATTCTTTTCTGTTAGGTCACAAAAGGTGAAACTTTAAACTCACAGTCAGTGCATTTCAGTTTTACTTTCAACAATCACACAGGTAGGCTGAGCCTTATTATTATTATTATTATTATTATTATTATTATTATTAGTAGTAGTAGTAGTAGTAGTAGTAGTAGTAATAATTTAAGAAGGTGTTGTTTATTTATTTTTACTTTTAAACTGGTGAAAGAGATAGATATTGAGATATTGGACAACACACTGCACACTTAACTAAGTTTTAGGAATCTGTGGTAGGTGTATATGCTAAATTTATATCACATTGTATAGCAGAGTTTGCCATTAAACCCAGTTCAGTCTGTGTCTCAGTATTTTTTTTTTTGCAAAAAACTTTATTGTCTCCCAAAAATAAGCTTAAAAAAGTAACAGATCTGTAACACTCAAGAAGACCCTCGATAATCTACTCAAATCGGCCAAGAGATACAGTACAACACTGGTTTATAACATGCGTAATAACATTAACGAAGATGTAGAAATGGAAAGCAGAATTCATTTTTACCGCCAAAAAGTTTCTTTGAGCCTCAGACATGAACTCTCGGCTCTTAACTAACTCTTAATGGCTTCCAGATAGATAAACCTGAGAAAGCAAGAGCAAAGTAGAAGCATCACAACAGAGAAAAACACACATTCAGAGGTAAAATCAGAATTCTTCAGTCTTCAGCTCAAACTGATAGGATATTATCAATATTTTCATATATTTCATTCTCTGGCTGAAATATGTTTTCGTGTATGTATTTCGGTAAGATTTGTGCTAGCTGGGGGCTTAGAAACTAATCCACCTAACCCCATTTTATTTCCGCATTAATGATTAAACCACTTCTTCCTCCAGATGAACAATAAACTGAAAGTGAAGTGCTTCACAGACATTAGAGACATTGTCTTTGGACTCAGTGATGAGTATGTTTGTTTACATACTATAATTTATTATTTAAATATACTGCATATTAAAATCATATACTTAGAATCTGCAATTTACATCATTTCAGGGAATGGAGAGCTCTGAACAGAGACCTTTCATACAAGGTAATCATGTTTTATTAAAAAAAATCGTTACAGGTTGTATATGATAATGATTTACTCACACTGTCACATCCTTTTGAGTCCTGGATAATTCAGTTTAACCCAATTTATATGAAACCTACACACAGAAGTATGTGCATGAAATAGTTAAATAGTTAAACTGTAAACATATGCTATATTTTAGCATTTTGAATTTAAAATAAGTCTAAATTTCTGTGTAATGAAATTATTTATATAAATTTATTTTATTGGAAATAAACAAGTTTCTTGTAGCTTAAGAAATATATTTAAATTCAAGTGGATTATATGCTCTTAAATATTTATCTTAATCAAATCAGGGATGAGTTTCCCAAAAGCATCATAGCACAAAGATCATCGTTAAATGGTAGAGCGAGCATCAGATTGAACTCTCTCTCTCTCTCTCTCTCTCTCTCTCTCTCTCTCGCTCTCTCTCGGTTAAGATGATTTGAACTTCATGATGTTTTTTTGTTTTTTTTGGTCAGAGTGATGGTAGTGCATTTTAAGGGAGGTTGAAATAATTGAATAATGAATATAACAGTAATTATATTAATTATTGACCTGATGGGGAACTATTTTCCGAGTACATGACAGTTGTGACCTATGACACACTTGCTCCAAATCACGTCAGGGTTTTGTCTTTTTTTTTTTTTTTTTACGTGTGGCTAATTAACTTTCAAAATATATAACTAATTTTAAAACATTAAGAAACTATAAAATGTGTTTTTTTCCCCACATTCATGAAGAATCAATAACTCAATTTAAAAAAAAAAACCCAACTAATTTACCTTACATTTTGTCTTCTTGTTCTTTTAAGTACACAAAATTGGAATTGGTGATTCTGTGCTCGTCGATTGTGAAAATCTTGTCGACTCACGTTATCGAGTGCATCGTGCCAGCGCTCATCGATGCTGTAGGAATATTGCCGGTTCTCCGTGCAGACATAAAGTTACGAGAAAAATCTGCACAGGGCCGTACCACGTCTCAGAGGTAAGTCCATGACGGACAGTTTTACCTGAACAATTCTGCAGTCTGTTTCTTTTGAACAGTCGTCAGTGTGTCACTGGTCTGCTGCTCGCATGGAGATCATTTAAAAAGCAGTGCATACCGATGATCTATTGAATACATGAATCTATTTCCAAAAACAATAACAGCAGCTTATAATACTTTTCTCTCGTTGTCATACCGTCTTTCCCCAGATCACCAGAAGACCCATCTGACTATGTATGCAACATCATCGAAGGAATCGTTACCCAAATCAAAGAAGCAATGAAACAGACACTCATGAAGTTTAGTTCTGTTAAAATTCAGTCAAGGTCAAAGAGTGTGAAGAGAAACGTTGATCCTGTGGGAGAAACCGCAAGCGACTGTTCCCTGATCGATGGTCTTACAGCCTCGTCCACAAACGGCATAATCGCTGAGATAATACGACTTTGTTGTCCAGATATTTCTCACAAAATTACAAAAGGGAAAGAACCTGACCAGCCTGTAAGCTTTCGAGAGGTAATAAACAGTATCGTGAAGGCAATGGAACACATGGGCAATGTTCGCAGATGTTCTTCCACGAGTGATGTATTGGGAGAAAGCGATGATGAGAAGAGCACAATTTCCGACGGGGGCGAGGAGAGCATTTTTAGTGAGCAGATTAGGAGCAAGGCGGTGCACACTATAAGCGATATTCTCCTTGAAGCAGGGGAAAAAATCGCTTCAGCAGGGTCACCACACTCCAACCATGCTTCTAGTGCTGGCCCTTTAGATGAGATCACGATCATGGCATCATCGATCCGTGTGCGGCCAACAGCTTCGGAAATCACAAAGACGATTTTGAAAGATTTGAAAAAGCCGGCGTCATCCGATGGGCCAACTTCTGATTCAACCAAACCAATTTTTTCACGAAATCGATTTCTTTCAGCTGCCTGTAAAACCTACAGATGTGTACAGAAGAAGGTGTTTTTATTTCTTCTAAAGGCCCAAGCATCAGCTTCACCAGAAGAAGAGCCTCGTGCACCATCAGGAGAAAGCGAGACTCTCAAATCCGGAAACAGTGATGCTTCTTCATCAAAGCTTTTGTCAGAACATGTCAATCCATCCATGACGAATGTTGTGAAAGGCAGCAGCACCTCTGTTTGTGACAAGGAGCAACTCAGTCTCGACATGTGCACAGATGAAGTGATCAGTAAAATTTTGGGCGTGTACAGGAAGCGACCCCTGAAACTGACCTCTGATCACTTCCAGTCCACGTGCACTCAGTTAGTACGTGATGTCCTTGTCAAAAAAGTGCTCCATACAGGAAAAAACCCCAGGAAAATTGTGAGATCTCGCTCTTCAGACGTGCCTCTCAGAAAACTATCGCGTGACCTGATAAAATATCTGGATTCCGCAGCCTCGGAAATGACACGGTCAGTTTCACGAGATTTAGAGGAGTGTTTAGAGGCTCTGTCTAGGAACGAAACCCAAACGGGATCCTCAAGAGTGAGCAACAAAAGTGCTTTAGATTATGCAAATGTATTCACTCCTTTTCGTCTTTTTAGACACGTGAGAAATATGATTAAGAATATTTTCTCCACAGTAAATGAAGCCAGACAGTCAAACATAAGCGTTGGAACAACGTCTGGCTATGAGGAGACAAGCTTTGAGCCGGTCACGGAAATCTTGATCAGAGAAGATGGCACCATTGTTAAGAAATCTTCCTCGGATCATGACGGTTTCTCCCGAGGATTCGCTCAACGTCAGTCTCGGATTGCGACCTCGGCCATAAACCAGCTGAAGAGTGTGTTGTCTAGTGACTCCACCATGCAGCATCATGCACTAGTCATCACAAATGCAATCTCAACCATTCTGAGAAATATGATTGAAGCACCAAATATTGGAAGGACGTTCTCGGAGTCGGTTCTAATGGAAGCATTTTCACACAGTCGCGTGTTCGGGGCTCGTGGTATTTCCCCGCTAGTCCACAGCTTCGTACTGGAGTTTATGAAACATTTAGTCCATTACTTGTCGAGCACAGAATCAGCGTTTTTACAGATGGCTGTTCAGACAGAGTTTTTAACTTTCCGCGAGGGAGCGTTAAGAACAGACCCTGAGAAAGCCATTACCGTGGCGCTAAGTGAATTGAGAAAAAGTCTTACATATTTCGTGGTGAAATCCACTGACACATCAGCCACGCCCATAAACGGGATGCCAGTTACTCAGAACACGAGCACACTGGATGAGCTTAACGCTCGCAGTCACGAGAGCCAATTTAGTGCCTTGGATAATGAGTGCTCCTGCCCAAGTGTTGGACGTTCTGCTGGTAGGAGGAGGAGGATCACGATTCACTTCACTGTTGGGAAAGAAGCTTCCTGGATCAGCGATCCTGAGAAGGTACGGAAGACATTTTATACACCGATCATTTATTTCTCTTTATAACTTGCCACATTATGAATATTTGAATTCCATAAGAAACACGACAAAAGGTGCTGTTAGGGGCAAACAATCAGTGAAGTGGATAATTTTACTATACCAGCATGCCTTGAACTGTTTTATTCCTCTTATACCAGAGCAATATAATTATTACAGAGCAACATGTAATACTTTTTATCCGTTTCATGTACATTTAACAAGAGATCTGTTTAATTTAATGCTGGGTTATACGTGAAACAAGTTAGTTCCTGGTTTCACTTATGTTACAGCAGCTACAAACAGCCATTCCCTCACCAGCCTCTCTTTTTCCTCTCTTTAAAAAACACAGCTTGTCATGTTACTGAGATAACACAACACTTAAACTCCTCTGTTCTGAAGGTGCTGGGAAGTTACAGCTTTACCTCTGACTGTTGCAAAGTGCTGACACTGGAGACTCCTTCCATAAATGTTAACTAAACATCGCCTTACAGAAAACTGCACTAACTGATTAATAGAATATTAATTAACACCTTCTGACCAATCAGAATCCAGAGTGCAACACTATTTCTATTGTGATATAAGACAGATTATTTTATAGCACTCTTACGAATTCTGATCTGTTCATTTCCCTTTGTTTCATGTTAGAGTGAAAAATTGAAAAATGAGAGCTGCCCTGCTGGTCAGCAGGAAATCCACTCTTCGGATGAACTGAATGGTAAGTTCCTAACAGAAAAAAAGAATAATGTAAGAAGTTTAGAAAGATATAATTCACAATTCTGAATTATTCACCCTTCACGGAAATCAGCAAAACATAATGCTGATTTATTCGTAAATGATTTTTATGAGCGTTTACACACGAAAATTGAAAATGTGGAAAAATGATCCTACCACGTACGCCTGAGTGTGTGTAAATCTACGCATAAGAAGACTAACCCTCGACTTGATCGACTTCCGATCATATAATCTGCATGGATTACTGCACTTTTATATCTGGAATATACTGTGGAGGTTAAATTGTTTATCTTTATTATGTTTTAGCAGACGCCGTTATCCAGAGCGACTTACAGAAGAGCTTTAGAGTTTCGATCCAAAACACGTCCTCATGCTATTTCACTCGGTCAGGGACTAAGAGCACCTTTGAGATCATTTTGTTAAAAACAGTCATTTTATATTATTGGAATTAAAGAGTATTAAAAAAAAATCATTCAATTATCACAAAAGAAATGGAGGCGTAAAAACAGAGGACAGGCTGATCTGTCTGCTGATGGAAGATTTAGCGCTTGCTTATTATTATTATTATTATTATTATTATTATTATTATTATTATTAACTATTTTTTATTGACATAGAAGTGAGTCAAAATAACTTCCATGTCTGTTTTTTAGCCTTTACCCTGATTGTTCATTTCGTGCTCCCTGCTGTCCGTGTGCTTGACCTTTTATGGAGTTTTGTGGGCGTCACTAAAAGAAAATGAGCTTTGCACTTTACAGGTGATCAACCTACGTACGCGAGTACAAAGAAAATCAGTGTTTCTGAAACAGAGAATTTTAGTTCGTTTTGGCTTACGCAAACATTTACACACAACGTTACTTAAAAAGATATAAATGAGGCCCTGTGAGTGTAACAGTTTTTTGTTGTTGTCAGTAACTCTGGAGTTGATGAGTTCACATTCATTTCACGTTTTAATGGTTGGTAATGTAGACTACAGTAATATACGCTATATATAGCGTATATTAATAAATAATAAATCATAATATAATATATATTAATATATCTATTCTCTCCGCAGGTAATAATGATTGGTTAGGAGAGACAGCTGGCAGTTGTCTGCGCAGGAAGTTTGCACCTTTCTCCAGCGCCATGAGAAAACTGTTCAAGTCTTGCTGAACATGAGACCATCATTCTGTGGGTCCAGCTCACGTAGAGGAGATCCACATCGACACGAAGGTACGGAGGACGGTTTAAATATTAATAATTCAATGTTAAAACACTCATTACATGATGTTTTTTTTTATTGGAGCTAGTGTAATACTTTTGTAACTGATTTATTCTTTTCTTCTTTTTAATTTTCAGTCGAGTTCATCTGGAAATCCTCAGTTTATACCGTACAGACCTACACCGCTGTGCTAATCATGCAAATTCCACCCACAATGGCATCTTCTCTTCTTCTCATTGTGATGCTGTATTGATCATAATTATAATAAAAAGAACTGGGAGCAATATTCAACCTAGAAAGCTGTTTTGATAGTTGATGTGTTTATCCTTCATCTTTGGCAGCTCCATGCAGGGAACTGACAATCTCAATGCCATCTAAGAGATGTTGATGATGATGGTGATGATGGTGATGATTTTGGTGATGGTGACAGTAATGATGATGATGGTGATGGTGATGGTGGTGGTGGTGGTGTTGATGGTGACAGTAATGATGATGATGGTGGTGGTGGTGGTGTTGATGGTGACAGGAATGATGATGATGGTGGTGGTGGTGGTGTTGATGGTAATGATGATGATGGTGGTGGTGGTGGTGTTGATGGTGACAGGAATGATGATGGTGGTGGTGGTGTTGATGGTAATGATGATGATGGTGGTGATGGTGACAGTAATGATGATGATGGTGGTGGTGGTGGTGTTGATGGTGACAGTAATGATGATGATGGTGATGGTGGTGGTGGTGGTGGTGTTGATGGTGACAAGAATGATGATGATGGTGATGGTGATGGTGGTGGTGGTGGTGTTGATGGTGACAGGAATGATGATGATGGTGATGGTGGTGGTGGTGGTGGTGTTGATGGTAATGATGATGATGGTGGTGATGGTGACAGTAATGATGATGATGGTGATGGTGGTGGTGGTGGTGTTGATGGTGACAGTAATGATGATGATGGTGGTGGTGGTGGTGGTGGTGTTGATGGTGACAGGAATGATGATGATGGTGATGGTGGTGGTGGTGGTGTTGATGGTGACAGGAATGATGGTGATGGTGGTGGTGGTGTTGATGGTAATGATGATGATGGTGGTGATGGTGACAGTAATGATGATGATGGTGCTGGTGGTGATGATGGTGATGATTTTGGTGATAGTGATGATGGTGATGATAATGATGAGATGGTGATGATTTTGGTGATGGAGATGGTGCTGATGATGATGACGGTGATGATGGTGATAGTTAGCAAACAAGTGGCTTATCTTATAGGCTAAATTAATAAATTTATATCACTTTTACACAAAAAATAAACAAACAAACACTGACACACAGCGATACTGAGATACATTTAACAGACAAACAGACCGGTGTGTTATCTTCACTACTTCAGTACTGTCCCTGTCTCACGCTCCCTCTCTCTTTCTTTCTTTTGGTTTCTATTTTTGTCACTCTGTATCTCTGTATCTCTGTATCTCTTCATCTCTTCCTGTCTGTTTTTGCCTCTTTCATTTTCTGTCTCTCTTTCTGCCTTTTTCTTTCTTTCTTTCTTTCTTTCTTTCTTTCTTTCTTTCTTTCTTTCTTTCCCTGTATCTTTTTCTATCTTTCTGTCACTTTCTTTTCCCCTGTCTCTCTCTCTCTCTCTTTCAATGTCACTCTACTTCTCAGTTTTTGTTTTTGCCTCTGTCATTTCTCTCCCTGTGTCTTTCTCTGTCTATCTCTCCCTCTTTCTCTCTCCCTCTTTGTCTGCCTCACTTTGTCTCTGTTTCACTCTCTTGCTGTCTTTTGCTCTTTCTCTCATTCTCTTTCTCTTCCTGTACCCTTTTCTGTCTCTCTCCTCTCTATCTCTGTCTGTTTCTGTATCTTTCTGTCTCTCAGTGTGTTTCTCTCTCTCTCTCTCTCTCTCTCTCTCTCTCTCCATTAGAGGGCAGCAGAGTGTCAGATTTACTGACACCACACAGCTCGGAGATCAGCATGACCGTAAACAAGGGAAACGCTTTTTCAATTTTCAGGGAAACGCTGTGGGAATATCATGTTGTCGTGTATACACTCAAACTCCCACTCTTCTGTATGAACTCTTTCTAGGTTTCTAAAGTTTTCTGAGCTCCATGTAATCATGGCACTAATTTTTTAGGAATGGTTCCACATGTTCAATAATGTTCTTCAACACACTCCTGCTTAAAAACTAAAAAAAAAAGAAAAGCAAAAAGACAAACTACAGTCCCCGACCATGAAGAAGGCAGAGGAAGAAAAAAGAAGACTATTTCTGCAGACTCATCACCAAGAGCACTCAACACGACCATCAACAAACCACAGCTATGTATGTGTGTGTGTGTGTGTATGTGTGTGTGTGTGTGTGTGTTAAGCCTAAGTGCTGAACAATGCTGAAGAAAAAAAAACATGTGGGTTTGTTAACCAGAAAACTTGACACTTACACACAAACCCAGTGAACTACAGTAAAGTCCAAACATTAGACTGAACCACCAGAAACTCATACAAAATGAAACACTTCATCCTTTTTTACTCAGGAACACATTATTAAATGTAAACTTTTATAAATGTATTTATATTGTAGTTTTTATTTAAATTTTATGTTTTAGTTACAGTCTTAAGTTTAGTCTGGAATGTGAGATAATACAACGGTGAATATAATTTATATTTAATTACACTGAATATCACTTAACTAACTCACTAACATACATGAGTACACAGTTATTCAACCAAATCAATATATCTTTAAATCTTTTTAAAAAAGGAAATAAATAACTTTTCAGTTATAAAAAAATAAAATATATGAATACAGAACAAAAATATGAATAGCAAACACATGAATCTTAGCTTGTACTCCATGGTGTGTTGTTATTAAAAACCAAGCGTAGGGGGCTCCTGAGTGTTGCAACAGAAAAATCGTCTGGAGGTTGCGATTTTGAATCCTGACGATGCCACTGCCCTCCGAGGCCAGGAGTCCAAGAGGGGAAAATTGGCCATGCTCTCTGGGTGGGAGGAGCATTCTCGTTCTCCCCTGTCAGTCGCAGCATCACTAGCCAATGGGCATCTGTGAATTCATGCGTGTGGAAAAGGCTGGATATTCTGGCCAGCAAGGCAACTTACAAACAAACTATCTAACTAAAAACGTATTCTTGCCTGCTTTTTACATCACTGACATTAGCCAGCTAGTTTGTTGGGCAAGAAAAGGCATCCATGATTTTACCACTTTGTAGCTTGAGTTCATGGAAACTCGAAAATGAAGCAATGTTGTGTTCAACTTAACTCAGAAGTTGGAACTGTGAGCTTGAAATGATCTAATTTTCATTATCTAATTATGAAATTATTTAACATTCGAGCTACAAAGTGAGAAAAAAAACGTGGACGCCTCCATGTTCATCTTTTGTTAGCAAACAAGCTAGCCAGCTAACTGTGCTGAGTGATGTATATTTTTCTCCTCAATGCAGTGAACTGTAGAGTCCATGTTATAGATTTAACAAGTGAATACGTCTGTATGTTGATTAATCTAAAACAAATCCTTGTACATACAGTATAACTCATTTAAAGGGAAGGGGTGCTACCTTGTTTACTGCTGATGCTATGAGCAGCCATGTTGATTTGATGTCACTTGCTGAACTTGGGGTTGGCGTCATGAGTTTCCAAGTAGGAATTCTGAGTTGAGGAGGTGTTTTCTTTGTTTTTTCCTAGTTGGAGGTTATATTATGAGTTCAGACTTCCCACTTAGGGGGCACAGTGGCTTAGTGGCTAGCACCGTTGCCTCGCCCCTCGGGGGTTGGAGGTTCGAATCCTGCCTCTGCGCTGTGTACGTGGAGTTTGCGGTGCTTTGGGGTTTTTCTCCGGGTACTCTGGTTTCTTCCCCCAGTCCAAAGACATATGTTGTAGGCTGATTGGCATTTCCAAATTGTGTGTGTGTGTGATTGTGCCCTGCGATGAGTTGGCACCCCGTCCAGGGTGTCCGTGCCCTGAGTCCCATAGGATAGACTCCAGGCTGTAGAATAAGGGGTACAGAAAATGGATGGACTTCCCACTTCTGAGTTTGAGCACAGCATAAGGCTTCATTTACAAACACCAATGACTGAAAAATTATTTATAATAAAAATATGATTTGCATGAATGTTTATAAACGGAATTCAACACCTGCCCTTAGACATCTGTTTGGAGTTTGATGTAAATGTTTTTTTTTTTTCTTGTTGAGAGAAATGTCTGCTTTTTGCTGTACTAATCACACATGCTATAAATTGTGATAGATTGAAAATCACTGGAGTATCCCTTTAATAGCTGTCACACTTGGTTGCAGGGCGATAACCACATCGTTTAACACTTCCAACACTTTTTCCGCTCTCTGTGTGAGACCGATATGGGGGGTTGGGGGGGAAATGTTGAGACCCAGCATGACTCATTGTGAAGAAAAAAAAAAGGAAAAAAGAGAAAGAAACGTGTGCTCATGCATATTTAAGAATGCACATGTGTATCAGTGTGTTTGTCTACTACCAGAAGATGGTGGTGGAAGTTGTAAATGACATTTTATAGCATAATATATTGAGCCATTTGACAAGAATTTGGACAAGAAGAAGTGTCTTGACATGCACTGGCTGTGAACGCAATGCACTTCCTGTTCGGTGATGTCACTGAGCAGGGCGGAGCTTTTCTTTTTATGGTTTATTTGCTCAGCAGCTCACTTCCTCAGTAGCTGCCATTGCAAGGAGGAGGGTGCTTGTATAAGTGTGTATGTGTATGTGTATGTGTGTATGTGTGTGTGAGAGAGAGAGAGACAGGGAGAGAGTGTGCACTTAAAGACACTCACACAAACACACACACACACACACACACACACTAGTGCAAGGTTGAAGCTGCTGGATATCAGTGTACGGGCTCCACAAGCCCACGAGCTCACCAGCATGGACCAGGATCTGGCGAGCAAAAGGCTCCACTCGAGGTAAGACATGAAATGACGGGGGATGGGTGGATGGACGGAGGGGGTAAAGAATGACAAGGTCTAAAGAACAGAGAGAAACAGATGGAGGGATTCAATGAAGAAGGGTCTGGGTGGGGAAGAGAAGCTCGCTGAGGAGATTAAGCGTCTCACAGAGTCCTACAGCTGTGCAGCGAAAAGCAAAGGCACAGTTAAAGGACACGTGCTTCCAAAAATCTGGAATTTGTATAAGCAGTGGTCTGAGTGCTCGCTGTTTTTTCCCTCCTGCTTTTTCTTCTTGCATACGTGTCGTTCAGCTGAGCTGCTTCAGCACTGCCTCACTGTCTCGCGTCCTCATGTAGCTATTTCCTCCTTGCCTCTTGTCTTCTTCCTGGCAGCCAGGTGTGGTGAAAGAATTTCAGTTACGAAAGCTTCTGTCTTTCTGTCTTTTCAGTGCTTTTTCTGAAAAATACAATCCTTGGCTCTCAAATGGTCAGACTGCCACTTGTTTTTTTTGCAACATGGTTTGCAAAAATTCATTCTATAAGCACTATTCAGTTTCTATAAAAAGTTACGAAGGCTAAGGTTAGGGTTTAAGGGCGGGATTAGTGATGAAAGTTGAAAAAGTTGAAAGTTCTCAGGTTCTTGGGGAATTAGGTTTGTTGTCACACTACCAGAAGTTAATGGTGGAAGATATAAATGACATTTCATAACATTATAAAGTTGCGGTACAGCGGGGAATTTTGAATGTTGTTGCTGTTTCTCAGTTGATGTTTGACATTGAGTTGATTTTACAGCTAAACAGCAAGTGACTGGATTAGCATGCTAGCTGTATTGGGTTTGGTAATGCAGCTAACACGCTATTCCAATCACATTTGAAGCTGTTTGTGTCCATCCAAACACTTTCTCAGGGAAATCAGGTGAATGTTAATTAATTGTTTGATTAAATGGTTAAACCCATAAATCATTCAGATAAACACCTATTCTTTAGAGTATAGCCTACCCTTTTTTTTATGACAGAAAATGAAACTATGTTGTGTTAATGTTAAGATGATTTTCAGTTTGTTTTTTGTTGGTTTGTTGGTGTTGCTTTTCTCTTAGCCAGTCTTTCTTATGGAGTTAATATTTAAGTTCAGGGTTTTTTTTTGTTGTAAAAATATACTTGTAATTTAGCTGACTATGTTATAAAGTTACCCATTTAAGTATAAATTGTAATATAATCTGATACGAGTGAAACAGGCACTCCACAAAATAAAAAAGATTGAATCACTTAAAACTACTGATTGTGTAAAAGTGTAAATTTGTGTGAACAATTTATTTGCGTATGTTTCACAATTACGTTACAACAAAAACTGTAACATCACCACCACGTTTTAAACAGACCAAAACTAAATGTGAGCTACTTCCTGATTATTAGACGTACTTCACGGTTTTGGAGGGAATTTGGATCGAAGGTGAGCTAGATCCCCAGGTATCACTTTTAGTTTAGCAAAAGTTTTTGGAACGTTCCCGTTTTTAGAAAATTTTGGCTCATGAAATGTTCAGTCTCTCAGGTTTTGAGAACTTTTTATATAACATTTGTAAATGTTATTACAGATTTGCTGCAACACTTCCAACTAACGTTATTGAAAGGTTCAGTAAGTAAGCTCAGCCCTAACATTCCACCAAAAATAATGTTCCTGCAATGTTTTAAAATCACGTTCTGTAATAAAGGTTTGCTTTACAATGTACAGTATATTACAACAACAATGAAAAATTGTGGTAGCAAATTTGTACAAATGGTTACAAATGTTATATAAAAACGTTTTCAGAACACACAGAGAACAGGACTGTGACTGGTTTGTCAGATTTGACAGCTTTACATAACAGGTAAACTTGTATGAACAATATTCTAATTACGCAAGTTCTAATTTTTTTTTTTTTAATGTTACTAGACGAACGAAACAGGCCCCAATAACACATTTAAATATGACTGAAATATGACTAAATGATCGTATCTACTAAACGTAAGGTCCAAAGCAACCCGAGGTTTGGCTGTGTGATTATGGCGAATGAATTGTGATACAAAATTTAAAAAGTTGGTGTTGTTTTTTCGCATTTCATCATATCCACATCATGAAGTGTGTATTGTACCAGCAGCTCTTATTCATGTCCCCTTTCAGGTCCTATAGGAGCTTTACTAATCCACATGAACAGGCCTTTTGTCTTGTGTATGTTTGGCTTTTATCTCAGGCCTTCACCATTTACATTTAGATTTATTCATCTGGCAGGCGCTTTTATCCATGTGGAAGAAATGAAGCAGAATCCAAGCCACGGAGCTGAGCGAGCAGTTTAGGGGGAAATTTTTCAGCTTTAAGGGGAAAACGGCAGCTTTCTGGCAGGCCTTGGGATTTAAACTCACGTGTATAACTAACTAAAAAACAGTGGCGGAACTTCTATCTATCTTCTTTTCAATTTTAGCACACGGATGAACTTATTTTGTGTATGACATCCCCTCAGCACATTCTCGTTATTTTAGCTAGCTAAATGTAACAATATATGACACCATTTTAATTAAATTAAAGTGAATTTACAATTAGATATGTTTTTTTGTCCAGTTTTGATGTTTAAGGGTATCCATGGTAATAACTGTTAACTAATAACAGACAAGAGTTACTAAATACAATTTCTGTTCTTGCTAATCAGATACGTTATGCAAGCTAACATGAGATACGTCTACTGCTAAGCTTGCTAGCTAAGTTATTTGGATAACGTTAGCTATACTGGTAATTTAGCATTAGCGGCAAATGTTGCAGCTGATACTAAAGCTGTTAAAGGTTATATTTGAAATTTAACAAACAATTTACTTCATTATTATTGATTAATTCATTATTAATTTTTTAACGTTAGTGCTACAGACAAAAGAAACATTAGCAGTTGCATAAAAAACTAGCATAAACCACAGACCAGTGTCATAATTATATCATAAACTATAATGCTTCAGAATCTTTTTTTTTTTGAAGATTTATTAATTTTTTTTATTTACCCACAGTTTTATTTATGCAAATGCAAAAAACCCAACAACAACAACAACAAATGCTGTAGTGAAAGACTGCACTGTAGAGACATTTCCATGTGGGTGGCTTTGATAAAAGGGTGCCAAAAGATTTGAAACATCAGTTTTGGATACAAAGAGGGTCTTACTTAATTAAGTAATTGTTTAATAAATGATGTGGTCATGTGCTGAAAATGATAAATGGTCATGATATAAGAGCGGAATGGAAAGGAAGGGAGTGGGAAGTGCTTTTAGGTTGCTGAGGAGAAAAAAGAACGAAAACAAAGGAGGAAAAAAAAAACATTTTCAGAGTTACTCTCTGGTTTCCTTGACAACTGGACTTCATTGCCTTCATTTAGGTTTGGATAAAAGCTCTGAACGCCTCACTGTAACTCGACACAGCAGAAAGCAGAGACTAAATATCACTGATTCAGGGTCAGACAGCCTTTAATAACGATTTATATAAACGTGTTTTTAAAAAAAAGATCTACATGACATTACTTTATAGCAATAGCGAGGTCCACAATTCGTTTTTCTTCCTGTTACAGCTTTCTGATTTCTTTTTTTTTTCTATAGAAGCTATAAAAAGTGCGTATAAAATGCATCCATGCAGTGCATCACTGTCCCCTAACGCAGACGATGACCAGAACTTGTTGCTCTTCATGATATCTGACCGATGAAAACACTGGTGTGGATCTGTTTTACAGGTTAAAAAAAAAAAAACGCCTCACTCTTATTGGTAGTTACCAAATGACTTTGCCTCTCACTTTGCTCAGCTTTGTCGTATCGGTTAGTACGCATGAACTCAGCAAATTCTGGTTATCTTAGCTAGCTAGCACGTAACAACCCTCAACATCTGTGTTTTAGTTCAATTAAAGTGAATTTACTGTTACTGTTAGCTAGTAATTTGAGTTGTTGTTTTGAGAAGTATCCCAAAATAAACATAAACAAGGATTATTAAATCCATTTTCTCTGTTCTCTGATACAATGAGCCAGGCAGCCAGCCAATTTGCCAATTATGCTAATTCAGTTAAGGTTGTTTTTGAATTTGAATTATTTAATTGATAGTATTTGAATACTAGGAATATTTTATGCCACAGATTTAGTTAGGATTTGGGTTAAGTTATACAAAATGAATACTCCTTGGCTGAAATATGATAACCATGTAACATGAAGCATTTTGTTTGATTCTGAGTTTGTGAATTGTGCAAGTTCTATTAACCATTGGCCAAGTTTTATTATTCTTCGAGCCCCCAAATGTGAAGCTGTTCTCAAACCAAACTGTCAACAAAACTGCGTTTTTAAAAAGCCGCAATGATGCATTTGGCCAAGCGAGACCGCAGGCCTGTTATTATGCCGTAATTGTTTCTGTCCTCGCTAATTATCCGTGTGTACTGTGCTCTCCATGGTGGGACGACCACAGGCACGTCTCTTCTCCTGCCAGTGAGGCCACCAGAACGGTCAAATCCCAATGCCAGTCCTGGACGCTGGAGTTCAGCCCAGTTTTTGTGTTTTGTTCTGTACCACTGACTGAACCTGAAATTTACTGGTGTGTTCAGGTCTTTGAGCAGGAAAGTCACTGAACTGTGCCAGACCTTGAACTTTCCTCATGCGAATCCATCTAAAATGGTGCAAAGGACCTGGTCTCACTAATATTTAAACCAAAGCACAGGTGTCTCAGGTGATCGTTACTTGACGCAGAGGTGTAGCTACAGCATCGGCAATTATTTGGATCATTTCTAAAGATGTTATCATGGTCTATAGAATGCAAATGAAGAGGATGTACCTATCAGGAAGTTAAAAGAGAAAGAGGAACTGAGAGGGAAGTAACAATAAATGAAGCCAAAAAAAAAAAAAAAAAGAATGTAATGTTAACTCAAATTAGTTTTTGGAAAACAAACAGCTGAAAGCATTGGTGCTCAGTTTGGGGAATAATATCAATAATGTAGCTTTCTTGGTAGAATCCGTTGTTTTTTCTTTTTCAGCAGTTAGCTTGAGTATACACAGCATTTATAGAAACATAGCTGTTACTGTAGAAACGATAATGTTGTAGATCCTTTTAAGGAAGGTAACAACCCTTAATTATGTAAATAACCCTTTAGAGAACCACTTTTTTAAGTGCACATAATGCTGTATATACTCGATCTAGCAAGATAATTTGGGGAAAAAAACAACAGATTGTGTAAAAAAGAACAATCCTAAAATGTTTGACATCATTCCCCAAACCGACACGAGTTCTTCTAGCTGTCTGCTTTCTAAAAATAGACTTGAGAGACTGCACAATGCACTCGATTGACCTTAGTGGTTGATTTACTACCATGACTTGTAATTCCCGCAGTTTCCTTCTCGTTTATCAGTTGATCGATTGCCATTCGTGCTGCTGAGATGTTTACAAGAGTTACCTCAGTATTACATAATCTTGATTTAAGAGGTTGAAGTTCATTCAGTTAATCAGAATCACGACTGAAACGTTTAAACTGGAGTTATGGTGGATGTATTACTGCTAGAATTCACTTTGGAAAATGAGACCTGGTTTTCATCCATGCTTCTCCTCTAGTCTCCACTGGCTTTCTGCTATGCGAACAGATTTATTTTATTTGGCCGCTCTGGCCGTATTCTTGGCTTTGATCGCGTCTAGACCGAGCTACACTTATCCAGTTAGATCTGTTTTCATATTTACCTGATTGAGTCTGTGAGATTAGACACCCTTTCATCATGTATTCAGTTTGAAATGAGCACATGAATGTGTCTCCGTTAACTCTTTTTAAGTGCTTAGAATTCCAGACTGAGTTATGCTATCTTTTGCTCTACACTTTAGTTTTCCTTCAGGTCTCTCTCTGGAGAAACCATAAAACGGAATGTTTCCCTATCAGAAAGGGTTGCAGTTACTATTCTCCAGCTGAATGACTTTACACCTGGCTAATGATACAAATTCCACAAGTATAAATCGTCTGAATATCATCTATCATTCACTAGCTTTTCATCAAATCAGAGAACAAGTCGTCCAGTTAGCAAGTACTACGTTATCACCTCAGGACTCTCAGCTAATTGGACAGCTACGCTGTAATCCTGCTGCTTCCCAGATATCATTAACGTTAAGTCTGGATGACTCAAAATCACGTAGAGCAGCTGTGGCTATTCACATGTGCAATGATCAGCTCACCTCAAAACACCTCCTGGAAGTAAATGGCGTTGATTTAAACCTTACACTCAAGAACACTTTGTTAAAGATTCATTGAGGTCTTGACCTTCTGCTGAAATAAGCGGTAAAGGTTTCTGACCTGCTGTGAGGGAGCTCATCATCACAGCGAGTCGCTAAACTGCCTCACATTTGCTTCTAATGCTCAGATCAAACGGTGTGAATGTCAAGGAAAGCGCAGCCTTTCTGTGATCCGGAGAGAGGGACGGAGACGGCGGTTTAAAGAGTCGAGCGTGTGTTAGCATGGGCTGTGATCTGCTAATCCTCTTGCAGGAGGCAATATGTCCACCAGGAAAGAAGCGACGTCGAGAAGATTGAGACTCTAGAGCGCTGTACTGCACTGTATCTTATCTGTTTTACCTAAGAATTTGACTAGTAAAAGGTGTGATAACTTTGATTAGTTGGTTAAAGAGGGGGAAGCTGAACCTGAGGAATTGATAGAAGCGTCAAATATTGCATCTGAGGTCCTGATTTACTAAAATGTACTTTTTTATGTGGGTAGTCAGTGGGCGTGTTTCAGTGATTTACAATAAATAATTGTGTAAATGAAGCCACATGTTCTGTTGGGAAAGAGAAAAGCGTTTGTGTTTTTTGTTTTTTGCTAATTGTTCTGCATAGTTTCATAGAGTTCAGATATCAAAAAGAGTAAAATTGAAATTTGCAACGGCAAAAACTTAAAAAATGACATTCATTCAAAATAAGTGTAGACACCGGTGTGTTTTGTTCATAAGATGAATATAAATAAAAACCTTTTCACATACTCTAAATGTATCATGGTAAAGTCATAATTTTAAGAAATGTACGTATTGAGATGCTAAGACATAATTTTGAGAAACTTGAATAAAATAAAAACAGGTTTATGCAAATTTAATACTGCTGTTCGGTTGTATTGATTTACGCACATACTTTTAGTTCCCAGAGAGACGTTTATAAATTGTATAAACACTCCAAATTGCATATTCATTAAAGCTACAGAAAGTCATTTTGAAACTTTGCCCTCTCTGGTAGAAAGATGCTATTGTAAGCTACTTGCTTAAGAATATTTTGCAAAACAAAGACCACAAAATTACACGCTAAGAGAGAGAGCAAACACCCCAGATGACAAACTCTGGTCTGATGAAACCAAGTGTTAAAAATACATAGAAACACACAAAAACCTGTCATTCGCTGGCTATCATGAGTTCACTAGCTATGCAACTGGGTAATGATACAAATTCCCATCAACTACCATTCATTAGCTTTTCATCAGATTATAGAACAGTAAAGGACTGAAAATCCATCAGTCATGACTTCTTTTTGCTCTTTTGGTGTAATATCTGATGCTCTCTCTCTCTCTCTCTCTCTCTCTCTCTCTCTCTCTCTCTCTGTTTACTTTGTTTAATCTTTCACGCTCTCTCTCTCCTGATTGGCTGTGGCTCCTGCCAAACACGGAGTAGTTGGACTTTGTTTGTGCTGTGATGTGATTTGACTGTGAATTATTATTAAAATAATTTCAGGGCAACTCACAGCAGCTCAGAAATATCAGATTATACAAGATCTTTTTTCCCCTCTCTCAGTAATCATGTTTTTTATTTAAAGAAAAAAAAAAAAATCCTATGGCCATATTAGCACAAACACATAAAACAGAAAAGACATGGTAATTCACTGTTCATGTGAAAGTCACAACCCTTTGTAGACCCTGTTATTAAATCATGGCCTGAGAATTCATCAGATTTCCTCTCATCTAACATCAGTCAACATCCACGGGTCTCCTGCTGAACAAATCAAACGAAGAACACTCTCTGCAGCCAACCATTAAATCTCCAACAAGATGTCCTCTGAGCCTCCACCTTTGTTAATGATTTAGTGTCTTAAATAACCTTCTGCAGGAACCAAGTAATCAGTAGCAGACCCTGTCAGCAAGTCATCGTATTCATCTATGAGATGGAGGTGGGGGGACATGCATCAAGGACAAATTATTCGTCATTGATTCGTGTTGTTTGCAGAGCCAGCCAGGTTTACTTCAGGACTCTGTAGGAAATTCAGATTGACTCATGGCTGACGTTAAAGAGAATCACAATCCAGAAAGTCTCGATTGTGATCGTGCTTTATAGAGCGCTCGCTCATTTGCTGCTGCATGAAATGGAAATGAATGACAGAAGGGTTGCCGTAGGGTTTGCTCCTTGCATCATGCCCTTCTCCTTGGACCTACAAGTCCTTAACTGAATATCTGTCAGGATCAGCAGGTGCCGGATTAGCCGAGTGTCCAAAGCTCCGGTGTCCTTAGAGCAGTGGCAGTGCACTGGGGAATTAGAGCAGATTGTCGCTCTCTCTCTCTGGCAGGAGGAAGGATGGTGTCAGACTTTCGTCATTCGTTGTCAGTCGGAGTGTTGCCTTCAGACCGATCGGTTAGTTTCGATAGAGACTGAGATTGGATTCTAAACGAGTTGGACTTGGATTCTAAGCGAGTTCACTCCAAAGAGATTTGGAGCTTTGAAAACATCACAAATGGGTCTTGCGTTGGATTGGATAGATTGATTGGATAAAGATATACTCTTTCCATGCTCTCAGACCAGATTTTTAATGGAAATTCTCAATTTTTTCGCTCACTACAAACTTTAAGTGAGTGGTGGTAAAACCCTGGCAGCAGATCTCCTTCTTTTAGAGTCTCCATTTGCCTAAAACGTCTAATTTGACGATTAATATCTCCAAGAGTTGGTTCTTCAGCTCACAGTCTTCAGATTTTGCTGCAAAACTCATCTTGATCTCTTCTCATTGTGAGCTTTAAGCCCTTGTGGATGACATCCACCAAACCCCAAAGCCTCTAAACAAGCATTGTCTTTGGTGGTTTCTTTACAAGTCACTGTTACCTTATCCTCTGTAATCATTAAGCCCTCGGACAAGATCCCGGACGATCCCATCATGTCTGCTGAAGCTTGTCCCCTCAGTGGGGCTCAGATCGCTTTGTGTAGACTCGTCCATCGTGGACCGAGACCTCAGGTCACGCTGAAACCTCTGCGAACAGAGTTGGAGCTGTACGTGGAAAAAACTCGGGCTAAACAGAAACAAAGGTACGAGTAAGACTTGTCTAGGTGGTGTGGTCCAAATGAACTGTCCAGCTTCATTTACTTTTTGATTATGTAGATTATATTTTGTTATCACTATTATTACCAATATAGATGCAGATGGATCCCTAAAAGCTGTCCTGATCCTAATTGTATTAGAATACACTTTTGATGATCAGATCATAATCCGATAGAGTTTGTGTGATCAGATCATCTTGAGCTGCTTGCAGATGTTCTCTAATTTGCATCATACATTCGGATCTCGGATTTGGATTTGGTGGAATTATAGAGATTTTTGGTTCCGAAACCAAAATAATAATCTCAGATATACAATATAAGTGTTCCTGTATACTAAATATGTTTTTTATTCAATTATGTTAATTTTGAAAAGTACTGGGGCAAATAAAGAAAATGCAAACATGCCTGATTAATGAGGAACCAGGCCAGTCAGTTTCCAGGCAATGCTGCATTGCTAGCGTATTGTTAGTTAGCTAATTTGGATATTTTGCATATCACGCAGGGCATCTAGAACACATGCAGCATGCAGACGAAAACAAGGAAAATATAAAGCTAAACACAAGGGTGAGATCAGATTGTATCATTTATTGATATATTGATTTATATAAACAACTATTAGTCATGGATTCTGATTGGCTGGATTGAGAACCGGCAGATACACTGTCTGTGTGTGGAGAATATTGAGATCTCTGCTTTAGAGGGACAACTGAAGATCCCAGAAGAGCTCAAAATGGTTCTAGGTGCAGTTTCCCAAACCAGATTGTACAGTTGACATCATCTAACCTGAGAGAGAGAGAGAGAGAGAAAGAAAGAAAGAGAGAGAGACAATCCAATGTGATACCGGCTCGACCATTTAGTGTTGATCTTTGTGCTGCGATGCTTTTACAGACACTTGGCCTTGATCGTAATTTTTATGATATAATTATAATTTTTAAAAAAGTTTTTTTAGACAAACTGAGCTGAGCTAAGCTGTGTAAGTCTTGTGTCATTGTGTTGAAGTGAAAGTTGATGAGAAAATGGCAGCCATTAACTCTGCTAAGAGCTGAAGGAGCATCAGTTACTGTATGTCCGTAGCTGAGGACTATAAATTGTATAACACTTATCAAATGTTGAAATTATATGAGAAGTTCATTTTACACACTCTCTCAGGATCTGTGTGTTCTGCGAGGGTGGTCATGTGATTTTGCGCCTTGCCAGAATTCTTTAGAGTAACACCTGGAAATGGAGTTCATTTTGTTCTACTGCAGCACTGTTGAATTCTCGAGTCAGTCAGAAGGTGTTGATTTTTAATAACAGCTGCAAATCATTGGTTTGTATCATTATGGTAATACGTCACAATTTCTATAGCAACAGTTCATTCACAGGGAATTGTACACTGGATGCTCCACTTTATAAACTTTTTTTTTTAAATTGTTGATGTGGTGAAGTTTTCTGTAAGGAGACATTTATTTAGCATTTATAGAAGGAGTCTCCAGTGTCAGCGCTGTGTAACAGTCAGAGGTAAAGCTGTAACTTTTCTGACATCTTGAAAAACATATCTTTTTTTCCCCCTCTGCTCAGGATGGAGGCGTCCTGTCTGGAGTTGGCTCTAGAAGGTGAGCGTCTGTGCAAAGCCGGAGACTTTAAAGGTGGGACAGCGTTCTTCGAGGCCGCGGTTCAGGTAGGAACGGAGGATCTGAAAACCCTCAGTGCCATTTACAGCCAGCTGGGAAATGCCTACTTCTACCTCAAGGAGTACGGCAAAGCTCTGGAGTATCACCGGCACGACCTCACGCTCGCCAGGTAAATACACTGGACACACAATTAAAGGAGTACTTTTGTGTTTTTCAACCTAATCTCTATCCACTGTATCTTTAGCGCATGTTTGATTACCAAGGTCACGAATTTCAAAACGTGATAAAAATATGTCACAATATAACTCAGAAGTGTGAGGGTGAGGCAGACGTGAGAGAAAATCTGACCAAATATGTTTTTATGGAGTTTTATAACACTGAAGTCATGCAGAAAAAAGTCGTCCCGGCTACTTTACACCGTCTAAAAGGTTTTTTGTATCCATGCACCCTCATGTCAAAGCTGGGGCACTTGCGTGTTTACGTTGCGATTTAGAAATTCTCAAGTTGAAACCATTCCTCCTAACATGGCTGCCAAAAAAAAAAAGTGCTTCTCTTTGCATCTTTACTCGTATCCATGCGCATGTGTGTTGTTGTTCTGAAAACTCCACCCACACAACCCATTCCTCCCGGTGAAAAAGTAGTCCCATCACTGAAAGAAAGAAAGAAAAAACGCAAATTTAAAGCGAATTTGAATTGCGTGGAGAATTAATTACAGTGAAATGTATGCAAAGCTTGTATTTTTTTTATAAGTTCTACTTCTGCCCTTAGACTTCTAGTATATGTGTGTTTGAATGTAAGTAAACAGATTTTTATAAGAAAACAAATTTTTCTCAAATTTTCGAAAAAAAAAAAATCTGGTAATAACGTATATGCTACAGATTTGGTGAGTCAAAATTAGGTTGAAAAATCGTGTCATGGAGTGTCTCTTCAGTCGTAGACTTAACGACTTCTGACGCCGATCTGAACATCTGTATGTTTAATACTTTGTGTATATATGTACAATATTCACCACACTTTTAAAAAAAAACTTCTAACCACTTGTGATGCATGTTGACGCTTCTCAGTATGGAAGTATTGACGCCCTTGATGAAAATGAACATGTGCAGTTAGCGATATTTTGAGTTAATATTTGGTGAAGAATAGCAAGGCTAGACTGAGGGCAATTTAATGTAACTTTCATTAAAGATTGGTTTGCATTAATATTATTTGCATTACATTTCTTAGATATGTCATTAATTTCTCTGCATGTGCTTTTGAGGCAATATTTGTTTTGCACATACATTTAAGTTTTTTTTTTTCTTCTTATTTTATCAATTTAGTCCATTTCTATTGTATCCTCATTGGCCATCATATTGAAGGGTGCCAATAATTTTTGAGTTCTTTGTAAATACTAGCTTATAAAGGGCGTCATTGTTAATTTAATTAACCAGTCACATCTGGAGAAACAGGTGAATGTGACGGCGCTGTGTGTCTGCAGGACGATCGGAGACAGAATAGGGGAAGCGAAGGCGAGCGGGAACCTGGGGAACACTCTGAAGGTACTCGGACGCTACGACGAGGCGGTCGTGTGCTGCCAGAGACATCTGGACATCTCGCAAGAGCAAGGAGACAAGGTAGGAAACCCACAACACACACAAAACAACCTAAACAAAACAACAAACAAAAAAAAAAACCATCTCAGCGCTCAGAAACGGTTAAAAGAACCTTAACATGATGTTCCTAAACCAGTTAGAACCGGTTACTTTTACATCGGCTGTGTGCAGATCTAATCTAAAAAAATAGTCAGTTAGCCAAAACTTATTACACAATTTATAAAATCACTGCACTTTTTTGTGTATTATTATTATTAAAGTGGGATTAAATATTTTTAAGGTAATTTGTTGAATTAGGGATTTTAAAATATTCATATTTTAAAATATAAATGTATTTATTTTTATTTTTTTACATTTATATTTTAATAAAAAAAGTAGAAATGACAAATGTTACAAAGTATGCAATGCTACAATTTGTGGATTATTATTTTAATATTTTTTAAGTTGTTTAAATAGCGATTTCAAAATATTTGTAATTAGTTATTTCTTTTTTAATAAAAAAAAGTAACAAAAGTTACAAAATCGCTGCACTTTTTTGGATATTGTTATTATTAAAAGAGATACTTTAAGTTGTTGAATTGTATTGTATTGTTTTTTTTTTTTTTTTTTAAATATTTTTTGTTTTAATTACAATATTAAAAGATTACAAAAGTTACAATAACTGCATTTTTTGTAGTATTATTTAAATGTAATCATCTTTCAGTTGTTAGATTAGGGACTTTTTTATTAGATTTTTTTTATTACAAAAGAAGTTACAAAAGTTACAGAAATAATTGTAAAATAAGTTCTTGTGGTTGTTTGGGTTATTTTTATACATATGAGTGGCCCTTTAGCTTTTGTTGTTGCACCTTCCTTTGTTTCGTGTGATGAAGTTGAGCTCCTGGAGACGGCTTAAAGGCAGGTTCTTTCCTTTCTCACAGCGACATTATCATACAATCAATACAAAAATGTCAGCGCATCAGCAGGTGGTGAAACTGAGAGCCTCTGCAAATTTAATCGCTCGTCTCCACACAGCGCACGAAACTTAAATCTGTCAGGGGCTTTCCATGAATCTACACATCTGAAAACTCCCCGCTATTCACTATATTCAGTAGTGCGCTAATCTGTGAGAAAGTCTGGATTAACCTGAGAGGATAGTGTACTAATGAAATCCCACAATGCATCACTGTAGCACCTGATATAAACCACATAAACATCACCACAAATGTCTCACTACCCAAACCACTCCTCCTATTTACTTTACAGGCAGCATAAGCACCATCTTAAAGATAAGATATAGGTGTATAGTCTTTAATACCTGCACTTTAACTGTCTGTGAGCTGCTGTGATGAGTGAATTTCCCCACTGTGGGATCAGTCAAGTTGATCTTATCTTATCTTAAATGTCTTACCATCATCAGCCCTCTCTGGATAAGTCTCAGACCAGTATGATCTTCATGATTGTTGTCTTAGCAACAAGTACAGGAACAAACAAAATGCAAATCCAGTTTACCCAATTAACTCAGTAATCTGTGTGTGTGTGTGTGTTAGGTTGGTGAGGCCCGGGCACTGTACAACATCGGGAACGTGTTTCATGCTAAAGGGAAGCAGCAGTTGTGGGGATGTTCTCAGGAGCCGGGAGACCTGCCGGGGGACGTGAGAGACACGTTACAGAGAGCCACTGCTTTCTACGAGTGAGTCAATAACGTCAGCAGCAACAACAACGTCAACAACATCACATCATTTATTATTGATGTAAACAATTCTGACACTGAGCCTCCATCTTATTTTATCTTATTACTTTCACTTACAGGTGACTTTTGTGTCTAGTTTTTTTGTGATCATTTTTGTAACTCGTGAAGTTTCGTGTTAAAAAAACGGAGAAGATGGGGGTTGAGTGTGTTTACAGACAGAGCTCACACACACACATACTCACACACACACACACACACACAGACATGCCCGGTGGAGAAAAAAGCACAGTATAAACATTACTTAGCAAAGCGTAATTTTCCACAGAGGCAGTGTTTGGTGTGAAAGCAGTGTGTACGGCAAACTCACACAATACAGGCTCAGAGAGAGAGAGAGAGAGAGAGAGAGAGAGAGAGAGAGAGAGAGAGAGAGAGAGAGAGAGAGAGAGAGAGAGAG
>CM075029.1:1431822-1442423 GCA_037576675.1 Pangasius sanitwongsei
AGACAGAGAGAGAGAGAGAGAGAGAGAGAGAGAGAGAGAGAGAGAGAGAGAGAGAGAGAGAGAGAGAGAGAGAGAGAATACACACCTGTGCTTTAGCTTATCTCATCATCTCAAGTCAAAGATGAACTGTGACGCTTCACAAAAAAAAAAAAGAAACGGTAAACAGAAAAATCACAGATTAAATGAAAGTGATGAAAGATGAGCGACAAAGTGTTAATACAAATACAATTAATTTTACAAGAGCGACATGAAGAATAATATAAATTCTAAAAGCCAAAATTATATGTATATTACATAATAAAAAGTACTAAATTATTATGAACATTATTAAACTATTATTAAACTATATATCTATATATCACACGTTAAAACATTTATTCTGTTTCATCTTTTTTTTTTTTATTAGGAAAAGCGTTTATATTTAATACGGTTAAAGCAATCGACCTCTTCTACCAGCAGACAAATGAACAAATCTAATAAATAACATCGAAAGAGAATAACATGGTGCTACAGCTACTCCTAATAAAACATTTATTCTAAGTTTTTTAAATCTTTAAATCAGTTTTTTATATTCTCTGTGAGATATGTATAGATCTCTTATTAGCCTGTGCTGAATGTGAGATAAAGTTAATTAACCACAAGACCTTCCGTTTACATTTTTTGCTCATCTTTGCCAAGGGTGCCAATAATTCTGGAGTTTAGATTCTGTATACATTTCGTTTACTGTTTTACAGCTGAGGAGTTTTAATGAAGTTTTTTTTTTTATTAAGTTTTTCTTCTTCTTCTTCTTCTTCTTCTTGGTCACATGACGCAGCTCAGCTAATAAGAATACAATAATGTACAAACATGGAGAAATGTAAACATTAAACTGTAACAGTATGAATATGTAAATATGTAAATGAGCAGCCGGGCCATTTTTTACGTCATATTTTGTTAATTATTTACACTTTTACAGCACGTTTACTCTCAGTGTGTATACACTGTTTACTGTGTTACATCTTTCTTCATGTCTTCGTGTTGCAGAATGAATCTGTCGCTGGTGAAGGAGCTGGGTGACCGGGCCGCTCAGGGCCGGGCTTTTGGTAACCTTGGTAACACGCACTACCTGCTGGGTAATTTCGTCGAGGCCATCAAGTTTCATCGTGAGGTAAAAACCATTATTTATTACCCCTGATAATCAGTAATTATTAATTAGCATTAATTAGTAATTAAATAACATTAATTAAGAGGTTGTTTTTTTATTGAACAGATTTTAAATAGTTTAGTATTTTTAATAATAAACAAATAAAGAAATACATTATACATTTTTATTATTATAATTAGTCTTAAATCATCACACTGAATTAATATGTATTAGACAAACAAACAAACAAACAAATAAATACAGTTAAATACAATTATTCACACGGTAATCAAGATTAATTGAAATAATTTCAGCCTTTATGTGTTTAAATGAACATGTTTTAATCTATAAAAATGTCATTTTTAATTTTTTTTTCGCATATGGCGTAGCGATAATTTACGTCCTAAATTAGTGAAACAAAAATTCAGTAACATTTTCTATGAAGGCCATATCAGTAATAAACTATGAAAATGTTCATATCATGCTATAATGCATTCATAAGGTATTATAACAATTTTATAATTATTTATGAAAATGTACAGCACTTTATAGCTATCTTTATTATGAATTATACTGATGCATTATACGTATTGTTCATAACACGTTCCATCACCAAGCCCCACTTTGCGTAGTGCATTATAAGACGATATAACAGGCGGTACAGTGTGTTATAAGCACCACATACTGCATAGTGCCTTCTTTTAACTATTCATAAATGCATTTTTAACAATGACTATAAAGCATAATGCGCTTTCATAAATAATTATAATGATGTGTATAATGACTTATGTATGCTTATAACAGTATTCATATGGACTTCATAGAAAATTCTTATATACATGGCACATTTCATATTTGGCTAATATTCTATAAAAAATAAATAAAATACTTAGCAGGATAAGACACATCACCTGCTAGAGGGCAGAGAAATATTTCTTTTATTTTATAAACACAGCATAGTGATAATGTTCCTTTATTTTCCTTTTTTTCCTGTTTTAGAGACTTTCCATCGCTAAAGAGTTCGGAGACAAAGCGGCTGAGCGTCGAGCCTACAGCAACCTCGGCAACGCCCTGATCTTCCTCGGCCAGTTCAGCTCAGCAACTGAGTACTACAGGTACAGCGGAGTTACTGTGACACCTAGAGGACTGCAGAGGAATACACACGCGCACACACACACACACGCACACACACACACACACACACACACACACACACACATGGACGGACGGACAATCCGTAATAACATCTCTGATAGTACTGATAAATGTTAACAGCACAGCACCAGTAAATGAATAATTCTTTAATCTTGTTGTGTGTGTGTGTGTGTTTGTGTGTGTGTGTGTGTGTGTGTGTGTGTGTGTGTGTGTGTGTGTGTCAGGAAAACCCTGCAGCTCTCTCGGCAGTTGAAGGACCAGGTGATGGAGGCTCAGGCATGTTACAGTTTGGGAAACACATACACACTGCTGCAGCAGTACGAGCGCGCCATCGACTACCACCTCAAACACCTGCTCATTGCTCAGGAGCTCAACGACAGGTGTGTGTGTGTGTGTGTGTATGATTTTTTGGGTTTGGTATGTGGGCTGTATTATGTGGTAACACCTTTTGTATACTGTTTGTAAGCAAGCAATATGCAGTTTATTAATTATAAATAACGATTAATTAATGATTGTGTGTGTGTGTGTGTGTGTGTGTGTGTGTGTGTGTGTAGGGTGGGAGAAGGCCGTGCTTGTTGGAGTTTGGGAAATGCCTACGTGTCTTTAGAAAACCATCGTCAGGCTCTGCACTATGCACACAAACACCTCGACATCTCCCGAGAGGTCCCTTACTGTTACTGTTGTCGTTATTATTATTATTATTATTATTATTATAAAAAAACTTGGTAGTGTGCTGTTATAGGAAAATAATCAATAATAGGCTGGTGTGCTGAAGCAGAGTTACTGTTACGACACTGAAGTTGATCAATTTCCTATAACAGCATGTCCTGAAGTGTTTTATTCCTCTGATACCACAGCAATTTGCCAATGATTACAATTATTTATTTGCTAATGAATGATGTCATACATTTTATCCGTTTCTAGTTACATTTGATGTTGTGGAACGTCCATGACAGCTTTATTTCTGACTGTTACAAAGTGCTGACACTGGAGACTCCTTCCATAAATGTTAAATGAACATTTCCTCAACATATCAACGATATTTAAATCTCTCTCTCTCTCTCTCTCTCTCTGTGTGTCTGTCTCTCCTTCTGCCTTTCTCCCTGTTGCTTTCTCTCTCTCTCTCTGCCTCTCTTGTTCTGTCTTTCTCTCGTTCTCTCTCTCTCTCAGATCGGGGACAGGAATGGGGAACTGACGGCTCGGATGAACGTAGAGCAGCTGATGGAGGTGCTGGATGTGAAAGAGGGAGACCTCTCTCCATGCGGCTCAGAGTTTGAGATGCAGGGTAAGAGAGAAAACACACACACATTTAGTGACTCACACCGTGTGTGTATGTGTGTGTGTATGTGTGTGTATGTGTGTGTGTATGTGTGTGTATGTGTGTGTGTTCTATCTACCTCCACGCCTTTTCACAACTCTCCCACTCTTTCGTCACACACGTACACACTCTCACACCACAGCCTGGAAGAGAAACTCATTGGACACACACACACACACACACACACATCAGCAGCCACTGTAACTGTAATAGAACACATAGCTGTAATTATCGGCACCCGAGGGACAAGGCACTCCCGTTTGAGTGTTTGAGGCCCGCAGGTTGAGCTGCTGTAATCGAGGTAAACACTCTCTCACACACACACACACACACACACACGCGCGCGCGTTACGGACGCTAATGGATATGCGTCAATCTGCCACTGTGACTTTTTAATTTTAATTTGTATTAGTACTCTGACCAGTGAGTGTTAAATAGTGTGCTAATAGTGCTAATGCTAACTGTAATGGTATGAATAATACACACGTTAGTGAATAATGTGGCGCTAGTGTTTAGGAGTGTGTCGTGACAACGTCCATTTTTGTAAGAAGGACAGAGAGAGTGACAGATGGATAGATGGATAGATAGATATGTCACCTAGATGGACAGACATGTGGGCTGACAGGTGGAAGGACAGACCGACTTATGGACAGAAAGACAGAAGGGCAGACAGACAGAGGAATAGACAGAGGTTTGGGCAGACAGTCAGACACACACTAATGGACAGATAGATGGACAGATAGACAGACGGACAGGCAGAGAGATGAATAGATAGACTGATAGACTTACCAGTGGATAAACAGACTGACATTCAGCCACACAGACAGGTGGGAAGATGAGACAGATCAGCAGACAGAGGTAGACAGACAGATAGACAGATGGACAGACGGATAGGCGAATAGCTGGACAGACAGACAAGCAGACATAGTACATGATCAGATGGATAGGCAGATAAACGGACAAGCAGACATACACAGTCAGACAGCCAGACAGATAGAGAGATATATGGGCAGCCCTACAGTTAGACAGACAGATGGCCAGATGGATGGACAGATATATGGACATGACCTACAGACAGACAGACAGACAGACAGATGGAGATGGACAGACAGACAGAGAGTGAGTGAGTAAGTGGACGATTCCACTTCACTGTGGTCCTTGTCTCAGTGGTGTGTTTGAGTTGAGCTGGTGGAGCGGGTAAACAGTGAATCAGTGAGTCAAGACGTGTGTGTGTGTGTGTGTGTGTGTTTGGGTGGGTGTGAGGACACGTCTGAGAGGCTGTGTATTTAATACATCACTATGTGTGTATGTGTGTGTGTGGGGGGGGGATGGAAGGAAAGAAGGAACAAAAGAGGAAAGAAAGACATCTATCTATCTATCTATCTATCTATCTAAAAGTTAAACCCTGTGTGTGTGTGTGTGTGTGTGTGTGTGTGTTTTGTGTAGGAGCTCGGCCGAAGTTTAAGAAGAGGAACAGTATGGACAGTGTGGATCTGTGGAAGTACAGTTCTGAAAAGGTCTTCTTCTGTTACTGCGCTGACGTATAAAACATATCGAAAGTCACTTACGCACTTGTTACGCTCTCTTTAACTTGTCATTATTGTGCTGCAGAACGGAGATGGACACGATGTGGACGGTGTGTCCCAGAGGTCTAAACATCAGCTGTCTCACTCCAGCAGGAGAAAAAAGTACACAGAGAGCCAGACGTCAGAGGACAGGCAGTGGCTGGACTCACCTGTGGACACGGATGACATCACTGTACAGGTAACGCCACAGGTAGGAGCTGCATCGAGTACCTGTACAACACCTTTTACACTGTACTAAAGGAGGCGTGGCCTCTGTGCCTTCCGTCCCAGTGAAGGAGGCGTGGCCCCCGTGCCTTCTGTCCCAGTGAAGGAAGCTTATCACTTTTAATAAAGGAGGTGTGGCCTGTTTGTGTATCAGTTTTAATAAAGGTGGCTTAGCTTCTATTTCAGTCAGATGCAGTAAAAAACACATGGTCTCAGTGTCTGTCATTTTTATTAAAGGAGGCGTGGCCTCTGTGCATGTTAGTATCTCTTTGTCAGAACTAACGGATGAGGCGTGGCTTCTATGTGTCAATTTTAATAAAGGAGGCGTGGCTTATAGACTAAGGCTAAAAGATCTTCTAGACTAAAAAGTGTTAAATTTATGCTTAATTTATGAGCTATATGTGTTAAATTTTGCACAAAAGTCTGTTCTCTACAACTAACAGAGCATGATATCGACTGCTTCTGCTGACAGGAGTAAAATTCAAATGTGTTATTTTACACACACACACACACACACACACACACACAGACACGCTACCTAAGAGAATCGAGTTACGGATAGTGTGAGCAATCAGTAGAAAGCAGCAAGTGATACACACACACACACACACAGGCTGCATTAACGCTTATGCTCAGATCACAATGAACACACACACGTATACACACACACACACACACACACCTTATAGAAGTCCAGATCATTTAAATCCAGAACTCAACCAGAACTTATTGTCATTGGACACTTCTGACCTTCACACTGAGTGGAAATGTAGGTTCCCATTTCCTCAGTGACCGTTAGTTCTGGGTCTCGGTGGACGGCCATGTTGGCCTCATTCAGGCCTGCAAAACTGTGTGTGTGTGTGGGTGTGTGTGGGTGTGTGTGTGTGTGTGTGGGTGTGTGTGGGTGTGTGTGTGATGTGAGAGAGAGTGAAAGAGAGAGGTTATTACTTTCTGATGGAAGAGGTATATTTAGAACAAAGCCATGAGAACCGAGCCGCACAGGTCCCTTTCTTAATTAGGGTCCCTTGACCTGGCCTGATACACACACACACACACTCTCTCTCTCTCTCTCTCTCTCTCTCTCACACACACACACACACACACACACACACACACACACACACACACACACTCTCTCTCTCTCTCTCTCTCTCTCTCTCTCACACACACACACACACACACACACACACACACACACACACACACACAGAGGAGTTTCTGTCTCACTTTCCCTGATTATCTCACACAAACACACACAGAGAGTCAGTCACTTTCTGTCACTCTCTGTCATACACATTGTCTCTTTATCACACACACACACACATTCTGTCATGCGGTCATCTATTTTGTGTGTGTGTGTGTGTGTGTGTGTGTACACATGCATGTCGTGGTCTCTATAGCAACAACGATGTCATTTAGAAAAGGAACGCCCACTTTCTCACAACCAACACATAATTGAATAATTAAACTAAATGCATTGAGCCAGAAGCAGTGAGGTGTGTGTGTGTGTGTGTGTGTGTGTGTGAGAGAGAGAGAGAGAGAGAGAAAGAGAGATATTGAGAGAGAGAAAGGTTGAGAGAGAGTGAGAAAAGGAGAGAAACAGAGAGACAGAGTGGGAGAAACACACAGTGAGAGAGAGAAACGTTTAGACAGAAAGATAGATAGCGTGTGTGAGAAAGACAGAGGAAGTGATAGAGATGAGAAAAGAGACAGAAACAGATGGAGAGACTGACAGAAAAAGAGAAGTTAAGAGAGGCAGAAGAATAGAGAGATGAAAGGATAGAGAGATGAAAAGATAGAGAGATGAAAAGATAGCAGGAGAAAGGGTGAGAAAGAAACAGAAAGAGAGGAGATGGAGAGAAAGGCGTAGTGAGTGTGTGTGAGAGACGGAAAGAGAGACAGATGGAAGGAAAATAGATTGAGTGAGTGAGTGAGTGAGAGAGAGAAAAGGAAAGAAGGAGAGACAGATATAGAAAGATGAAAAAACAAAAAGAGAAAGAGAGAAGGCAGAAAGAGAGATTGAGAGGGTGAGTGAGAAAGACAGAAAGAAAAAGGGGGAGAGAAAGAAACTAGAGAAGCCAGAGGAAGAGACTGAGAGAAAGAATGACAAATTTGGAGAAAAAAGAGAGAGAGAGATTACAAGACCCCGAAAGATTAAGAGAGAACATGGGGGAAAAAGAGAGAGAGAGAGAGAGATCAAAAGACATGAACAGAAAGAAAGAAGATAGATAGAGAGAGACAGAGAGAAAGAGAGACACATCGGCAGAAACGGAGAGAGAGAATAAAAGATACCAAAAGAGAAAGAGAGAAGATGAAGAGAGGAGAGAGATATATATTTAGAGGAAAAGAGCGAGGGATTAAAAGAGAAAAGATGGAGAGAGCGAGAGACAGAGAGAAAGAAAGACAGGTGATGGAGGCGCTTTCCATTCACACCACATCATTAGTGGATTATACGTGACTGCATGTGGTGAGATTTTACTCGTTTATTCTCACTCACACACTTTCTTTTCCTCTTCTTTTTTTTATGTGGACGCTGATTAGTGCTGGAATCCTCGAATCACTCGGTAGCTCACTTCCTCTTCCTCCTCCTCCTGTCTGTCTTTTCTCTCAGTCTGTCTGTCTCTCTGTCTGTCTGTGCACAATGTGACCTTGATCAGCCCCCTCCTTTCCTCTCGCCCTTTTCCCATAATGAGTTGTTTTCCCACAGTGGCAGAGAGAGAGAGAGAGAGAGAGAGAGAGGGGGAGAAAGAGAGAGAGAGAGAGAGAGAGAGAGAGAACAGACGAGTGGTTTTTTTGGTCAGTCGCTTTTCGCTTCCATCACCTGAACACGAGCAGACTAAGTATGCCTCTTTATTATTATAATAATAATTATTATTAGTATTGATTTTATTTGCTCTGCTTTCTCTCTGTGTAGTTTTATGATGCTGTGAGGATTTTAATCATTGTCTTATTATTATGCTAATTTAATAAAGGTAGCCTATTTAGCTTTTAATAGCTTAATAGCTAATAGATTTTGCATGCTTGCGTCTTTTTTAATCTTAACGTTGCAGCTTTTCCGCACTTGCAAAGTGAGCAGCTCGTCAGAGTTCCTCGTTTGTTCGTCCAAATTCGAAGGCAGCACTGAGTGAAATTTTCTTTGTGTGGAAATTTAAAAATTTGTCCCATTGCTACTAATTCCTATTTTGTGCTTCAATTAGCTGGTTACAACTTAAGCAATAATTATAATCATCATCATCATCATCATCATCTTTATGAAAATTTTGAGCTCAAAATCTCAATGTTTCACAAATAATGGATTAAAAAAAGCATCAAAAGTGTTTACAGTTATTAATGTATAATGAATAAATCTACGTGATTTTTTACAAATCATGAAAATTATACTTTGCAAGCTAAAAAAGGAAATAAACTACATATAAACCAGGTTACATTTGTTCAATCTGGATTTTAAAGCGATCTCACTATTTTGCTAGTTAGCCGTAATGAGCTAGTTGGCTAGCTATGTTATTTAGCGAACAATATGTTTAAATTGTACTCACCACCAGTAAAATATCGGCTGCTAGCTGATGAAAAGTCGCTCATGTTGCTACTGGGAGTGTATGTATAGCTTCTAAAGCTAACTAGTTAAAGAAAATTTAAATAATGCACTAACCAGTGTGAAAATTTGGTTTGATTTATTTGTGTTACACGCTTGGTGTCATACTAGCTTCGTTATTAGATTAGCGAAGCAAGCTAACTGTACTAGCTGTCTAATCTCACTGAGACGCCAAAGATCTCTGCTACTTCCTTCCAAGCTTTATTTTTCTACGTAATGGGAATTAATTGCAGATAGGAAGTAAAGTTGTGTGAAGTGGGGAACTGAAGAAACGTCGGACCACAAGTGCCTCTGGATTGGTCTGAGGAATTGTTTGAGACAGTAGTTTGGATTTGTCACTTTACTGCATCAATTTTCATTTTAATTTGCACAGAATTGTGAAAATTTTGATCCAAATGTCGCTCTGTCACTGAAATTGCGGCTACGTGACATGCACTTGTGTGGAAAATGAACGATCATCTGCCTCTTTGTCGCTTTCTAACGTGAACGTAGATACGATTTAGATAAACTAGCGTAATTTTTGTGTCACGGTTTATGATATTATCACAACATTATATTGGAGAGATTTCTAAACAAATATTTATGCTTAGTATTATTATTCCGAACTTGCATCTGGTGAAGAGAATTATGAGAAGCTTCTTTTTTTTCCCCATAAGCATGCACGGAAAAATCCTCTTTACATTTGAAAAGTAATGAAGCGTGATGTCTTCCAGATGGGGCAGGTCTGATCTCAGCTGGTTCACGGCCCGGTAATGATAGTCTGAGTCTAAAAACCCAAACTGTGTGTTGAATATTGTTTAGTGTGTGCATTGATGAATATCGATGGCGTGTGTGTGTGTGTGTATGTTGTGTATAGATCCAGTCGTGCTCCGTCGCTGTCCTCATGTCCTCAGGCGATTTCATTCTGGAGCTGCACGGTTGATTTTTCGTTTGTGTGGTGATGAGATATTGAGTTCCTGCGCTCCGTTATTAACCTTCCCACCGCCTCTGTGCTTTTGAGGAATCGCTGCTCCAGATCACACGCATTTGTAGGAGAAGTGCCGTATTTTCTGGATTAGATGTTGCACTATGAAAACAAAGAAAAAAAGGTAGAAAAAGAGAGAGAGAGTGATTGAGAGACAGACAGCAAGAGAGAAACAGATAGTGGGGAAAGGGTGAGACGAAAAAAAAGATAGGAAGAGAGAAGGTAGAGAGAAAGGTGTCAGATTGTTTATTTTCTGGATTGGATGTTGCGCTGGAATCCACAGTTAGTTTCGATCCTGCAATCTGATTATTATTAGTAATGTGATGATAATAATAATAATAATAAGAAGAAGAAGAAGAAGAAGAAGAATGCAAATTAGCTATATATTGAAGCCGTATGTACATTATACTTGTTGCATTTCAGGTAGAAATGTTTACCTGTACTGTCTCAGATAGATAGATAGATAGATAGATAGATAGATGGATGGATGGCAAATGGCCCGCGGCAATGACTGAGTACTTAAAAATATATGAACAATACTCTTTAAAGGTGTCAATAATTTTGCCATATAGATTTCTAAATTTTATATACAGTCAGGTCCGGAAGTATTTGGACAGTGACAGAGTTTTTGTGATTTTGCCTTTATACACCACCACAAT
>CM075029.1:1442523-1461690 GCA_037576675.1 Pangasius sanitwongsei
ACAAATGAAGCAGATAAAAGGTCTGGAGTTGATATCAGGTATTGAGTTGGCATTTGGCAGCTGTTCGACTGGAGCTAACGATATGAAGTCCAAGGAGATCTCAATGCAAGTGAAGGAGGCCATGAATAGGATAGGAAATACTTCCGGACCTGACTGTATATAAACAAGAAGTTATTATGAGAATGAGAATTTTCCTGGGTGCCAATACTTTTATGGACTGAATGCCTCACTGCCATTATAATTACAGTTTCCATTTCAACTCCCATTACACACACTTCTGTTCTTTTGTGTCAGAACAGGAAACATATTTTGTGTTTAGATGATGATCTATAAAACTACAGATAAACACGTCTCGGCCTTCATTATGCCGAGGAGGCTATGTGTGTGTGTGTGTGTGTGTGTGTGTGTGTGAGACAACTGACAGTAACACATGGGTTAATAAACTGAGATTGTGATCATTATTAATAGCACTCCTTCACCCATGTGACCTTTCCAGGCGTCGTTTTTATCTGATTTATTTGATTTCTCTTTGCTGTGTGTGTGACGTGCAGAAGCTGGGCCGCGACCCCTCCGATGAGGACTGCTTCTTCGACCTGCTCAGTAAGTTCCAGAGCAGCCGCATGGACGATCAGCGCTGCCATCTCAGTGAGGATGCTAACGGTCAGGACACACACAGCGACGACGCCGCAGACTCGGCCATCAGCGACATGATCGGTGAGTCCACATTTCTCATCAACCAGTTACAGCTGGCAGGTCAGGGAGGAGGGCTGGGCAATACCGTGGTAGAACATCCATATCGTGATCAACTGAGTCACAATACACCATTCGGACATATCAGCAGTATGGTGCAATGCTTTTTATAACTTTATCTGTTGATTTATTTTAAATAAAAAAATATATTTTCTGGATTCAGCTGATTTGATGTTAAAAGTTTGTAGATTTAAATATTTAATATTGTCAAATGGTTTTTAAAAATGTAAAAATGAAAGTGTTTTTTTTCTCCGTTTCCGTACAAAGTTATTTTTGTAGACATTAAGACATTATCATCTAATGTCTAATGAATTTATTTATTCATTACAAATGTTGCTGGTTTGCAGTTAGTTTGCTGCTGGCAGGTAAATTTACATGTTTTTTTTTTTTTTTTTTTTTTTTTTTTTTTAATATTTATACTCCCAAGAATCCCAGCATTTATTCTATACATTCGTAACGACTGTCGGTAATTTTGCTATTTATATTTAAAAAAAAAGAAAAAAAAAAGCCGTTCAAAGAAAGAAAAGGTTCTTAAGAGAATGATTTTTGCTTTATTAGAGAATAGGCAAAGTATTTTCTCTAGATCTTTGAATTTTATTTTACTTTATGTTCATTTAATATTAAAAAAAAAAATCCATTTTTTTTTGAAGGGTGCAAACAATATTGCTGAATAAATAATATACTGTAAATTGATATGTTAAAAAGTAAAAAAGTAAAAAGTAAAAAGTTGCTTAGACCTTATTGAGGGTTTATAGCTCTTCTTAAAAAGTTTTGGTTTATTTATTATTATTTAAAACAAGACAGAGTGAGAAACACTGTTATTTAGGGTTTGGTAATAAAGTATTAATAAGCAAGTAATACATAGTTTGTCATAATGTTCAGTTAATGAATGAGTATCGTGTAATACATGTTTAAAACACATGGACGTAATGTATTAATATTTACATATCAGACTTAAATGTTGTTCATCAAGGTTTTTAATAAAGGTTTCATTTAATTAGTATTTAATAAATCTTCCTAAAGTTTTCCCTCATTAAAGATTCTTAAACGTTTTAAATCAAATTCAGTTAAATGCTTTACAAATAATATATTATTAACATATTTAAATCAATGAATAAATTGCTTTTTGACCACAAACACAACCTGAACAGTTAGAAGTTTCTCTGGCTCCTGAGCTGCAGTGTGTTCATCTGTTACTTTCAGATTTATTACTTATACAATTAAAATGCGTATGGCACCATTACACTGTTGTTGCTATAGTTACCAAACTGTAATATGTTCTTTCTTTCACAGAATGTAGTGAGTTCAGCATGTATTATTAATGAAATTAAAACATCAGGGGCTTTAAATGGTTAACTAGTTCACACTTTCACACACACACCTGTACACGCGGTGTAAATCTGACCTAACTGAAGCCACGCCCCTTCTCTGGTTTCTTCACGCAGACGCCAGCCTCCTGGCCTCGCCTCAGACGGAGGAGCTCTTCGATCTGATCGCCAGCTCGCAGAGCCGCAGACTGGACGACCAGCGGGTCAGCGTGGGGAACCTGCCGGGTCTCAGGATTACCCACAATAACCTGGGGCACCTGCGCACCGAAGCCGAGCCTCAGGAGCCCAGCGACGACTTCTTCAACATGCTCATCAAGTGCCAGGTGAGGGCGCGAGTGCCACGTGAGCACACGTTACAGTAGTTATGGTTTCTTCGTAGCTTTATAGTCGGGTGCAAAAGTTTGTACACCCCTGAACGATAGCTGTACACGACATTTAGCGTGTTTGCCTTCACTGATGTTCCAGAAATAGTGTATATCATAATTTTTTTTAAAAAAAAGCATGGTTGAGTTCTCTGAATTCTGGTCAGAAGGTGTGGATTTATTTTATATCCTGTCTGCACGGATCTGACTGTAGTTCTGGCTATAACCTAAATCTCAGGTTATTATTATCAGTTCTCTCTTTCTTATACTATCTCAGCTATCTCGGATCATTATCTCATCTCATTTAAAATGGCTCTTAATCATAATGTATGCACCTTGCCACGCTACTGCGTCAAACGTACATTCACGTCAGCTACCGCACCGAGTTTTATCAATAATCTCCCAGCGTTATTAACTGTGATTGGATCACCAAACATACAGTTCAGCTGTAATCCCCTCACCCCTTGTTTCATAGCAAAACATCTGTACAAAAAGAAATATATGAAATTCCAAATAAAAGACTTCCCACAAAGTTTATTGTATGGGTTCTTTTTCCTCATCAGTAGTGTTTTTACCAATTTTCATCTCTAATAATATGTAAAAACACTACCGATGGGGAAAAAATATCCCATAAAATAAAGTTTGTGGGAAGTTTGTTGAATTACCTATGCCTGTTTTAGTAATTTTTGTATTTTGATGTAATTTTTGACCATTTTTACTGTGTAGAACTTTGAGATTTTCCTGAAGTATAAAGTGCCATATTATGTATTATTATTATTATTATTATTATTATTATTATTATTAATGTCTTTATGTTTTGATGTTCCGGCAGTCGTCCAGGATAGATGATCAGCGGTGTTCTCCTCCTGAAGGCGGTCCCCGCGCCCCCACCGTGCCGGACGAGGACTTCTTCAGCCTCATCCAGAGGGTTCAGGCCAAACGCATGGACGAGCAGCGCGTCCAGCTTCCCTCCGAGAACCACTCGGATAATGAGAACGCCGCTGGAGACTCCAGCTAGACCCTGCACACAGACAGAGAGGGAGAGAGAGACTGATGATGGGAAGGTTTCTGGACTATGACTGCATCGTCTGTGTATTTGTGTACGAGTGACACCTTATGTGGTTCATTAGACACCAGCCACCAGTGTTGTTGTAGTGCGCACTCGCTAGCCGCTAATCAACATCCTGTATGTCTTCATTCAAAGTGGTGTGATGCGTTAACGCCCCGAGCCTTTCAGTGCGCTCGATTTTTCAGCTTTTTCAGCCGAGGTGTTGTTCCTCCAGCAGCCGTGACATGTTCAGTGTCAGTGTTTGTTTTCTCTTTATAGTATTGTATCATTCAAATGATACAAAATCCTTCAGAATAATTCAAAATAGGTGCTTTAGGTGCTTATGTTTTCTTTTTTTTTAAATAGCTTGTTGTATATTTATTATTGCATTGGTGGAGAAAAAGACTGACATAACAATGACTGTGAAAAAATGTACATTTTTAAAAAATTAATTATGATAGATAAGATCGTGTAAATGATATAACAAGTAAAAAAAAGTATATAAGCTTTCAAAAGAGAAAACAAATGGACGAGTGTTTAGTTTGTAAAAAAAAAAAAAAGTCAGGTGGTGTTTGGCGTTTATGATGACGATGATGATCGATGCTTTCGACATGCGCTATAGCTAAATGAGCCGTACCGTAACTAAGTGGTTGCTTTTCTTGCACAAGTGTCCTAACTATCGAAAAAAACATGGATGTGTGGGCGGAGCTAAAAATACTGCAGATCACTGATTTGTTCCAGAGCTTCTTTCTCTTTTCTACTCTTCTTTTTTTCACAGCTTTGGGAGGCAACGTCACAATTTTATCGAGTTAAATATTTTAAATTATTTTTTTTTGTAAATTCTTTTTTTTTTTTTAATTTATTTACCCACCATTTATTTCATTCTTGCCTTTACCATTCTTACCCGTAAATCTTCCATTTAGACCAAATCCTATATGACTTCTTATTTGCTATACATGCTCACTACATAGGGTACAACATAAGAATGCTGTAGGACTGAATGTAGTGCGTTACACACTTTCCGAAAGAAGCTGTTTGAGATTTGGTCGAAGTTGAAGATTTTTGAATCACTGGTAACTAATCTAAAGGAAACACTGAGAAAGATATACGGTTGGGTAATTAAATTAAAAAAAAAAAAAAAAGAATTATACTATTTAATTGGACGATAAAACGGAGGCAACTTTTAAATCACCATTTTATCATCCAAATAAATATTTTACATTTTTATTTATATATCCACCGTAATAGTTTCTCATTGTGTTTTGCTGATTTGACATTTCTTACTCATGATGCAAAACAAAAAAAAAAATCTTAATTGCTATCTTAAATTTAGACCAAATCCCAAATGGCTTCATGTTCACTATACATGCTCACTACATAGGGTATGAGGTAATGGTGCTGTAGGACGTATGTAGTGCTCTATAGAACGCCACTCGAGATCCACAGAAAATGCACGACTACTTGCGTGTTATGTCTTGTCATATTCTCTGTATTGCCGCCAAAAGTATTGGCCCCCTCAGCTTCAAACAAATAATAAAAGTAACTAGCTGATGCTAGTGTGCTAACTCCGTGGCGTACTAACTAGTCAACTAACTGATCAGCATCAGATCGCAACGCCTTCTGGGTTTAAATCCTGCTCCTAAAATCTTGAATTCATCCTGAGAGACTCGATCCTCACGTGACCTGATAAAGTAAGGGAACAGAGCTGAAGACAGTGACGGGGATTTAATCAGTGTGAAATAGAAAGCGTGTTAAAATCAGAATGGTTTCTTCTGAGTGTCTGATCTGATGCAGGATCAGTGTTACGCCTCACCTCATACTGACTCCTGCTCAGTGAGGGACACAGTGAACTGATTTCAGATCTGTGTGGAAATCTTTCTGCTTTATCGCCACCTGGTGGTTCTGAGGTTTCAGTTCAGCTGCCGTTTCTAAAAGCCTCGAGTGTAAATAAAACGGAAAAAGTGCAGGATGTAGAAGATCTGAAATTTTACTTTTTGTTTTCGCAATTCAAAGATTTACGCAGTTTGAGTTATTTATACGCCCTACTTTAATTCTTAAACTGATGTTAGTGCCTAGTGTGTGAGCATCCTCTTTCTTTCTTTCTTTCTCATTTATTTATTTATTTGTCCTTTTATTTCTCCTCTCTTTCATTGTTTGATTTTATTGATTTCTCCTCATCTTCCCATTTTTCTTTTTGTTCTTTTTTTTCTTGCCTTTCTTTTGTTCCTTTTCTCATTTTCTCATTTGATTCTTTCGTTCTTTGTCCTTTGCCTAATTTCTTTCATTTTATTTCTCTTCACATTTCTTTCTTTCTTTCTTTCTTTTTGACCCTAACAAGTTGAAAAAAAAATTATGATAAACTGTAAATCATTACACACTTTATTAATGATCCTCTTCACCTTATTGAAGTAAACAATTCTGACGTTTACACATGACTCGTGTCCAATAAGGACATCAATATTACATCATTTAAATACATAGAAATGATAAAATGGTAGAGATATAAATGTATTTAATTCTTTAGAATTGTGTTAAGTTGAGTACAGTGTATAAAAAATGAAAGCTATGCTTTATATTCTAGCTCGAGAGCTAACTGTAAATATTTCTAGCCAAAACCTTTAAAGTTTAAATAATTAATATTAATATCTGGTTAATATCTGATATCAGGAGTTTGATGGGAGTTTATCTGAAATTATTCGATATGTTTTTAGAGGTCAATCACTGCCATAACGTCCATTTTTGTATTTATTTTGTGTTGTTGGACGAGCATGTCCACTTTTCAACATTTTAATAAAATGTTGATGAAAACTTAATCACTCTTCTATTCTTTATTATGGTTAATATAAATGATGAACTTATTATACATTTTATTTAATTCTATGCTACGCAGATGAAGTGGAAAATTCGAAAATGATGATTTAATCAAGTGCTGGTTGATCTTGAGGAAAACAGCAATGCATATATAAATATTTGCCACAGTAACTAGTTGAACTATAGAGCAAACTCCAAAATAGTGCTTGAAGAGTGTTTGCTCATGGAGGAGTGGACCAAGAGTCTCCAAAACTTCGCTACACATTACAGGAAGAGATGTAATTATTGTAAGGGTGCCAATAATTTTGAAACCAGCATGAAAAATTTCACTATTTAAAAAAAAATATTGGTGTTTAAATAAAACTATACAGTGTCCACTTATGTTTAGGTTCGAAATATCGCTCATTGAACGTGTTGTTTACTTTAAACATTAATTTGTGCTCATTTCCACTCCAATAATTCAGGAGTTGCCTGTTTAGATTTAGCAAACTAAACCCCGGGAGGTATCCGGGTCAGCATTGTGGCGTTGGATGTTACCCAAGTGTGTGAATGAGACGTCGGCTTTGGGGATTAATGAAACGTGCTGAGCTACATTCTTACATTTGTCCGTTATTGCGGAATCGAGTTGAGACAAATCCAACTTCCAGTACTGCACTTCTCGCATTTCTCACAACGATGATGCTAACCATTACGATAGTAACGTTTTAAACTAAGGTTCCCTTTAAGTGCCTTTTAAACCACAGTGCTGTTGAGTTCTGGTCAGAAGGTATTGATTAAATGCCAAGCTAAGTTTTCTTTTTTTTTTTTTAAATTTTTATTACCGTCAAGAAGAAGTGAGCAAATGGCTGTTTAGTTATAACAGGAACTCACTTGTTTTGTGGAAGTTCCACAACATTAAATGTAACTACAAACGGGTCAGTAAGGGTTTGGTTAAAGAGAATACCCCAATCTTTCTGCATCACCACTAAATTCATTACTAAAACTTTTTTTAGTAAGAGATTACGGAATAACCACGACTCTGTCTAGAGGAAGCTGTCCATCAGAATTCACTGACTGGGTAAAGAGGGGATTAGTCTGAGAAGTGACCAAGAGGTCAAGGGTAGTGACTGAAGTAGTTTGAGAAGCTGTTTACAGGAAAATAATTTCCTGGACACTCCACAAAGCTGGGTTTTATAGATGAGTAAAGAGAAGAGGAAAAAAACTCATATGCCTTTGTCAAGATGGAATGATGAAGAGTCAGTGGAAAGAAGTTTCTCTGGTCTGATGAAACTAAAATTGAACTTATTTGGTCTCAGGGCAAAGGGCAACATTTGGCAGAAACCCAACACTGCTCACCGTGAAGCATGGTGGTGGTAGCATTGTGCTGTGGAGACTGGGAAACTGGTCAGGGCTGAGGGCGGGATGGATGAAGAAGATTCAGGGCTATCCTAGAAGAAAACCTGTTCCTGTCTGCAAGAGACTTGAGACAGTGGGTGGAGCTTCCAAAAGGACAACAATGCTAGGAATGCTGCCAAAGCTACACTGGGGAATGTGTTAGAACAATGCAATCAAATCCTGACTGATAATCCGTGGCAGAAATTCACTAACATCTAATCTCACAGAACTTGAGCAGGTTTGCCAGGGAGAATGGGCAAAAATATCAGGATCCAGATGTGCAAAGCTGATAGAGACATAGCCCGGGGTGGGGGTGTGGGGGCGCTGGGGCTCAAAATGTCTGTTTATTTCCTTAATTAACCTTTGCGTGACGACACACGATATTCTTTCTCAAATTTTAGACATAATGGTAAAAAAGAGTCCATTTCAATTCTAAATTGTAACACTACAAAATGTGGACAAGTTCCAGACGGAGGTGAATACTTATGCGAGCCACTACATTTGTCCAAGACAAGAGAGCTGTTGTTGTTTATTATCTCTCATACACACATTGTTTATCTTTTTACCACTCCCTCCACTTCCTGTTGGTTAGTCCAGCCTCTCTCCCTCTCATTTAAATACACCATCTTCCTTCTTCTCTGTTCTCTATTCACCATCATTCCTCCTTCTCCATGGTGGTGACTAACGGATTTCCTTTTTGCCACCACACATACACACACACACACACACACACACACACATATAAACCCTCCTCTTATTTCCCAGCAGTCTGTGCGAGAGGCTGAACAGCTCTATATAAAGACACAAGAGGGAAAAGGAGGGGCGCGGTGCAGCAGGGAAACTCGCACTGAGACTCGCCGGGACAGACGGAGAGAGAGAGAGAGGAGAGAGAGACGGAAGGCTGAGACGCCAGACATACACACACACACACAACCAAGAGAGAGGTTAGTATACACACAAACACACAGAGGAGAGAGATTAGAGGATGGCATTAGGACAGGATTATGGTGTGGTTCAGCGTGAAATACTGAGACTGGACACCATATACATTGTGTAAACCGAGAGACAGAAGTAGTGTGTTGTCTATCCAGGAAGTAGAAATACAGTAAGCACTTGTAGCAAAAAAAGAGAGGGATGCAAAGAGTGTGGTGTGTTTAGACAGCTGGGACTGCGGTGTCGCTGGAAAGCGTATCCTTGGAGCGATTAAGGTTATGAGAACAAGCTCAGGATGAGAATGAGTCACTCAGAGGAAGGCACCCTGCCTGAACGATGAAAACGTTGAGCCCATCACTGTAAACAAGGCCAGCTCTCCCTCCGCTCGGACGTCACACACACGGCGCTGCTAAGGGTGCTCCGCTGTTGCCGTGGCAACAGATCAAACCACCGAGCCGTGAAGAAGAGGGATTCCAAAAGAGTCCGGAGTAGCGATGGTGTCGTGGTGTCGTGATGTCGTGGACAGCTGCAGGAGAAGGGAGGCTTTTTTTAGATGAAGTGAGGCGAAGGTGGCATCGAGTGACCGGATTCACACTCTGCACTAAGTGCACTACAGAGTGCGTACGTACTACACAGTGTGTGAGTATGCGAGTGTGCATAAACAACCACTCTGAGCTGAGCCCAGTGGCGTTTTTTAAATAAACCCCCAAAACACTCGTGATTTATTAACGCTTTATTACACGTTCATTTGGAAAACCTGCAGAAACTTCGGGCTGGTTTTCTGACTAATAATTGCATTTTTCAAATGAGCATTATATCACACCTCACTGTGTTCCAGATGTGCAAATGAATATGTATTTTGTGGGTAAATGAATATGTAATTTATTTCTACGTAAAAGTGCAGATTTGATACACGTCCAAATCCAGCTGTCTGACATTTGAGTTTATGCTTCAGGGAGACCTCTCTCATCTCAGCTCACTTTCTTTCTTTCTTTCTTTCTTTCTTTCTTTCTTTCTTTCTTTCTTTCAGTTCCTTCCTTCATTAATTAATTCTTTCTTTCTTCTCTCATTTCCTTCCTTCCTTCATTAATTCATTAATTCTTTTCTTTCTTTTCTTTCTTTCTTTCTTTCTTTCTCATTTGTCCTCTCCTTTTTTCTTTCATTGGTTTTCAGGAAAAGGCAGTAACATTACTTCATTTATTCTTATCCATTAAGCACTTTAGCTTACAGAAGGTCGCAAGGGATCCGGAGTGTGAGGCGGGAATACACCACACACACACACACACACACACACACACACACACACATTCACACACACACACACACATTCACACCCAGGAGACAATTTAACGTTGTGAGTCCACCATGTTTCTGGGAGGTGTGAGGAAAGCGGAGAACTCGAAGGAAACCAGATCTCCGGATCGATCCGCGGGACACACGGATACAGAAAATACCGAGTGTGTACACTCGCTGCTGCATTAGTCAGTTAGTAACTGATGAATTCTCCACATGGTCCTGCTCTGATGATGATGAGGTAGTGAGTGTAAGGCGAGCACAGCGGCTGTAACCAGTTCTATTAAAAGCCGTTCTAAATTAGAGCATGGCTCTGTCAGCAGTTTGGGGTGAAGGGTTGTGTGCGGGGGGTTTGGTCCATCTCCTGCTCTTACACACACACACACAAACACACTTTCCCACGGCACTGTGTGTGTGTGTGTGGGAACTCAATGGCCAAATGTTGTCTGTTTATAAAAGAAGTTAATAAAAAGAATCCACTTTCCTCCGGTTTCCTCCGGATTGGCGACGCTAAACTGCCCCAGGTGTGAAAGTGTGTCCTGTCCCGGGTGTATTCCTGCCTCTGCCCAGCGTTCCCGGGAGAGACTCCGGATCCACCGCCACCCTGACCAGGTTACTGAGGACGATGACGAATGGTGTAGAATATTTACCGCTGGTTACTACTGCTTACGCAACAGCCGTCATACTCATTTATTTCCTGGCTTATTTCTTGGCTTTCTTTCTCTAACATTCCTCTCAGTTCTCTCTCTGTTTCTCTTGCTTTCTTTCTTTTTATTTATCCTTTTCTCTCTCTGAATCTCATCACTTTCTTCTTTCTTTCTTTCTTTCTTTCTTTCTGTTTCTCTCACTTTATGCTTATTTTCTTTTCCCATTTCTTCTTTCTGTCATTTCTCTTTCTTTCTCTGTTTCTTTCACTTTCTGTCATCTTCCTTTCCCTTTTCTTCTTTGTCTCTTTCTTTCTTTCTGTTTCACTAACTTCCTTCCTTCCTTCAGCAGCAGTAGTGTAAATTACCTGTACACTAATCTAACCCCAGCTACACGCCGACTCTCACCATCTGCTCCACACGTCCGTTACACACTAATGTAACTCTTCATCCATCATGAAGGCTTCACGTCTCACTCTGGTAACCTCACTCGCGCTTTAACTGCCCCTTCGTGCCGAGCGGGCCGGCCGCAGGCTCCATACTTGGCAAAAACCAGGGTTCCCAAAGGGAGCGCTGCTGATTCAGGAGCCGAGGTGACATTTATAAAGAGCGCAGGGTCACTGAGAGACACATAAATCCTGTAGCTCTGGCCTGCTGTTTAATTCTCAGTCTCTGCTCATGAGTAAGATCGTTAAAGTTCAACAACATTACTAGTACCTGCCATGTCGCGCTAAAAAGCAGCTAAACTCCTAACTAGCTAGCTTTCACTGAAGAAGTAGTGACAGCTAGCTAGCAAAAGAAATCAGAAACAAATGCAAATAATCAAGCATCACTTTATACTTACACTTTATTTACAACATTTACCAGTTACAAGGATAAAATAAAAAGCTATACATTGTGTAAGTTGTGCAAAACTGTTATGGATTACTCTGGATGTTTTACGCTGCATCTATGACCGAGAAAAAACAAAGAAAACGCCTCATTAACTTGGATTTCCTACTCAGAATCTCATGACGGTCTCCTCAACCCCGAGGTCAGCAAGCGACGTCAAATTAAATTGGCCGCTCACAGCATCAACAGTAAACGAACTAGCATCTCTTACCTTTAAACGAGTTCTACTGTATCTACACGAATTCGCTTTCAATCAATCAACATACAGACATGTTCGCTTGTTAAATCTATAACACTGTACAGTTCCCTGATTTGAGGAGGAAAATATACATCACTCAGCACAGTTAACAGGCTAGCTTCTTGCTAATAAAAGACAAACATGGACAGGTTTTTTTTTTCCCCCACTTTGCAGCTCGAACACGTGGAGGTCGGTCCAAGCTCCGAGTTCCCGCTTCCGAGTTAAGTCAACTGCAGCATACTGTAAGTTTGAGATGTCAGTCATGTTCATTACGGTTTCAGCGATTGGCAGTTGGTTACGAGGTTCCGCCCCTTTCCTTTGTGTTCCCCCTTATCTTCAGGTGTAAAAAGTCTTTGTACTGTTTTGCTAACAGACATTAAATATAATCATATGTATAGCCTAACTTGCAATGCAGACGTTGCTTGCCGGTTTCATTCTTAGTGAGTGTGGGAGGAGCATGTCCAGAACACTGCAGTAGAAACGGTAGAAAGCCGTGGCTTTTATGTGTCTATATATAAGTCACACTCCCATTAACCGTGAGAGAGACGCACGGCGTCTGGGCGTGGCTCAAAATGACGTGTTCAAAGCCAGTTGTCCAGTGAGCGTTAATCGTTGCTCGAATGAAAACACAGTGCGCTTGAATCTGCCATAAACTCACGTAGCAGCTGTGCGTCTCTGGAGATTTTCCCGCAGGCTGTGCCACCCACCGCAAACAGTTTGCATTAAACGAAAGATCGGCACATAATTTGATGAATAACATAGACACGTTTCTACATTTAATGGAAAAACATTTCATTTCTGCATTTTAATGAAAGTTTAGGAAAGTTTGCGCTTCACACGTAGTCTTAAAGCAATCACCTGTGAGCGATAAGCTGAAGGTCAGACATAAGACATTACAGCTTTTCTCTAGAATAATGTGTATCATTGTGCAAACACTATTACACACACACACACACACACACCCACCCAACTGCAGAATCAACACATGTACACACTCACCTCAACACAAACCCTGCACCGGTTGTTTCACATTCTCGCAATACTGAGTCAGATGGAATTTTTCTATACTGTTTAGATTAGATAAAACATAGTAACTTGTTTCATGGGCATTCCACAACCAAGTGTAACTAGAAATGGATAAAAAGTATGCCGTGCCGCTCTTTAATAAATGAAATGGTGTAATTGTTGGCGAATTGCTGTGGTGTAAGAGGAATAAAACACTTCAGGATGTGCTGTTACAGAGAACTGATCAACTTCATGCTTCATGACACCACCCTGTTGTTGATTATTTTCCTGTAACTGCGCAACACCACGCGTTTTATTCCTAACTGTTCTACAAACAGGATTATGGCATTAGTGCTCATTGCTCGAGACCGGTTTATCTCTTCCACGCCTGTCACACTTCTCGCCTTCAGGGTTCACACACGCGCAGACACACACACACACACACACACACTCTGTAAGCTATAAATGCCAGCACAGGTCACATGACCCAGGCATGTAGACACAAGAGCCGAGAGATCTGTTTACTCCTGCCATCCTGACACACCTAGGAACCAACAACACACACACACACACACATTGCAGGTAAGACCCACAACACACACTAATAATACATGTTATTTTGCTCAGTTCTGAGGTGTGTGTGTGTGTGTGAGAGTGTGTGTGTGTGTGTTCTCAGATCAGCACCTTTTTTTAAGCTATTTACCTTTTTCCTTTTCCCCTCACTCTCTTTCTCTCTCTTTTCTTTTCAATTTCTGTCTCTCCTACCCTTTTACTCTGACTTACTCTGTTACTCTCACATGCTTTTTCTTTCTCTTCTTCCTTTATCTTTTTGGTTTCTTTTTCCTTTTATCTTTCTCTCTCTTTTTAGTTCCTTTTCTCGTATTTCTGTCGTTCTGTTTCTTTTGCTTTTGCTCTCTTCCTCGTTTCTCTATTTTTTTCATTCTTGCTTTTAAATTTTTTGTCTTTCTTTTTTTATTTCTGTCTTCTTCTCACTGTTCTTATTTCCTCTATTCCTCTTTTGCTTTCATTTTCTTTCTTTCTTTCTTTCTTTCTTTCTTTCTTTCTCTCACTTCCTATTCTTTGTTCTTATTCATTTCTCTCGTTTTCCTTCCTTCTTTTTTTGTTCTTTTTTGTCTGTTTCTCTCGCCACCATTCCTTTTTCTTTTTCCTATCTTAAAATTTTCTTTCTTCCTTCCTTTTTCTTCCTTCCATATCTTCTTTTTCTGTTGTTTTCAATCGTATTCTTTTCCCATTTCTCTTATCTCCTTTTTTCTTGTTTTTCTTTTCTTGCCTGTTTTTTTTACTTCCTTCTTTACTGTCATTCTTTTTAACCCTCGTCATGTTGAGCCTTTAATAGTCCGTTATTAAAGTGAACTGTATCTTTTATTAAATCATTAAGAGCTATTTTATCCCTCGATCACTTTCAGCTGCATGTCAGTGTAACTCATATCCAGTTTACTTTTCAACACACAAACCGCTTGTAGTGGCTCGACACTGAACTCAGAATATACATGTAAAAACACACACACACACACACACATATAATCACACACTTGTTTCCTGTGAGAATAACATATACAATAAAACAAGATGATGACTCTTTCTCACTTCTGCACGTCCACTACACTGTGAACATCACGTCTGTGCGCACTTCCTCTGCTGCGGCCGCTCTGTGCTGTGGGTTTCAGTGTGAAATAGTGTGTCGGAGGAGTGTAGAAGGCGTGATGAAGGCGTGATGAAGGCGTGATGAAGGCGTGTAGGAGGCGTGATGGAGGCATGTAGGAGGCCTGATGGAGGAGTGTAGAAGGCGTGATGGAGGCGTGTAGGAGGAGTGTAGAGTGTAGTGCCTGATGGAGGAGTGTAGAAGGCGTGATGGAGCCGTGCAGGAGGCGTGTAGAAGGCGTGATAGAGGCGTGTAGGAGGCGTGATGGAGGCGTGATGGAGGTGTGTAGGAGGCGCGATGGAGGTGTGTAGGAGGCGTGTAGAAGGCATGATGTAGGCGTGATGGAGGTGTGCAGGAGGTGTGCAGGAGGTATGATGGAGGCGTGTAGGAGGCGTGATGGAGGTGTGTAGGAGGTGTGTAGAAGGCATGATGTAGGCGTGATGGGGGTGTGCAGGAGGTGTGCAGGAGGTATGATGGAGGCGTGTAGGAGGCGTGATGGAGGTGTGTAGGAGGTGTGTAGAAGGCATGATGTAGGCGTGATGGAGGTGTGCAGGAGGCATGATGGAGGCATGTAGAAGGCATGATGTAGGCATGATGGAGGTGTGCAGGAGGTGTGTAGGAGGCATGATGGAGGCCTGACAGGACACACCACACTCCTTCACTGTTCCCTTAACAGTTAAATCCTGGGAAAGATAATAAAAATCCTGATTAAGCATACAGAGTTCCATGGAAAAATAAAACCTGTAACAGAAGGACAGAGTCCAACAGATTCAAAGTATATTGTATTTTAATTATCCTGTAATGCCTTTACTCAATATCTGTTTCTCTCTCATCTACAGGAAAATCCCTAAGATAACACATCCGTAACCATGGCAGGTAACACACACTTTCCTTTTCAGAATATCTTAATAAACCAGTGTATATGCTAATGAAAATAACCGAATTACAGTTTACAGAATGAAACTATTCGTGTAACATGTCTTTAAAAGCTAGAAAACTAGCTGGATAAATTACAGAAGTAGAAAAAAAAAATCTATCCGGGCCAACCGAAGCACCGAGTTTAATCCTGTTGTCTCTGGCGACATCTAGCGGTCGGAGCTGCGTATTACAACTCACCGTGCGCTGACGTTAAATTGTTGATTATTTTAGATTAGATTATAATTCGAATTATAATCTGTGTTATAACTTTAAAAAGCCAGTTGACACACATAAAACGTAACGAAATGTTATGAGTAATAAAATATTAAAATTTTAGATTGCATAGTACATACTGAAGTAACAAAGTAACAAAAGTGTCCTAATATATTTTCAGATCAGTTCTAAAAACAGTGAATTTTTTTTTTTTTTAAATCTAAGAAAATTATGGATGATTATTAAAAAAAAGAATTCCTTAGAATCTTTGTAAAGAAAATAGAAAGAAAAAAATCTAAAAAAAAAATAAAATAAGACGTCACACCCGGAAGTAAATCCGACCGTTTGTTTCTCATTCACTTTTGTGTTTTTATTTATTTATTTTTACATATTTATTGTCAGCCAGAAGGCTTCATACGTGCCGTAACGACGTGTTTTATGTTTTAAGGAGCATTTGAACATTTTAAGTTGTTTTATTGCATTAATCTTTACTAATTTCTTTGCGTTTACACTCTGAAAACTACATATCCCATGAGCACGCGCTCTACAAACGAGCTAGCTGACAGAATAACTGCAACACTTACATACTTTTTGTTCTATAAATATAAAGTTGAAATTATACGTATCGCAAGAAAATGCTGTGCAAAACTTTTGAACATAAAGCGAGTTACAGACAACCTCATCAGGGTAAATGCGCGTCTCATCACAGACCCACACTAGCTTACAACTGAATCTGGACCTTTCCAATATGGCGGACAGGTTGACGCATCACATTTGCTAGCAACTGCAGATAAACACGGAAGCTACTAAAGGCGTTCTGATTTACCTAGGTACTGTTGCCGTGGCAGCTCAGAACTTTATAAAAACTGAAAAAGGCTTCATTTGTCGTGTCGCTGCTGTAAATAAAAACTGACAGAAATATGGCGATTTGCTGTGCGCGGATTCACTCAGTACATCCTGAGGGTAAATTAATACATTAAATCACCTTTTTATAGACAGAAAAGATTTAAATCGCAACAGTGTTAATAAATAATTGTAATAAATGTAAACAGGGTCAAACTGCTAAGCGTGAATACGTCAATAATAATAATAATAATAATAATAATAATAATAAAAGTAGTAGTAGTAGTACTAATAATAATAATGATAATAATAATTTAATGTGACAAGATATTTAGTGTTTTAGACATTAAGTATTTTTTTTTATCACATTTAACCAAAATGCTCAAATTGTTTATTTTGCTATATTAAAGTTTACATGCCGATTTCCGATAGAAATGTATTCTAATAATGTCCACCCTTTACATTTGTAACTTTTTCCTGCTTTTTTCACATTTTGTTCAAATCTATCTATCTATCTATCTTCATTTGTATATACTGTTAGATAGATAGACAGATAGTAAACAAACAACAAACAAACAAACAAATAAACAAATAAATCCGGAAACTGTGGGGGTGAATATTTTTGCACTCGGCTGTACATGGTTCAGCTGATTTGTTCTTCTTTATTTCCAGATAAAATTAAGGACGCCAAGATCATCTTTGTTGTGGGTGAGTATGTATTACTGTAATATATTTAAACATCTGACTGATATAAAGATGTAGTCACGTGACCTGTCGTTGATCAGCTATGTCAGTTTGTAGGTTTAAAGCTCTGCGTGTAGCTGATCTGACCATATGAACGTATCAGAGACAGCGGCGTTGTTGTGTTTTTAAACACCTCAGCGACCTGAAGCTGTCCCTGATGAAGTCTAGATGACGAGTGAAACACACTGTGCAGTGATTGTTTCACTGTAGCAGTACGCCCCGTCGCTGCTTTATCCCTCACTTAATAAATAGCCTATGCTCAGTTCAGTTCCTTCTGCGGTTCCTGTGCTCCTCAGGCGGCCCCGGCTCTGGTAAAGGCACTCAGTGCGAGAAGGTGGTGGAGAAATACGGCTTCACACACCTGTCGTCAGGAGACCTGCTGCGTGCCGAGGTGGCGTCCGGCTCTGACAGGGGCAAACAGCTCCAGGCCATCATGCAGAAGGGAGAGCTGGTGCCTCTGGTGAGACGAGTCCACTCTGTAATCTGAGAGAGGGAGAAAAAAAAAAACCACTCTGAAATAACATTTAATAACTCTTTTTCCCACAGTAGCTGCTGTGACGTACAGTACTGTGCAAAAGTCTTGGCACTCTGTGTTTTTTTTTTTGTACAAACTTTGTTACAGATGTTTATTTTCTGACTTCTACATTATTGATTCAGTACAAAAACATTTTAGACTCCAAACATTAGTTTTCCAGCACAAAAATAAATGTTACAGAAAAATGTTTGTATGTCAGTAAAGAAAGCAGCAGATTCCATAAGAGACACTTTTCAGATAAAAACAGAATGAAGGCTGCAGCGAGTCGACAGTCAAAGTCTCCAGAAGAACTGCGGCTGCTTCTGCAAGATGCTCAGTAACACTTACAGCTCATTTCCTTATAAAACTAACTAAAATTAGTATTTTTTTAATGTAGAAACATTTAGTTTCATTATTTTCGAAGGCATCTTTGCTCTACAGCATTTCTTTGCATGTGCCTAAGACTTTTGCACAGAACTGTGTGTGTCATTATTATATCTGCTTGACTCTAATGTCCACCTTTTTACTGTATTTATGCCAGACATGCTGCTGTGTATGACTTACGCTATATGTTACACTGAACATTGATTTATTAGCTTCATCACACACACACACACACACACTCACAGTGCATTATATCACCTGGGACTTTTTAGATCATGCACTATGGTCAGCTCTTCAGTGTTTGCTCTCAAGACCGACCTCCTTTATTGCTTGGGTCTTCCTTTGTAATAAAGTTTCTTGCTGATTCCGAGAAGTTTGCTTTCCTTGCTTATCCTCGAACCTACATCTGAGACGGGAAGAATTCTCCACGACGGTGAAACATAAGTCTTGAAAACATGGAGTTTTATGGTAAAATGGTTAAAATGGATATTTTTTTAAGAATCCTGTATAACAGATTCAATCTCGTCTTTCCAAAGGACACCGTTCTGGACATGATCAAGGACGCCATGATCGCCAAGGCCGACGTGTCCAAGGGCTTCCTGATTGACGGATACCCTCGTGAGGTCAAGCAGGGGGAGGAGTTCGAGAAGAAGGTGATGATGCACATTACATATTTATCCTGTTTATCATAAACCTGCTGTTTGATTGATTTCTGCTTGTTATCTAATTCCTAACAAGCTCATTTTTATATTTCACCTCTTTATAAGATATGTTTATCCTGACGAATTTAAATATCTGTGTGTTATGTTGGCATTCATTTCTCTATTAATATAGCAAGCTTCGTCTTTACTTCCTACTCTTGCCCCAAGTGGGCAGTGAAATAATGATTTCTCCACCCTATCTAGTGCGCTACATGCTCAAACTGGGAGTGATTGTGAACATCCAGGAAGACGGTCATGTGACATAAATCACGTGCGACTTCATAATTATTAATCACAACGTTGATATGCATGCATCCCTCATAATTATTAATCAAAGACATCAGATACACTATGTTGCCAAAAGATTTGGGATGCCTGCTGTTACATGCACATGAGCTTTAATGACATCCCGTTCTTAATCTGTAGGGTTTAGTATGGAGTTGGCCCACCCTTTGCAGCTATAACAGCTTCAACTCTTCTGGGAAGGCTTTCCACAAGGTTTAGGAGTGT
>CM075029.1:1468496-1504001 GCA_037576675.1 Pangasius sanitwongsei
CTATACTGTACACTCTATACTCTATATGCTATACTGTACACTCTATACTCTATATGCTATACTGTACACTCTATACTCTATATGCTATACTGTACACTCTATACTGTATATGCTATACTGTACACTCTATACTGTATATGCTATACTGTACACTCTATACTCTATATGCTATACTGTACACTCTATACTGTATATGCTATACTGTACACTCTATACTGTATATGCTATACTGTACACTCTATACTCTATATGCTATACTGTACACTCTATACTTTATGCTCTATACTCTATACCCAATATGCTCTATTCTGTATACGCTATACTCTATGCTCTATATGCTGTACTCTATACTGTATACTGTATACGCTATACTCTGTACTCTAGATGTACAACGTAATTACCCTGTTCCAAACGAAACCCCTTTTAGGAAGGTAAGAACCCTTATCTGTATGAAGAACCCTTAATGGGCCCATTTCTAAGCACAGTTCTTTGTAGCGGACACATTTTTGAAACTTTTTGGAGTGGTGTGGCTCATCACTTACGGAGCAGCTCATGGATTTCCTCGTGGCATGTAAACGTTAGGAATTTACTCTATGTCACTTTGGCTCGATGGTGTATAACTAATAAAGCTTATCATCAATAAGCCAGAGTGTCGGCCAGAACACTCGTGGACACGAGCTATGCGAATTGATTAATGTACTGCACAGATAATTAGGCCCGAGCGTTAGTATGCGTCCGTTGTAGCAGCTCAGGAAGCTCATCACGGAAAACTCAACTCGTCTTCCTAAACCCTCCTCCAGTAATAAGTGTGCGAGAGAATTGGCGGGATAAATAGCTCCACACCTGCTTCAGACGCACCGTAAAATCCAAATAATAGGAAACAATAGCCGAGCGCCTCGTTTGAGGAGTGGCTCCGACTTTCTGACGAGACTCAATAAAGGAAGTCGCCGTTTCCAGGATGTAGATTTTCGCTGCCAGCTCAGGACGAGTTCTTTGAGGTTCAGTGTTTTTTCTTTTTTTTTCTTTTTTTTTTTTTTGTTCCATGTTTTTTGCTGACTGGAGGCCTGTTGTACTTTGGCTAAGTGAACTCACAAAACGAGAAATGATTCTGCTTGATGCAGATTTTTAGGTTTCCGCTTCGTGGCTACAGATCGTGGGATTAGTGTGAGATTTTTCATCTTTACGACACTTCAATGCCACATACTCCAAACACGTGAAACGCGTCGTCAGGTGGCATATTCAGGGCCCTGATTTTGGGTGATAATCTAAAAAAAGTAATTCTACCAATATTATTTTATAAAAAAGCTGATAACTGGATAATAAGTATCATAAGTATCAAAACGAGCGTTATAAATAAGTCAGGAATAAAACATGTCGTTTGGTATGTATTTATTATATTAAAATTATTTAATGTTCTGTCTTAAACAGTCGTTCCCTCACCAACTTGAAGTTTATAAGTTATATAATACGTTATAATATTATAAGTTATATAATGTTTATATACAGCTTAGTGTATATAAAAAACTCAGCTTCTCATGTTACAGTGAACACGGAAAGTGCAAAAATACTTTCAGATGGCAGAAAACTTTACAAAGCGCTCGACACTCGAGAATCATTTATTTAACCTGTTCATGTGGAGCGTCCACCATAAAGTGCAAGTTGTTACTGTAGAAACGATCACATATCATACGATAACAAACGAACAGAAAGCAAATTAAAGAGATGATTCCTGGAAAAGAAACATTTTACTGAATCGTTTACTAAATACCCAGCTTAAGCAATGCAACAGTAATTTTAAAAACACAGTGGGATGGAATTTATCGCACTGTACCTCAGGGCTCTGTGTGTGTGTGTGTGTGTGTGTGTGTGTGTGTGTTTGTCCAGCATTTAGCAATGCTTTCATGACTCATTCCCTCTGTTCACCCCCTTAGCCAGCAAACGGGACTCCCTTATGAGTGTGTTTTGGCTCAGAATGAGGTCTCGGGGTCGAACAGGAAACTAACACACGGTCACATACACACACACACACACATACACACACATACACACACACATATAGACCAAGGAAAAAGTGCAAGGCAAACGGATGCCTCATAAAGTGCTCACGATGTACAGCGACAGCTATCGTTTTATCTGTCGGTCCTGACGATGAAAAATGAGACGCGCTCCCATAATTCCCTACTGAACCCACGAGCAAATGGAAATCCTCAGCCTCGAGGCGCAGTTTGCATGGGAAAGAGTTGTTCGAGCTGCTGATAAAGTAGATTCTACCTCATTTAACACAGAAGCGTTTAGTGACATCGGCATTTCCGGGGGTCAGGTTCATCGGTCAGTGTGAACACAGCTCCGCGCCTGATTTTGCTGACTGATAGATGTGATCGAGCGGAGACTCCCACAGCGGAGGCTGAGATAAATCTGCTCATAGTCACAGGCTGTTGACTTTTACAGAGGAATAAGGCTAACGTTGTTAGTGTTACAGGCAACTGTGAGAGCTGTAAACCCTCTTTAGAACATCAACTTCATTAGAACGTGTCAAGTTTTAGGTCCGGAAAAGACGGCTAACTGTTAGCGAGCCACGACAAGCGCCGTGAGGAGCTCGTCTTCTAAACACAGTGCTTCCTGTCATCCTCGCAAACAGGCCGGCTTGCTTTTCCTCCTCTGCCTGCTCCTGGAAACAGTGTAGAAGGAGAAAAAAGTGATTTAGGCCTTGTTTGCACTTCCAGATACTACTCGGGGGCAGAAAATGAAAAACTAATGAATTGGGGAACACAGTTTGCAGTTAGAATAAGTAATTATATTGGAAATTTTACTCTGAAACCCATGATAAAAAAAAAAAAACACGCAAAAGAGGACCCATGACATTTCCGGGTACGCAACCAGACACGCCTCCTCGTTTCAGCCAATCAGTGTTCATCTAAAAGTGACGCACAGTACTGTAGATTCACACAGCTATACATAGATACAACATAACGGATGAGCATATGTAATTGTTCAGCTTGTGGTCTTCAGGATGTGCTGGAACACCGACTCCACTTCATCCCACCACCCCGTCGTTGATTATTTTCCTGTAACAGCACCATGCACTGTTTTATTCCTTACCTATCGACTAAGAATGGACCTCTGTGTGTAGTGTGTTATTTTCTCAAACAAGACTCCATCACTCTTAGCTATAACTCTATTAGTTTTTCTTTAACAACAGACACATTCTTGGTCATGGACACTCCATCATGGTGAAGAGAAAATGACTGATTATAGATAGAATGAAAGAAAAAAAAAGGAGAGGGAGACGTAGCGTCTGGTCCAGCCTGCAAAGTGTTCACGCCAAGTCTTTAAAACAATGAAAGTGCCCTCCTGCCGGTGCCACGGGTTACACCTCGGCAGCCAATCGCACCCTCGATCTTTCATTTCAAACATGAACCGAACCCTGCTGCTGATTGGCTAGGAAATGACACCTGACCTGTCACTTCCTAAGGAAAGACTCCACTTACTTCTTGGAAATATTCATTGACCGAGACGCCAAATAAAGACTCTGATACATCATTTCACCGTCTGAAGATAACAATATAAGACACAGACTTGCTAACCTGAAGTAAGGGTTTATTGGGGATCAGGATTTCGGTGTCCCGGGTTGTAATAAATCAGCCGACCTTGTGTGTGTGTGTGTGTGAGAGAGAGAGACCAATGACCTGCTAATTTAATACGAGCTCTCCATCATTTAAAGTGGAAGTGTTGCTAAAAGTGGAACAATGACCACAAAGTTTTCTTGTAATGACGGCTTTGGAATTTTTTTTATTTTCAACAAACCAAAACTGACATTGTCGATGTGGATGATTATGTAAGGAGCGTGCAATTGTAGGAAAATAATGATATAAAATGTCTAATATGTTAAAGAACAAATTCTTCCTTGCCTTGTCAGATTCCTGCGACATGACAGGGATTTACGGAACCCAAAACGAAGTCATCAGCGTGGACGAGATAACAGACGGGTGCTGGACGAACTTCGTCACGAAGAACGGCACAGAAGTGCACATCCTCAATCTGCACTTTACTCCAGGGGTAAGTCCAACATTTACATTTATTCATTCATAATCACTGTTACTACTGCCGTCAGTGTTATTCATTAAAGAACAACATGTCACACTTTTTATAGTTACGTGTAATGTTGAGGAACGTCCGTGAAACGCGTTAGTTCCTGTTCTCACTTACGTTATAGCAGCTATAAACACTCACTCCCTCACAGCCTCTCTTTTTTTCTCTCTCTTGAAATCAATAATAATAATAAAAAAAGCAGCTTGTCATGTTACAGAGAAACCATAAAGTATAAACTCCTACATAAACTGTTATAAAGCGTTAAATTAGCTTCTCTTTACAAAAATCTGCCATACACGTCCCTGTGAATGAGTTGTTATTATAGAAACGATCACGTATTAGAACGAGCGTGTTAATATACACCTGCGCTGCTGTCAGAGCTGCTGTTATAGAAAATTCAGATCGCTCTGCTTTAATTAAATATAAGAAACTGGATATAAAAAAATGAACTCTGATTTTGACGGTACCGCAACACAGGCTTATTTATATCCTAATTTGAGCTTTATATTCATGTTTTAAATGTATTTAAAACTCCAGCCTTTGGTGTACATTTTCCCCAGACATTTGTGGTATTATTGATAGTTTTTAATTCAGATATTCCGATTGTGATGTTTTATGCAGAGTCGTACCTACTATGAGCACACAATGCCAGCGTTTTCCAGCATCATGTCTGCACCTGCTCACTTTTTACCTCACTCAGTCAGGCGAATTTGGTGTATAAATGCTGGCAAAACAAGGCAATGCAGTGCATGTCCTGGAATATTTATTACCCAGTTTATTCTCGATAAAATAGGAAATGTGGGAAATGTGAAATATTACTAATCCCCTTCTGGAGAAGCAGTCTGTTGACTCGTACCACTATATCAACCCCCGCAGTATAAATCAGGCTCTACAGCAGAAGGGAACCTCATTTCAAGCTCCCGAAACCTTTAATCACGACTCACAGCGAAATCCCAAACCTAATACCCTCCGTCCGAATTTCTAAACAAACTCCATCCGAGCGTTTGCTTAGACTTCTTTGCTCCTGAGGGGCTGACTTTGTTTTCTCAAAGCATGCCGGAGTCAGATTGATGCCAGATGACCAGCAGCACTGCGGCTCCCACGGGGGCCGGAGAAAAACGGTCAGGACATCTCATCTGAGCGGCCACGAAAATCTCCAACACATGCCAGGCGAGTGAGCGAGTGAGAAACGGCTCCCTGAGGTGATTCGGGTTACAGCGGGAGGGTGAGAAGGAGTCGGTTTGGGATCTCTACAGGGAGCGAGTATGCTCTTCCCATCAACAACAGTGTGTGTCGAGGGTCAGCATCAGTGGTGTCTTTGTGCTCTCTGCCATGGTTACTAATGGCAAAGACAGGATGAGGACACCAAGTCCAACACTCTAAAAAGTTCACCACAGAGAAATGTTTGGATTTTTTCTGTTGTATTTTAAAAATGAATGCTAACTTTTACATTTGTCCAAGCTAATGCCTTTTCTGCTCAAACTGAGGCTTCTTCTGCCCAAACCCAGGCTTTTTTTTTTTTGCCAAACTTGAGGCTTCTTCTGCTCAAGCAGGTACTTCTTCTGTCCACGCTGAGTCCTCTTCCACCCTAGATAAGGTTTTTTCTGCTCAAGCCAAGGCTTTTTTTTCAAGCTGATGTTTTTTTTTTTGCCCAAGCTGAGGCTTCATCTGCTTCAACTGTGGCTTCCACTGCCCAACAGTGAGGCCTCTTCAGGCCAAATGAGGCTTCTTCTGCCTAAACTGAGACTTCTTTTTCCCACCCTGGGGCTTCTGCCCAAGCTGAGGCTTCTTCTGCTCAGTGCTGAGGCTTCGTCTTCATTTTCTGTACCTGCTGAAGCTTCCTTTGTCCAAACTGATGCATCTTCTTCCCAAGCTAAGGCCTTTTCTGCTCAAGTCAAATCTTCTTCCAACCAAGCCATGGCTTCTTCTGTCAAAGCTTTCACACAAGATGGCTTCTTCTGTTCAAACTATTGTTTTGTCCCAGATCAGTGGGAAAGAAAGCTCAAAGCCCGTATGGTTTCAGTTTGGAACTTGCATAAGAGCTGTATACAGATAAAAAAAAAAAAACACACACACATGCATGGGAACACAAAAGAGTTTTAAGCATGTGTATCCTGTTCCCAAGTGACTCTGGCAGTGGTTTTGGATGCCAGGGTCATGATGTTTAAATCAGAGCCCAGAAACAGGATAAGAAAATTGGTTAATTCTTTTCCTTTTTTATTTAAAAATATTTGGGAGGTAAATAATAAGTTAGTGGGTTACACAGGAAAAAAAAGGACAGAAAGAAAGCCGGGTAAATGTTCTTTTGCACATCACCTCAAGTTTGTAAAGAACCACTGGGCTGAACTCACAAGTTTTAATACGGCTACACTAATTGTAAAAGTTGTAGGTGTAGCCTCTGTACCCCAGTCTCGTGAAGGAGGTGTGGCCTTTGTACCTGTCAGTCTCACTGAAGGTGTGGCCTCTGTGCCTGTCAGTTTTTCCAATTAAAGAACTTTTTTCCAGTTAAAGAATGAAAGAATCACTGAATCTTATTCTATAAAACCGCCACTGAATTGATTCATAGTGATTAAATCACAGACTGCTTTAAATCAGATTTGATCATTGGTCACGTAAGGAGATGAACATTATATTGTCTTAGAAAGATAGATGCACACCCTCAGTATGGAGGGAAGAATTGAATGAACTGTCCCTTGCTTGATCCTCAACAAGAACCTTCATCATTGTTCTTACTGACATCGTGACACAGTAATCTAGCTGACATATGCGAAACATCAGAGGCAATCTTTCAGACGAGACACAGATTTTGGGAAGAGTGTGGGAGAAGTAGGGGGAAGGAGAAGAAGAGACAGATAAAGAAGTCATGTTGCTCTCTGCCAAGTGTATTAATGATAAACATGGGAATTGGTCAGAAGTAGCCAATATAACCAAACATGATAATTCTTCAGAATACTTTTAATTTCCATATGTGATATGAGCATGTGCTGTGGCATATCTCATATTCGAATATTCATCTGAATACAAATCATGTCACTAGTGGACTTTTCCAGATCTGACTTTCATTCAAACACAAATTAGTCATATTTATGACACATCTTACGGGTTATCCACAATGACAAGTATGTTCGGAGCGCATGGCGAGAAATGACTGAATTGTTTTGGGAATTGAGAGAGAGAGAGAGAGAGAGAGAGAGAGGGAGAGGGAGAGAGACTTGAGCTAAAGGGCGGTGCTTTCAGACTTTCATTGATGTCACCGTTTGGCTCATCGCCGAGACTGGAGCGGTGGAGCCGACTCGGCTTAGGGGGAGAACCAAAGAATAACGGGAAACAGTTATGCATCAGCAAAACCTTGGAAAAAAAACTGCACTCAAGAAAAAAAGGAAAACAATCGTATCTTGAAAGCACAGGAACAAAAATAGCAAGGGCGACTGCTCGGGCACTGGTAGGGACATTGTTCAGTTTGGAGTGAAGTGAAATGAAGTACATAAAGAGGTACAGGTAGTCTGTACTGTTTTCTCTAAACAACTTGGACGTCTCTTTTTTTTTTTTCGTTTTCCGTTCGGTGGTTTCCGTCCACTTCAGATTTTTCCTGTTGTACAAAGAACATAAATATAGACACACAGGAACCAGACAGCTTGATTAATTATTAAATAGTGATCTCGATCGATATGGAGATCAAGCATTGTTTTAATATAGAGTTGTGTTGTCCCAAATTGCGTAACATAATTAGTCTAAGGACAAACTGTCTTGTGTTTTGTAAAGATTTTTCAGAGCCAAAACCAACATCATCCTTTTCAGCTTATCTTTACTGAATCTCTACATCTCTCCAGGTAGAAGATTCTTTTTTTCTTTTGTATAAGGTAGGAATTTTTGTACTCGGTGACACAACCGGTCAGAAGTAGGCATTGTTGAAAATAATTTTCATTTTGGCATATTTCGTGGCCATTAGCAGATAAACTAATTTGAATACAGGTGACAAATTAATGCAGGAATTATAAATAAAGTGTGCATAAATCCTGCAACAAATGGACTCAAAGTGGACTTCCTGTCTACTCAGGATCCTTGGAATTATCCCCATCTCCCCCCTCCTTTTCATCAACCCTATTCCAAGGTTAACAAGAAGGACTAGACTTGCTGTTGGTGTCGAGTTCTATTATTTGTTCCCAAGGGTACATCTTGGGCATCCTGTCTCCTTGGGATCCTTGGAATCATGCATGCTTTCCCCTCTTTTGCACCAGAGTTGGGCAGTAAAAGGTCAGAGTGCAGGGTCAGACTGGGGCCTGGGAGCTCCCCAGGGCTCAGTGAAGCATAGCCAGGGGATTCTTTAGAATTTTGTTAGAGTGATGGAAATCACAACCCAGCTGGCTACAGAACCTTTGAGAACCCCATTGAGAGTACCCTGGCTCAATGGCTGAGCTGTAGTACGACAGCATGATGACAATGGTATCCTTCCAGTTACAGAGTCACTCTCTTAAGCAGATAGAGGTTAAGGTCCTTTCTCAAGTTAGGAGTTAAGGTCTCAGAGACCGAGGATACACCAGTGTACTGATTTCATGTCCTTCAGATGCAGAGCCACTCTCATTAACCTCTGCCATTCCTAGGACTTGAATTTCCAATCCTTGGGGACCATATCTCCCATTGTCAAATGTGTTTGGGTGATGCCTGGGGTCTCAGGAAGAGCCCCAGCTTGGATAGAACTATTTCTATCCAAGCTTGCACCTAGGCTTTCTAGTATGACTGAATCATGATAAGATAGTTCTGTGATTGCAGAAGTCTGCTATTTGATCATCAGGTGATGGTGGTCAACTTGGCCAATCAGACCCTCAGACATGGAGTCATACAGTATAATGTCTGTCCTTAAAATATATCACTGCTATTTTATAACATTTTTACGCTTAAATTAAACCATGCAAATCAGGCATCTGCTGTAATACCAGTGTAATTCTCAGAGGTTCCAGTGGTACCAGTGCAGTTCTCAAAGGTTCTGTAGCCAGCTAGGTTGTGATTTCCATCACTCTAACAAAATTTAAAAAAATCCCCTGGCTATGCTTCACTGAGCCCTGGGGAGCTCCCAGGCCCCAGTCAGTGACCCCGCACTCTGACCAGAGTTACTGCCCAACTCTGGTGCAAAAGAGGGGAAAGCATGCATGATTCCAAGGATCCCAAGGAGACAGGATACCCAAGGTGTACCCTTGGGAACAACAAATAGAACTCGAAACCAACAGCAAGTCTACACTTGAATTTCCAATCCTTTGCTCAGGGGCACAATTTACTTGAGTGACCCGGTGACCGACGTTTGCAGTCTGCTGATAAAATGTAAATTAAGCTTTTCCTTTGGTGGCCCAGAAAGACTTGTCTTCTGGCATGTGCCAGACATCCCAGATACCTAGAAATCCCCCCAGGCATAACACAAAGGCTTAAACCTAGAGGTGTTTGGAATGGACCATATCTCCCATTGTCAAATGAGTTTGGATGATGCCTGGGGTCTCAGGAAGAACCCCAGCTTGGATAGAACTATTTCTATCCAAGCTTGCACCATCAAGCTCCTTACCTAGGCTTTCTGGTATGACTGAATCGTGATAAGATAGTTCTGTGATTGCAGAAGGCTGCTATTTGATCATCAGGTGATGGTGGTCAACTTGGCCAATCAGACCCTCAGACATGGAGTCATACAGTATAATGTCTGTCCTTAAAATATATTACTGCTAATTTATAGCATTTTTAAACTTAAATTAAACCATGCAAATCAGGCATCTGCTGTAATACCAGTGCAATTCAGACAAAGCCTGAAGTAGTTGACCCTTGTCTCGGTTTACCTTGAGTTGCACTTACTCTTAATAAGTATGCTGTTATATGCTCTTTGTGTGAATTATCTCTTCTCTCTCTATTTCTTCTAGAATGAAAAAGCTTTCTGATCAAACAGGGAAATTGCCTCTTAGATGTTTTTTTTTTCTGTTTCTTTATTTTGAGCTTTGTACCCTTGGACATGTTTGACAACTCGGCTCCTGTGAGACTAATTAAATGTAAGGCAGCTTTCCAGCTCGGAGATAATGCCTAGAGCTCGCAGACGTGCCGTCTGAAATAAAAATGTGGGCTTTCAAAATCGGAGGACCTCTGGGATCGTTTGACCAGGCATCAATTGCCGGCAGATGTCATGTCCTGGTGAATACAAACACTTGGGTTTGCCGGCCGCACTTGTTTCATCGCTGTTTTATATTTACTGAATGTTGTTTGAGCACATTCATCTCTACTATGTGGTGTATATTGTACATAACGTATGGTGTACATAATGAAGATTTATGTACAACCCTGCCAGCAAGACAATATCACACACAATATTTCAGAATACTGCAGAATCCTTTGATATCAGCAGGTTGGCTACATTAGGTTAGTTCTAGTGTGGTGAGATATGTCTGGGGTAGGTATGTGTGGATTATGATATGACATGTAAGGAGTAAAACATGATAGAGAGTGCTGTTATGGGAAAATAATCAATTATAGGTCATGATAATGGTAATGATAAGTGTATTACAGTAACGTATTAGAACGAGTGCATTGATATAAACCTGATTTGTCAGAGCTGCTGTTACAGAAAATTAAATGAATCAACCAGTCAGAATTGAGAATTCAAGAGCACTGTGATGTAAATAAGGATATGCCACTGCCTTTGATATATAAAAAGGTTAACACTGGCATATGACTGCCGCTGGACACCAACTTGCACAGCCGGTTTAATAAAAACCTTTGAGACACGTCGCATTTCCTCTCCAACGTGCTCCGCTTTAAATGAAGCACTGAGGCAAGAAAGCCGAGAGCACAGACGCGAGGATTACAAACTGAAAAGTCCGCTTTCAACAGCGATTCTCAGGATTAATTAGACTTGCAAATCGGCACAATTCCCTTATTAGTGTTCAAAGCCGAGTGAAACGAAGCAGCGGGTCATAATAGGAAAGAAATATACTGTAGCTCCTGGGCAAAATCCTGACTTATAACAACATTTTATTTTGTATTTATCCGTTTATTTATGATGCTTCGTGAATTTTTGGTGATCTTTATTACCTTCCACACCCGAGGCATATTTCTTCATATACATATAACTTCATTTTATTACATCTAATGCATATTTCATCCGTTATTAATTTCATTTTCCTCCCAAACCCAGTGCGAGTAATTTGTTCTGTACCCAAGGCCCACAAATATTTGGTGGGGATCGGTGCAAATCCCGCCCCAGCCGAGCCTCGAAAAAAGATTACTGCAACCTTCCAGATGGGAGTGTTTACACTGCGGTTAGCAGAGATTAGGAGTGGATTTGGCAGGATGAAGTTCCAGGCTCTTTTTTCCCCAAAGCTGGAAAAAAGAATGGACGTGCTGAAGACTCGGAGGGATTCAGTTCAAATTTACACACTGGCCCGAGCGAATGTCTTTATAATGTATGAGTGATGATGAACTCAGTAGCGCCCCCTGTGCTATTACATGACTCCCAAACTGATTTCATTCCATCAGTTAGGAATACGCTAATACAGTATTAGCAACAAATAATGTATTGTGCAAGGGAATGAAATTCAAATGAAATTTATGACATATAATAATTTGAAACAATAAAGCAAAGACTAAGTGATATTCAGGAACACTCAGATTTAGAAAGTATGGGTATTTTCCAAAAAAAAGATCAAATCGATATATTGCAGTTTGAGTGCATTTAGCTCACCTGCGCAGTAGAGAGCATGGGCAATCAGAAACAGGTTAAAACAGTGATATTTTACAAAGTGTCATACTTTCTGCAGTTTTCTGTAACATTTGTGGAAGGAGTCTCCAGCATCAGCTCCTTGTAACAGTCAGAGGTGAAGCTGTACCTTGAAGTTTTCCGACATGTTGAGGACCGAGGAGTTTACGCTTCTTTGTGGTTTCTCAGTAACATGACAAGCTGCGTTGTTTTTCTGTCTTATTAACTTCAAGAGAGAGAAAAAAAGAGAAACTGGTGAGGGAACGACCGTTTACAGCTGCTATAGTGAAAGTAACGTTAAATATAAATGTGTCATTTTTTTTAGTAAATAAAAACCCAGTATTTGTATATATATGTCTTTACATCCTGTTACTGTTTAAGAGACGTTCATTGTGGAGTCAGAAGCACACAGTGGATTAAAATAAACATTACAGTAAAATAAAATGTGTAAAATAAATATTACATATTGCTGTATTGTGTTAGCCATGGCTGGACATTAGCGCAGATCGGTGCCTGTGATGCGTCTATAAGTCTCCTCGTCTCGTCTGGGAAACAACAACAAAGTCACAAAGAGGACGCCAAATGTTTATGGCACTTGTTTTTCTTTGCTTCCTAATCATGGGAGAAGGGCTCGTGGGAATTTGTGCCTCCCGGCCTCACACTGTGTCTCGTACCGCTGTGGCTTACTGCTTGGGCCAGAATGTAAACATAACGTAAACGGCTCATGCTGATGATATCACAGCGGCGCATGCAGTACACCTCTGCGCCTGCTTTGGTAGCTTATAGCGATTAGCCTTATACACACATGCAGCGTCTTTCTTCCTAAAGTATACCTCAGATTCCCAAAGCGCACTAGTGGTGGACGATATGATAAAAAATATCAGGTCACGATATGTAGGGTTTTTTTTGCTGATAAACTTCTGGCAAAATAGTGGTGCAGCAAATAAAGCATAAACCTTCCAAAATAAGTTCAGTGGAACTTTAATGGACACAAAAATAAATTAACATTGAATAAGAGGAAGTATACAGTACGTGCCATATATATATATAAAATATATAAAAATGTTAACCTCAAAATCGGCTGCTTCTTGAATTTGCAGGTGTTATGACAAATAAATAAGCAAACATATAAATCGATTAATATATTTTTTTAACACTGAGTAAGATGCATTTATAAGTTTAGACTTAGAATTCAAATTGGAAATAATAAATAAACAATTAATAAATGAATATATCTATTTAACATTCAATCAGCTGCTTCTAGAATTCGTAGTTGTTATTACAAATAAATAAATAAATAAACAAACAAACAAACAAATAAACAAACGTTTTCAAAAGTTATAAAAAGATGTGACGTGATTTGTCACAGTATCAATACTACATCTCCACATGGCCCTAATGTGGACTTTATCAGTTTAAAGATTTTAATATTATTTCTGAACCACGTCTTTGCTTTTTCTGAGGATCTATAAAGCAGCATGGAATAAAACTGCACGTTTTTAAGTCTGTATTCCGTGTGTCCTATGAAACTCCCCGGCTTTAGAGGCGACACACTGACCTTTACTTCCTTGCTTTATTACAGAATAGCTACCCAATGATGACCGTGTCTACAGCCGTTCCATCCATCCTGATCTTCACCAGCACAGACACTCACTTCACAACCATCTACGTCACGTCCACCTCCGACGTGCAGCTCTACGTAAGTGCCCGACGAAAACGAAGAAAAATCGGCTTTACGTCTTCATATCTTCATATCTTCTGTGTTTTTTTTTTTCGAGAACAGACATTTGTCATTATTACTGAGTCAGTAATTTATGTAAAGAATAACACACTCCATATTCACACTGCTGTTAGACAAAAATAATGCATGCTGGGTGTGTGTGTGTGTGTGTGTGATGCGGCACGAGACAGACGCGCCCCCGAAGTGCACTGTTTTTGTATACCAGCTCAGTCTGGGAGTGTGTTATTCGACTTATACCACAGCGATTTGCCAACATTTACAATGTTATAATGTTTAATTTATTACTGAATGACTTTTCATGCATTTTAACAGTTTATAATTAATTTTAATGTTGTGGAACGTCTGAGAGACAAGTCAGCTCCTGTTCTCTCTTACGTTAAAGCTGCGATAAACAGTCCTTCCCTCACCAGCCTCTCTCTCTCTCTCACGCACACACACACACACACACACACACACACACACAGAGAAACACACACGCACAAAGCACAGCCTCTCATTTTACCGAGAACACAGAGGAAACAGAAAGGGTAACCGAGTAACAGACTCCTGCCATAAATGTTAAATAAACGTCTCCGAACAAAACACTTCACCACACCAATGATTGTGAGAATTATTTTGTTAAACAACAGCATGTGTTTAAATCTTGGAACAGCAGCTGTCTTGGAAAATTAATCAACACCTCCTGACCAATCAGAATCCAGAATTCAGCAGCGCTGTGGTGTAAAGGACAATAAGGAAGCAGAATCTCGGTTAAGCTGTCGCTCTGTGCTTTTGTGTACAGATCATACGTGCTATTAAATATTCTCCAGGCGGATTTTAAGAGCACTCACAAGACACAAGACACAATACACTCGCTCGAGCCAAAGCGGGTGACATTCTCCATCACCACGTTCCTCTTAATCACAGTCGGCTGTGCTGTCTTTTAGATATCACACTCCATCCCGGTGTGCAGTGATAACCGTGTCTTCGTTTCATTGTCTACATTCTGATTGTTTTATTTCCGAGGTCTCACTCAAGTTCACACCGAGTCATGCGGCAGGAAGGAAGACTGGTCGGCCAGAATTCTGGATTAGGACAGTGCGGCTCGCGCCGTTTCCCCCTTATCAGTCCGGAGAGAGAACACGACCTACAGAGACAGACGCTCTCTTGCCTCCGGTTCTCTCCATCCAAATCCACTGCCTTAATTCTTTCATTGTGATCTGTCTAATTTCTTGTCTCTGCCGCTTCCTGTCTTTCTCTTTCTGTCCAACATGACTAAATAGATGAGCATGAAAAGGGCAAATCAGTCAAATATGACAAATGCTTGGGCCCCCTAAGGACAACGTGAACAAGTCAAAGATACTTAAAGGTATAATTAGAGATTAACGGTAATTTATGTAAGGCGTAACACACTCTGTGTCATTTCCTTATAGGAAAGTAAGCAGTGATGCCATGGTGTGATGAATCGGAGTTACCGTTACCACACCAAAGTGGATCATTTTCCTATAACAGCATGCCCTGAAGTGTTTTATTCCCCTCATAACACAGCAATCTGCCAGCGATTACAATTTTTATTTTATTACAATATCACATGTACTTTTCATTCATCTATCGTTACGTAATGCCGTGGAACATCCGTGAAACATACGTTATAGCAGCTATAAACAGTCGATCCATCACCAGCCTCTCTTTTACTCTCTCTTGAAGTTAATAAGACAAAAAAAAATACACAGCTTGTCATGTCGTCATGTTACAGAGAAACCGCAAAAAACTCCAGACCTGAATTCCTTCCTTATCACAAGTAACCAAAAACCCCAAAATGATTATCAGTTCAAATCCTATCACCTCCCTTTACTAATGTGTTATAAATATTTTGCGATAACTTCACCCACATTTCTACTTTGAAACTGCCTCCAAACTTTTTTTTTTTTGACATCTAACTTTTGGATCCTGCATATACCACGGAAAAACCATGGGGGCACAAACTTCTGCACTCAACTACAAATTCTACTGATCTCGTGATGATTTAGACACGCAGTTTGCACCATGCTAGACCGGTAGCTATACACTCGTGTTTGCATCGTTAGCTTTATATCTCCGGTGCAAAACCAAACACGTCTCAGCTGATCGACTGTTGAGGAAACGTTTAAAAACTTTTCCCCGTTCCTTTATGAAGGCAAGATAAACCTCTGCATAGTGAAGTAAGTTATAGAAATTCTTATAATCAAACATAAATAATCAAGCAAAATATGCTCTTATTGCTAAACTGTCATTTCCGTAACACATCCATGACGCATGACCTTTGGATTTGTTTTTCTTTGCAGTTTAATTTATATAAGTAATTATGTAATGGAGCGTGTTATTAGTGTCGATGTTGAGGCTGATGCTGCGTCCCAGTTTACCTAATATCCATCCTAAATAGTATCTGAGATTAGAATTAGCGCGTCCCGAATCGCAGTGTGTTGAAATGAGTATCCCAAAGGTACCCGGATGGTCTGATATGTCTGGTAGATTTCCAAGTGTGGATCCATGGACACTTTTTGAGCTGATATTGCCCACAAGTCCTTGCGTGAAGGAGGAGGAGTTTTGTGACGGTTTGCTGCGCCAAACTCAACCTGCAAACATGGCAGACGAGTGTAACGTCAGTGATGCGTCTTTTTAGTATTCAAGTATAAGAATATAGATGTTAAGCACTAACCAAAGTTTGAAAAGCTGAAATGCAAGGAGGAGTTTGTTTACAGTGACAGTGTGCGTGACTAGGCAACCACGAGTAGTGCCTTTTCTTCACAAAACTGTTAGTGCATAGTATAAGTAGGCGAATTGGGACACAGCCTGAGTATTTTCTTCACGCTGGAATTCGGCTCAACTGGAATTCTTTGTCCTCCGTTTATTTTTCCGCCACACGGGGAACGTCTTGTGTCGACAGTAGCGTGTGCGTCCATATTTATCCACACACTGAGTCGGATTCCAGCCGCCCAGACTGACGCACACAGTTAAAAAGGTCTCATTTCCTGTCCCCAGCCAGGAAGCGAAGGAAGCAGCATGGCACCAGGGAGGTTGTGCAACTCAGCGCATGGACGCTTTACCATAATAAACACTGGAACGGAGAAAGGACGAGAGAGACTGAGAAAGAGAAGGATAAAGAGAAAGAGAGAGAGAGAGTGAGAGAGGAGATGATCAATGCAGTGAGCAAGGTTCTTTAAAGGAGACTTTATTTTTGATGCTAAACAAGAGGACCAGTCGCTCCTCCTGGGAAGCTCAGAGGAAGTTGACTCATTGTGTAATCCTTAAAGTATGAATGAATAGAAACGTGAATCGGTGGATCTGAATCTGAATCACAGTGGATCTGAATCACTTCTGACTGATATAAGCCATATTGTTTCTACTCGTACAGCAAAGGTCATGCAAAAATCATGAGACACCCATTTGGTATTGTTTTTAACAGGAGGAGTGATACTCCACAAATTACACCACTTTGCCCATTTTCAAATTAGCATACTTTTATAAAGTATACCGCAGCCCATTTCTCATAGATGTATACATTGTGGGAAAATTATCATGTTGCAACGTATGCTACGTGGAAATCGCCACGTTTTCTCTCCGCTGTCAGTCAGAGCGATACCAGCCAATCGTCAGCGTCTGCGAGCTCATGTATGCGGAAGAGGGCGGATAGTGCGTGTTACGCTGCCCTGTGACGTGGCACGAGCAGCGGTTCGAAAGACGCGGTTGGCTGGCTTCACGTGTCTCAGAGGTTCACGTGCCTCATGATAGAGGACAGCTGACTGGTGGGGTGGGAATTGGTCAAGACTAAATTAGGGAAAATATCAGGGAAAAATCCAAAAAAAGAGAAGCACACAGTTTACAAGGATGTCGGTGGTTTACGCTTTAAAATCTTGTCTCTCTAATATTCAGGTGACAAACGAGACTTCGTTGTTGGCTGTAATGCGTCAGCTTCACAGGGCTCCGGCTGCTCAGGGCAGCGAGCTGATATCATGGGCAACAGAACAATTCGGAGGAGTTTCATCCTTCACCACACTCCACGATCCGGTCAACATCACCTTCACCGGGATTAAAGGTTTTTTTTTTTTTTATATTTATTCATGCTCCTCAAACAAATAAAATTGGCCACTGTTTGTGAATTCAAGGCAAAACGTGTATGGTTATGGTTAACACGTGACGAGAATTCTCCCTCCTCTTGTCTCAGGAGCTCCGTTTTTGTCCGCCTGCCAGCTGAGGTGGGAATTACCGATGATGAAGAAGTTTCTGATGGTCCAAACTGACGTGAATGCAGTTCAAACTTGCTTGTTCGATTCTCCGGACGAGCTTCACATCATCAACATCCCGGATCATGTCGGCATCAGGTGATCAGCCTCGTGTCAGATGCTCATCTCGCATCTCATCACTGTAGGCATTCAGGGTAGATTTATCACCACATATTTATTAAATCCTCTCGTCCTCATGGATCACAGGAACATCTCAGTGAGCGTGGAACCGTCTGACGTGAAGCTGGTCCTAAGGGGTCCGGCTGAAACCTTCTGGAAGGTCAACGCTCAAAGGGTCTCCTTCATGGTGAGTGAAGAACATGATGTCCCCCAGTGTCACTCTGCACATTAATTATTTCATTAATTACAGATGAGTATGTTACAAATGATGTAACTGCTTCATTAATGTATTAATTACAGATTAATTAATGAATTTAAAAAATCGCAAAGTGACATTCCTGAACGAAACAATTTTAACAATCTCAATGTGACATTAATTAGATAATTAATTAAATAAACATAAAAGGATAATTATATATTCTGTTACTTTCTTGGTCATTGAACATAATCCACAAGAGCGTCACTTTGCAAATTTGTTTATTATTTATTTGTTACAAATGAATAATTAATTAATTTAAAAAATGTAAAGTCATGAATTATTTAAATTAAAAATCTCAAAGTAGCATTATTTAATTATTTTATAAAACATAAAAAAATGAATTGATGTTACTTTCCTGACAGGTGAACATAATCCACCAGAATGTCATTTTTGCAAATTTGCTTATTAATTATTTATTACAATTAAAGTAATTTTAATTAATGAATTCATTCCTTTACGACAAATTATGACAAATTCATTCATTTATTAATTTCAAAATTTTAATTTCTTAAATCACAGACTTAATTTTTTTTTTATTTGAAAAATGGCATTCATTAATATTTGAAACATGAATAAATTAAATTCGAACTGGCTTGCTGGTATTTCACATTGTGATTTTTAAAAATGTTTTTATTTATTTATTTATTTGCTTGTTTGTTATTTATAGATTGATTGATGTGTTGTGTCACTGGAAGACTTTCAGATTTTGATGGGTTATCAGTGACCTGTATTGGGTTTCTGTTTGTGTTGGGATTTTGACGGATTAGTCAGTCATAAGAAATATACATCATATTCTAATATACACTTTAATATACGTTCATGCTGATAATTGGTGATTATGTTGGTTTTGTATGCTTATGTCACTTCTTATGTGTGTATCTACCTTCCTGTTTGTGTAGTCTAACGCTGTGGTCCAGTTGAGTGGTCTGACCATGAATAAGGCGATGGTCCTCTCTGACAGCGACACTGAGCTCAAGAATCAGGCACGCAGTTATTTTAAGAACAAATTAATCAGCAGCTACACGAAGATTCAGCTGAACGGCCCAATGATCATGATCAGGATTGGAAAGCGAGAAAACACGCAAGGTAAAAGCCCAGTGATTACCTTAACGATTTCACTTCAGGAGGTTAAAGGTGAAGTCTGTTATTTTTAAGTGTTTCTAGATGTGTAGTAATCATAAAGTTTGATGAATACCTCAGAAAAACTGTGATTTTTTAATATTGCCATGCAGTCGATGTAGGTTGGGGATTCATTTTCAGGATTTTATTATGTTTCTCTGGCCCGTAAATTAGCCCCGCCCTCAGCTAAACAGCTCCACCCCTTATTACTTATAGAGCATGCTTAGGTTCAGTGTACTTATGGTAGGTTAGTTAAAGGGAAGGAAGGACTAGTTGTCAGGGTTTATATTGCAGTTCACTTCACAGGGGTAGCTTAAGGCAATAAAAAAAAAAAAAGAAAATAAGGTTTGAGTTTCGTGCTTTGGCTGGGAAAGAGTACAGAAATATGAATATTAAGTATTAATCATACTTAATTGAGTGTGAAAGAAGCGAATCAAAAGTATCTACGCAAGTATTTAGGAGAATAATGTACATTTTTTTATGTGAACTGAGGTTTTTAACATGATGTCACAGTTAGTAGCAATTTGCATGCAAATTAATGTATAGAAAAAAGTTAATTCATACACAAAGGGGTTAGAGGCAGGATTTATACCTTATTAATTTATCAATTAATTTTCCATTAAGACTGCTTATGTATGTACGTATCTATTTAGTTAAAGTAACTTTCTTGATATAAAACTTAAATTATTATGAATACATAATGGTCGGTTGGCGTCGTTGCTCAGTGGTATGGCTTTAAATCGATATTTTATACATAGTTACAAAATAAGGTTAAAATGACCAGAAAGGTATTTGAACGACTTGTGAATAGAAAAAAAAATATTTGCGCTATCATTTGGAAGGTAACAACAAAAAAAAAAAAAAACCAAAAACAAAAAAATTAGTTCATAAAAAAGTTCATTTCTTATGGCCAAAAAGAAGCACAAGTTAAATTTTCATTCAAACTAAAAAAAATTATGTGTATAGTATAGTTTTATAGTATAGTATAGTATAGTATAGTATAGTATAGTATAGTATAGTATAGTGCCTGTGTATAGTAATGAAGTATTGCTGAAGTACTTTTCACTTCTGGTTCAAATTCCCAGTCTAAGAAACACTGATGGTGCCTATTATTTTCTCTCTCCGTTAGTTTGTGTGTAAATGTCACACATATGGCTAACAGTTTTGGATATTCCAGATGACTCACTAGTGCTGTCTTGCTTAATGAGTCTAGTTTAGTTAAGTGTGAATCAGAGGTAAACATATAGCAGACGTACACAACATGGCCTTCAGGGCTTTTATTTCCGCCTCTGCTTAGTGCCTGAGAGAGTTGAGGTGAAGACCACAGAGTCTCCTGCGTCTTACACCTGGATGCAGTTGTTCACGTCTCCCGATTACGCGATGGAACTCGATCCCAGCACCAAAGTGCAGACCAACAAGAAGATCTACGCTCAGGTAATAAACTAAAAAACTATGTTTTTGAGTTCCATTCCGTCGTTATTGAACTATTTATATATATAAATTGTTTTGGATCTATTGCTAGATGATTCAAACATGACCCAGCTGTAACCTCTTGGCAGAGGCAGCCAAATTTTCGTTTAAATTCTCCCGGTACTTTGAGATACATATAGCAAATATATGAAACATATTCATCTTTGTTTTTTTTTTTTTTTTTTTTTTGCATTTTCTTCTATGTTATTCTCGCAGGTCTGGAGTTTGGTCCATGGAGATTTGGACCTAAATATCAGAGTGAGGTCATGTTTGATGCGCTCCAAAGACCCCCAGCCGGTGGAGAGGAGAATCTCCTTTAAACCGGAACTGTGCTCGATGTGCCATAATAACACCAGGTTCAGCTTCTCCCTCGACGTGCTGCAGGATATGCCCTCCAAAAACTGGGAGCTTCAGTGTCACATCAGCCACTGTACCAAACAACTCAACCCAGTAGGTGGCTTTCAGTGCTGCGAAAATTTAGCCTATGTTCACACTAGCGAGCGACAAGACTCTTGTGCCTTGCATGTAGTGTCTGTTTGTGGGCGTGGACTGTCCAACATTGTTTTTTTAGTTCCCATGAGGAACGGTAGTAGCCAAAATACATAATCTACAGCTAACTATATGACTGACACACATCACTTTTGTTTAAAATGTATTTAAGGTTGATTTCCATGTTTAGTGCTCAGCTTTGTGTTAGCTTCTTTTTCAGCGCAAGTTAGCTACATACTAGCTACTTACTAGCTACGTACACTCATTAGAGGCAACAGCAATCTCTGCTGCTTCCTTCTTTCCATGCTTTATTTTTCTTCATAATGCCTCTAAACACATTCAATGAGAGGTTGTCAAAAACCACATTATAAGTTTTTCTTCCATTTTTGTGCGTCAGACAATAAACGGGAACTATTCGCAGGGAAAAACTAAAGATGTGAGCGAGGGACTGAAGATCACACGCGCCATACAATTGGTCTGAGAATGGATACAGTTGAGAAAATCTTGTTTCAAATGTCGTATGTAGAAAGAGAACAGTTGCATTTTCACTTGCTAGCCTAAACATAGGGTTGTATATAAGGCTGAAAAATCGGAATGAGCTAGAGAGCTAATGAAAGGTTGTACCTATGTGGCTAAAAATACTCTTCACATCATTCAGAAGGTATTTTCTGTGAATTCTTTTTTAAAATTAGAAATCAGGCATCACAAGATCTGTAAATTTGCAAGCAACATAAACACATAAATGGCACTGAGACATGAGACTATGTTTACATGCAGTCTAATAATCCATTAATAAAAGCGTTCATATAAATAAAATCATAATACAGTAAACCGATAGAGCCCAGTCCAAATGAATCCAAATCCAAATTCCTGTTCAGTTAAAGAGGATGGGTTAATACCCTTTAGATAATCAGTTAAGTAGGAAAATAATAGCCATGTAAACGTTTGTGTTTGATGACTTTCACGATCCGAGTCATGTTTTGTGTATGTGTTGCGCGTGTGAAACATTTCAGCGTAAACATTTTTGCGTATGCGAGTCACGATGCGCCCCTCGTTCATGTAAGAAAACGCAGTTTATGTTACAGATACTGATCTGTTTCAAATAATTGTGAGGTAGATGGATGTAAAGATGAACATGTCGAGGCAAATTGACCCGCAAATAGCCGCATTTGAAATCCGTCATTCGGCGAGGATGTGGAACTCGCACAGTAAAAAAAGAGGGAAATACTTTAATAAAATGGCTGCTAATGTTTGTAAAAGTAGAAGATGAGTAAAGGTGTTACATTGTACCACTGGATAATGATTTATGTGCATTTTACGTTCGTTTCAACAAACAGAGTGCCGTTGTTCCTGAATGTTGTGCAATTATGATATACTGAGCATCACAAACTCTTCTTTGTGCTGTCTGTTCTTTCTGCGGTTTACTAATTACACTTGACTGAGGATTTGCTGAGAGAAAAATTGTTTAAAACACAAGCAGCATGATTAAAAATCTGAACACACTAGTTGTTATGGTAACTGAGACTAAACCTCACTCCTCGCATTTGCATAACTTTGGATGGAATTGTATATAGCGTACATGTGAACAGCGATTTTTTTTTTTTCATATAAATGTTATACATTCTTCAGAATCTGCAATCCGAGTAAATTCATTTGTATTGGTGAAAACCTTCGCATGTAAACACTGAGCACTGTCAGGCAGAAAAAAGGAACCAAACCAAAGCGACGTGCTTTTTTTTTGTTACCATGGTCACCATCTGATCTAATTCAAGCCACTTTGGAGAGATTTCGTGCTCGGGTCACGGCTGCTTTCAAAAGAGAGCGAGCACTCTGACCAGAAACAATTACTCCAGAAAGCTATTCTTACAAAATGACCCCAAAGTGAATTTATTAATGCACAGTAGTCAGTAGTCAGCAGTTATTATATATGAAACAAAACCTCAGGCCACCTGCTGACCAGAATCCATCAGAATCCAGCGTTTGACTATTGGTAGAAAAATGAGACATGAAAACTAATTGTCTGCTGAATTAAGATTCATATAATTTTTCATTAAATGTTGATTCTCCAGGGGTGTGCAGAACCGCAGCTCGTGAAGAGGAACGTGCAAGTCACCCCGTCGTACGTCCCACCACCCAGTGAGTAAATGAACCAGTCCAGACATATTTAACTGTTATTCAGATCTTCCACATTGCAGGTTTCACTTCATTAAACGCTGTTTGTATTTTCGTTTTCCTTGCTATTATATTAGCAGCATTAGCGTTCCGGCGCTAATCAGGCAGTCTGGTGAATTTTCTTCTTGGGGAACAAAGTCTGTTATGTGCCAAAAAAACACACAGGGGGAAAAAGTACAGATCAAGAAACCCATAGAACTTTTCCACATATTGTACTGTTACAACCTGGAACTGAAATGGACTGAATTGGGATTATCTGTCCTGAATCTACAAAAAACCAGCCCGTAAAAATGAAGTGGGGAAAAATCTATATAGTTTGCAAAATGATATAACAAATAAAAAAAATGTTAAAGTTATGATTGCACAAGTATTCACCCCTCAATTAGTTACCAAGGCTAACTTTCATGACGCTACCACCATCATCATCAACTCCACAGTAGGGATGGTGGTCTAAGGGATGACTTTGCTTTGATTTATTGATATATTGATGCCCAAACTACACAACGTCAGTGTTACTGCTATGCTTAGATCGAACCACCAACCAAATAATATCTGCTCAGTGGTGCTTCTTCATCAGTATTAGTGCAGATTGAGCTCCGTATTTGGAAATCGTCCTGATGAGTGTAAAAAAAAGAGATGGCGTGAAGAGGACGTCACTAAGACCGTATGACACCACTATAAGTCTTTTCTCTAGGAAGGTTTTCTAAAATGCTCGTGGGAACATCTTTCTCACAAAATAGTCGCATATGCCATTTTTTCCCCCTAATATTCCGTTATGCCTCCTCTCGCCTTAATAACAGCACCGACCCTGTCAGGTAAGGATTCCAGCAGTGTGCTGAGACAGTTTCTGTCAGTTGTAGTCCAGTCTTCCACTGACTGTGTGAAATTCAAATGAAGTTCAGAACTGAGCAGGTGTTTCAGCTGATGTTCCAAATAGTCCCACAAAATGTCCAAAGCAGTGATTCTTGAAGTGGCATCCAGCAGCTCCCAGGAGTTTGAGAATTTGAGCTAATTTACATCTGGTTTCGGTAGGAGAATAAAATCGCGCACAATACTGACCCACCGTTTAGTCCATTGAAGAGAGTATGTAATCAGACGCACTTCTCCTGGTGCATAAACTGCATATTTAGGCTCGTACATGTCATCCATCACACACAGATTTGGCTCTATGCATGCTACAGTCGTTATCCTGGAGCGTGGGTGTGTCAGCGTTGCATTCTGCTTGGACGCAAGACAAAAACCCCAGAGACTAGCCAACAAGCTGACTGTCTGATTTTATTAAATTCCATTCTTCGTGGTGGCTCGTTTAAGGTTCTTCTTAACAACAGAGTGTTTTTCTGTCATAAATCTCAACATTTTTTGGAAGTGTTCTCCTTGCAACCCTTAAAGAACCCTGGAGGAACTCTATTTAGAGGCAGAAGCCGAAGCAGATATTTTCTAAGAGTGTATGTATTGATTGAGTAAAGGTGCAGTACAAACCCACTGCTCATTATTTTTTTCTTAACACCGGTCATTTTCTTAACCATCGTAGTACTTGGTGCACTCTTGGCAAAAAAAAAAGGTTCTTTAATGGTTCATTGGATAATCAAAGTTCTGCTTGGACTCCTTTGTGGCCCTGAAACACTCTGTTGTTGGGTTCTGCAATGAACCTTTAAGAGTTTCTCCCTTAAGGGGTCAAAAGTTTCTGAGTGTAATAAGAAAACCTCTGGTATAAGGTTTTTGGGGACACTTAAAGGTTCTATGTAGAACCCGACAACAGAGTTTTTTATCTGTCATTTTTTTAAAATTTTTTTTTACTTCCATGAGGCAGTGAACCTTTAAGGGTTTTTTGGAACTTTTACAACGGGTTTCTCTTACAGAACCCGTGAAGAACCCCTTTTCCCAAGAGTATGTGTGTATTTTCTTCCTGGCACCTAGAACCTAGGATTTAGCTAAACTGATATGATACTTGGTACTCATAAAAAACAGGGTTCTTTAATGGTTCGTGGATGATTAAGGGTTCATAGTGTCATAAAAGATAATCCGTATGATAGCGAGAGACTGTGTTCCACATAGAACCTTTAAGTGTTCCACCAGAGGGACAGCTACCCGTTTAGATCCCTTAAGGGTAATACATTTTCTGTAAGTGCAATAAAGAAACCTGCTGCTGTAGAAAATGTTTAATGATCCACTAGAGGGACAAATTAACGAACTTAAAAGTTTTATTTCAGACAAATTGCTTCATTTTTAAAGCAGACGGAGCATAAAGAGTTAATGGTTCTCCTCTGGCGCTGAAATGTTTCAGCCGCTGACGTAAACAGTCGTCATGGAGCTGAGGTCAGGATGTGGCTGGGTTCATAGGAAGGCCTGTTCGCTGACCTTGTGCCTGTAATCAGAAAATAATGAGTCAGTGGGGGATTTATTGTGTCCCGGGGCCTGGAGCGCGTGGCTGTCCAAACACACACCATTGTCAGAGATGCACAAAGAGCTGGATGCTGTTGTTCTTCAAAGCGGGAAGAGAGCCCGCGGGCAGACGAGTCAGGAACGAGTGGCACATTCCTCACCCTCCATCCAGGAGGAAAGCCCATTATATTTCACTTTGCACCTTCATTAAAAAAAGAGAAAGAAAAAAAAAAAGAGGAAAAGGGGAACTGACACCGGGTCGCGTCTTTTTCGCCACACGAGCAAAACCCTCGGCTTGGCAGCGCCGTTATTTTTTCCTGCTGTGTTCTCAGTTTTAATCACAAAGAAGGACACGGTTTCTTCACAACAGCTTGTGCTCCTCACGTCACGTCCTTCCATCATCATGGCCTGAGGATGCTCCATAAAAGACAGGAGACAGGAGACATGACCGGAAACACTCGTCTCTCCGCTTGTCCACAAGGCTACAAATCCTCAGGCCATTATTAATGCACAAACAGCAGATGACTAGCTCTGTTTGTTATTTAGAAGGGTGTTGGACAGGAAGTGACTCCTGCAGGCCGTCTTTCCTGTTTGGACTTGAACTCGTCCCGACCACCTGCGCCATTCTTTCCTGTCTCTGTTTGATCAGCTTTGTTTTTTTTTTTTTTTTTTCTTGAACAACACCGATGTTTTTGTGACAGCACTTCTGCCATGGTGCAGCGGAAAAACACAAACAAGCAAAAAAACAAAAGGTGTTGATTTAAAAACAAAACCTTTTCCTGGATCAGTGTTCCTTTTACCCAATCAGACGTCATCGCCGTTCGTAATTTATATAAGCAACATTTATTTGACTATATTTAGTTAGTCATTTATGCCCAAATTAGCACTAGCTAACACTATCTTATCTAGACATTACCTAGCACAGTGAGTTAATGAATTAGCTATGAATACAGTACTAAGAGAGTTTTCACTGAAACTAACTTACTTAACTAACTTAAACTTAACCTACGAAAATGAACTTAAACCTGATCTCATGACCAATGTGTAAGAATTTAAATGACCAAATGTTGGGTGGTTAGGTCTTCATCGATTTTATACAAATAAAGTCAGAACAAAAGGTACAAATATTAACCCCACCCCCAACCACGCTCCATATCTAACCGCGCCCCTACTCTATCCTAACTCAACATGACTCCGGTAACAATTATTTTTATCGTTTAAGTATTTAAACGAACGAAGTGTACGTGGTTAAAGTTTATTCGATTTAATGCAAATTAAGGCATAAGAAAATATTAACCCCACCCCAACCATGCCCCCTACTGTAACTCCACCCTCTGCTCTAACTTTCGTAACTTTTTATACAAATTGAAAATAAAGCTAAAAGAATAGTAACTAATATTAACCCCTCCCCATTTAACCCCATGCCCATCCTAACTCCACCCCAGTCTAACTTTAACCTTCGTAACTTTCCATACAAATCTAAAAATGAAGCTACAAGAAAAGGTACAAATATGAAACATGCACCAATTTTAACCACACCCCCATGCTGACCACACCCCCATTCTAATTATAATATTTAGAATTAGCTAGCGTGCGATCATGTCTAGTTTCACTAGTTTTTAAGTTTTTAAAAAAAAAAAAAAAACGTTTACTTTTTTCTTTTAAATACCTGGCTCTGTTTCTGTTTCCTTTTACCTTTCCAGGTAATATTTTGCTGCACCAGTGCCACATTTCATTTTGACACCATAAGCCCAGCTTTCACTTAATTATCACTTCTTTCTCCACCTCTGCATGGTGATTGGTTAACTTCAGGAGCTATTTGAAGAAGTCACGTTTTTCAGGTTTACCAGAAAAACAGATACAACTGCTGTAAGGGCAGAACTGAAAACCTCGCTCTAAGCAGTACTGTTTGCCCTCCTGCTTAGTTTTTTGTTTTTTCTCGCCGAGCTCAGAACGGAAGAGTAATCAGTCAGCGCAGGTCTTCAGGGAGCAGAACCTGCTGAACCTGCTGACTTTCCCCACACTGCAGGTGTTAAATACATTGGTTCAGCACACTGGACAACACGTCTTTATTTTTCTTCCTGTTAAAATCTGCAACCTCGAATGTAAAGAGTGCTATATTCCGACGCAGAAAAGTCTGAAAAAAAGTCATCTCCGCAGAGTTGAACAAGCATTTCTCCTTTCCTTATTTACTTCTTCTGCAGTCAGTGGAACTTCACACACATCAAAACCCATCATATCGCTGAATCGTAGCTAAAACCGGTGTTAAAATTAATGAAGAAAGCGAGTAAGAAATGTCCAGATTGAGAGAGAAACAGAAAAAAAAACAACAACAGGTACATACATTTAATCACTGAAAATCATTTAAACAGAAAATAAAAAAAAAAACCAGAGAAAATAAAATGAATCTTTTTAAACATTTAAAAATGTGTTAACAATAAACAATTTATTGTATAAATATTAAATAATAATTAAAAATAAATACATGATGAATGTGTGCTAATTGACACATGAATTTAATCATTTAAAATGAATGAATATTTAAATAGAAATATAAAAGAAAAAATGTAAACATTTAAATATTTTGGTAAAAATTTTAAAAATAAGTGAGTAAATTTGCCAGTTGACAGATGAGTGGACAAATTATTAATACATGCTACATAGGATTATTATAAAATTATTTAAACAGAAAATAATACACTGAGAATAGAATCATTTGCAATAAAGCGTTTTTTTTTTTTTTTTGCTTCATTGCTAGTTATTTATTTTCTTTACTCTAGGTACAGTATATTGCTGGCAGTTTGTTCGCAAACCTAAATACTGTGATACTTGTCGTGTATCACAGAAATTTCTCAGAGAATCATGATATGATATTTCTGTCAGAAACAGAAGCCCTTTGCTAACACGTTCAGTATGTATCCAGTGTGATCTTATTAACAATAATTCATGTCTGCGCTGTTTCAGATCCGTGCATTGAGTTCAGCCTGCAGTCGGTTCTGGGCATCGCCTTCGGAGGTTTCCTCATCGGCGTCCTGCTCATCGGCGCTCTCTGGTTCATCAAAATCCGCACAGGTGAGCAGAACACCGCCGTCCCGCCCGCTCTACCACGCTGTATGCTTTGCTATTGATTATTAGAGAAAGGCCATGTGACGAGTGTGTGAGCAGGAACCATCTCTGCTCCTTTAGCTTATGAGGGAAGAGGCCTAAAGGGCGGCGAGGGCGACCTTAACAAGCCTCGAGATGATTTGCCGCTAGAAATAAGATGAAACAGTTAAGTAACAGCAACACTTCTCATAGGATTTCACCTGCTTGTGAGGAAATGGACGAGGACATTAGAGACGTGTACGTGTGACGTGTCGATGTGTGACGTGTAACTCACGTGTGGCGTGTTTGGGTGTTTCAGGTTACCCCGGCGCTCTGGGTTTTGGCTCCACAGGGACCTTCTTCTCAGGTACAAACACAACACAGGACATGATACGTCCCAGTGCATGACACACCGCTGCTGCATTCTGGATTCTGATTGGTCAGAAGGTGTTGATTCATTTTCTCTAACAGCAGCTCTGACAGTAGTGCAGCAGCAAATCACAGGGTTATACTAATGCGCTCGTTCCTATACATTATCGTTTCTATAGTACACTGATACGGTGAAGATTATTTAACAGTTATGGAAGGAGTCTCCAGTGTCAGTGCTCTGTAACAGTCAGAGGAAAAGCTGTAACATGACAAGCTGCGTTTTTTTTTGTCTTTGTCTTTTGTGTTTATAGCTGCTGTCACATTTAAAGTAACTATAAAAGGATAAAAAATGTAAGGATTAAAAAAAGTGTTGTTCTTTAATGAATGGAAAATTGTAATAGTTACAAAACTTCTGTGAAATAAGAGGAATAAAACACCTATTATAATATGTCGTTCTCTCTCATTCTCTCTCTCTCTCTCTCTATCGCTCTTTCTCTCTCTTGCTGTATCTATATTTGTCTCTCTTTCTTTTTCTTTCTGTCTCTCTCTCTCTCTATCTGTGTCCTCTCTCTCTCTCTCTCTCTCTCTCTCTCTGTCTGTCTGTCATTATCAACTCTCTCTCTCCCTCACTATCTGTCTCCTTCTCTCTCTGTCTCTCTCTGTCTGTTGCTATCAACTCTCTCTCTCACTATCATTCTCTCTTTCTGTCTCTCTCTCTGTCTTTCTGTCTGTCTGTCGATATCAACTCTCTCCCTCGTCACTCTCACCCTCTCTCTCTCTCTCTCTGTCAATCTTAACTCTCTCTTCCTCAACTATCTGTCTCTTTCTCTTTATCTCGTTCCCTGTCTGTCTCCTCTCACGCTGTTGCTCTCTCTCTCTCTCTCTCTCTCTCTCTCTCTCCCTGTCTCAGGATGTCCATGCAGTCTGACGAAGCGTCACGCGGTGCCCACTAACCCGTCTCCCTCTGAGAACAGCAGTGCCAACGGCAGCATGAGCAGCACCCAGAGCACACCGACCAGCAGCATGGCATGAGCATGCTCAGAGAGGGACTCACACACACACACACACACACACACACACACACAGACGAACAGGGCAGGGCTTTTTTCGTCTGAACGGGGAACTTTTTTAAACTCCGCCTCTGCAGCCACCCAGCATCAGGAAATCAGCAGGACAAAAAAACCTTGCCTCGGTCCGAGACAGGAAAAACACAGCATATCCCCCAAGAACTAACAGGAAATTCACAGCATTCCTCTCGACAGATCGGAGGCACAATAAGACTCGAGGAGAAAAACACAGATCGAACCGCTGCGACCTGCATCACCCCCCCAAAAAAAAAAAAGAAAAAAAAAGAAACGGTCGCAGTTCATGCACGCAAAGAGCCATCAGTTTCAAGTTTTTATCCACTATATATAAAATTCCTGCCTCTCCAGCCTCTGAGGACAAGTTTGGGAAAAGGCTACCTCTTCATTTATTTAGAGTACAGAAGTAAAAAAAAACAAAAACAAAAAAAAGCTCCATGATGAATGATGTGGTTGTGTTGTACATTACTGTAAATGAAGTGTGTGTCACAGCTTCGAGTCGGAAAAGGCTGAGTCCTCCACCAAGATTCCACTGATCATAATATATATATATATATATATATAAAACTCATATTAACCAGAAAAGCCCATTCGTTCGTTTCGATTTGTACTGTTTTACTATTTGCTTACTAATTTGCTTTTATGTTTCTAAAATCTGAACAGTATTCCTGATGAGGCTTTCCTCATTCTCGGCATCTCCTCGACCGGCTTAACATTCCCAAAACGTCTCCTCACAGCTTCTCCGGAAGTTCAGCACGAACCTTCTGCTACTTATTTCAGGGAAACAATTCAACTTTAAGTAGCTATTACTTAACAAATGCATAATCAATTCAGAAATAAATGTATACATGGGCATTAACTTCACTTTTTTTTACATTTTAAAATGTCTTTACAACAGTAAGAAATATTTTTGACTTTTTAAATATATTCTAAATTGATATAAAATTAAAATGTTAAATTTACCAACAGACAAAATGTCTGTAAGTTTCAATTCCGCCGCTGGTGATGTCAGTCAGCGCGCGCACACACGCACACACACACACACACACACACACACACACACACACACACAGCGTAGGTGCACACTTTCAGGCCCCCGTCACACTTTCTCCCTTTTATCTCTTCATTCTTTCTCTCTAATTTCTTTTTTATTCTTTTTTTTGTTTTGTTTTACTTTCTCCTTTCTCTGTCATTCTCCATTTTTTTTTTTTTTTACTTTTTTGTTTTCCTTGTAACATGATTTCTGGTGTATTAATGTTCATGTTCACGGTTTACTAACACAAACTAACCGCAGTAGATAATATTATCACACACTGCATTTCGCTGTTTAGGAAACTGAAATCTGTGACACTTCTACACTCTTAATTTTTAACTGCCGTCTGAATTTTTCTCATTAATAACATGAATTTTAGATATACTCGTTAGATCTTGGTAGTGGACTCAGACTTTTATAGACTTTTTTTTTCTTATTTAAAACTTCCAAACCAACAAAAAAATACTCAATAATTTGCCAGTTTATTATCTACAAAGTTTGTAGCTAACATATGTAATAAACTGGCAAGTGACTGTAAGCGCTAACTCAGTATTTTGTACTAAATATATTATTCGTATGTTTATCTTCCTGTTACAGTGTTACAGTAATGCTCCTGGTTAGAAGAAAAGTTGTGTGTCTAAAGTGAGTCTTTGTGACGGAGGTGTGTGTTAGCGGTCAGACCGCATCGGTGAACCCTTTATAAACTGTGTATAAATGTAAAATGTCTCTTTCTGTTTCGTGTTGCTTTTTTGTGACCTCTTTTTTTTTTTTTTTTAAATATAAGAGCAATAACCCTTGTATTGAGTAAGGAATCAGGAATGCGTGTGTTTCGCTCAAGGACTCGTCATGGAGGGGTCTGAGAACCAAAAACTGATTTTATTTCATCAAACACTTCAGTTTTTTTTTGTTTTTTTTAAAAGTACATCATCTAGTCAATTTTTTTAGCTGATAAATCATGACTATCGTGTTCACGCGTCATGTCATCGAGATTTTATCGGGTTTATTTCTGTGAAAAACATGAAATTCTTATAAAAGTCTACTACATTTATGACGTTTTGTAAATTATAAACTATAAAGTTGTTGTTTTTGCGACTCAGACCTCCTCTGTGTGTGAAAGTGAAAGAAATCACTCAAACCTCGATCCTTACGCCATGTAGCTTATTTTTTTTTTTATAAAGGAATCAATTTCATGTGAATTTGTACATCTAGATGAAGATAAGACTTTCTGTGAAGGCCAGCAATAAACATTCATAACATGTTATAATACATTGATAAGGGATTTATGCATAATTATACATTGTAATTATTTATTACAGCGTTTAAGTAACAATAAAACACTCCGTGCTGTGCTTTTATAGGAAAATAATCAACAACAGGGTGATGTATTGAAGTTTTTTATTCCTCTCATACTACAGAAATTACACATTTTTATTCACTAGAAACCGACATGCATTTTTTTATCCTTTTATAGTTACATTTAATGTTGTTGAACGTCCTGTTATTTATCACACACGTTATAGCAGCTTGTTATAAACAGTCGTTCCCTCACCAGCCTCTTTTTTTTTCTTTTATTGCAGTTAATAAGACAAAAAAAACACAACCCTTGTCATGTTAGCGAGAATTCGCAGCGAGCAAACTCCTCTGTCTGACTGTTACAAAGCCACTGACACTGGAGACTCCTTCCGTAAACGTTAAATAAGCATCTCCTCAGCACATCTACGATTTTCAAAACGCGTTTATGTGTAGCGTCTGCCGTACCAGACCCTGTGAACGAGCCGTTACTATAGAAACGATAACGTGCGATCGGCAGCTGCACTACTGTCAGAGCTGCTGTTAGAGGAAATTAATCAACTAATCATATTTCACACACTTGGCTCAAGTTATGAAAACACATAAAGCAATAAATACAGAATAACAGATGTAAATATTTAAACTATGTAATGTTGTAAAAACACTACTTAACAATTTATAGTGTATAATAAACAAATGCTATATAAAGTGTAATGCATTTTCATGAATACTTATAAGAGTGTATAATGCTTTATGAATGCTTTATAATGTTATATTTATGGCCTTCAGAGAAAGTATGATGAGATTCGCAGAAGTGTGTGTGTGTGTGATAAAGAGGGTTTTATAGACACTTAAAGGAACAATTCAGTGAAAAATCTTACACAGTGTCTCCTTTACGCCAAATATTAGTCTGTCAACCTGTAATGGACGCCTATTCCACCTAACATTTTTTTTTTCTATAAACATCCAAATATTTTCATCTACTTGATTTAGACTAAATTGTTAAGCTCTGTAATATTAGTTTTTAAAAATAGCAGAGATAATGGTTAAAAGGATCCATTATGTGTTAGCTACATTGGAAAAAAAAAAAAAAGCAGTCAGTCATCAAAATTGTCTTGGCTGATGGACTACATTTGCCGTGAGAGCAAACTGTGCAGGAAATTGTGTGATTTTTCACTATAATGATCCTTGAAGTATAAAAAAATGCCACTTTGAGCCTTCGTGCAATACTGGAGGAATTCCTCTTTAATGGTGACAGAACATTTAATGTGTCTGGATGTTATTTGTTTTGTTTTGTTTTTATATCGATTTCAATTGTGGTGTTTTTTTTTTTTTTAATATTCTCTTCTTCCTTTCGAGCCAGTGTAAAATCAGCTGAGTTTTAGGAAGCACTCGTGATTTCACCGCACAGACTTGCACCAAATGTTTCGCTTTATCAGTGTTTTCGGATTTCTTCATGCTCATCAAGCATCTGATTCAAATTAAACGAACCAAAAAGCAGTGGGTGTGGTCATTTCAGCATCTCCTGTGCAATGTCACTATAAAATAGAGGGGGAAAAAATATTGAGATTATCAGAGACTTTTTTAATATCGTGTTTGTGATTTGGTTTGAATTATAAGTGAGTCATATTTGTTGAATCATTTGACTCTTAGAAACATTTAATAAATGATTCATTTGATTCCTTTGCATAAAAGCCAGTAACACAGGGTTTAAAGGAGTAGTTTGGCCAAAAGAGGCTACTGTAGCTGACATGTAATGGAGATTTATAGTTACCGGTTTAGAATTGTGAAAACGAATCTAAATAAAAATGAATCAGATGTGTATGTTTTAAGTTTAAGGATGAATTCCATAGCAATGGAATACAAAGAGGCCATGTATAATACAAATGAAATACATTAAACATTGCACTTTCAATACAAGTGACATAAAATGCAAATTTTAATACACTATTGAAAGCCAAAAGTATGTGCACCCCTGACCGTCACACCCATTTATGTTTCTTCCCCCAAACTGTTACCACAAAGTCTGAAGCACATAGTTGTATAGAACGTCTCTGTGTACTGTAGCGTTACAGTTTCCCTTCACTGGAACTAAGAGGCTCAAACCTGCTCCAGCATGACGATGCCCCTGTGCACAAAGCGAGCTCCATGAAGACATGGTGTGTGAAGGTCGGAGTGGAAGAACTCGAGTGTCCTGCACAGAGCCCTGACCTCGACCCCACTGAACACCACTGGGATGAACTGGAGCCGGATCTCACTAATGCTCTTATAGCTGAATAAACGCAAATCCCCACAGCCACGCTCCAAAATCTAGTGGAAAGCCTTCCCAGAAGAGTGGAGGCTGTTTTAGCAGCAATGGACAAATAAATCTGGAATGAGCTGTTAAACAAACACATGTATGTGTGATGGTCAGGGGTGCACAAACTTTTGGCCTTATGGTGGATGCCTAGAAACAAAGAAATAATACTTATAGGATATTATCCTTTTATTCTACATTTTGTTCTCATGCAAAATTAACTAAAAATCATTACTACATAAATATTGGCACCCCATTATGTATTAAAAAAGAAAGATTTAGAAATGAACAATTCTGTATTTGTACTTCACTATGTGCTGTTTTGTTAGATGATAATCATAAATAAGAAATATCCCAGAAATGACTGTTAATTCAAATACTATAAATATTGGCACCCCTCAATATCCCCTGTAAGTAACTTCTAACTAAAAAAAAAAAAAAAAACATACAGTGCCTTGCAAAAGTATTTATACCCACTGAACTTTTCCACATTTTGTCATGTTACAACCACAAACAAAAATGTATTTTATTGGGATTTTATGTGAT
>CM075029.1:1504101-1515193 GCA_037576675.1 Pangasius sanitwongsei
TGAAAATTGCTGTTCACAGACGCTCTCCATCCAATCTGACTGAGCTTGAGCTATTTTGCAAAGAAGAATGGGCAAAAGTTTCACTCTCTAGATGTGTAAATCTAGTAAAGACATACCCCAAAAGACTTGCAGCTGTAATTGAAGCGAAAGGTGGTTCTACAAAGTATTGACTCAGGGGGGCTGAATACAAATGCATGCCACACTTTTCAGATGTTTATTTGTAAAAAATTTTGGACACCATTTATCATTTTCCTTCCACTTCACAATTATGTGCCACTTTGTGTTGGTTGATCACATAAAATCCCAATAAAATACATTTTTGTTTGTGGCTGTAACGTGACAAAATGTGGAAAAGTTGAGTGGGTATGAATACTTTTGCAAGGCACTGTAATAATAATAAACAGTTGCTATTATTTTCGTCCTAAGTATGTGCTAGATTATAATAAATAAAATAAGTACTGGTTATTCAAATAATAAAAATATCCACTCTACACAAACATACATAATTTAAAGAATATTCATCATAAAAATATTTGTTTTTAAATAAAATTTAATTACTACTAATAATAACAAATGATTGTTTATTATTTCTGTTCTAAGTACATTCAGTTTTGTTAGATGATAATAATCAATAAAAAAACAGAAATTCATCAAGAAAGGTCAAAGGTCAAGGATGATATCCTGGTACTGGTATTGGATAGTACTGTATTTTCTATAATATCTACATTCATATTTATTTATTTGATTCAAACGAGTCATCGATCTGAGCACAGAGCTGCTAACAGCGATTCATTGTTAGCTACATTCACACTAGCGTTGTAACTCCATCACAAAGATAAAGAAACAAACTTCAGACAGCAAAACGCCTTGGCATATTGAGTACATTGCTCTTAACTGAAACTTTTTGATATATTTCATTTTTCTCTGAACTCCTGATGATCTCGTGTTGGCGTACTGCAGCTTTTCTCCGTCACATGGGACAGAATGATGGAAAAGAACATGGTGTCGGCTTCAAGTCATCCTGCGTGTTATTCCAAAAAAACGTGACCTTGAGCCTCAGATAGTCCTGCCGCGTCCTGGTGGGAGGAAAAAAATGAGATAAACTTTTTAACCAAATAAATAAAGTTAGACCGAATGTCAGAACGTAATCTGGCTGTTATGGCTTCAGATTACAGTTTCCTCTGGAGGCTTCGAGACAGAAAGCAGAGATCTCAGTACGGCTGTGAGTGACCGTTCTCCCGTTTCACACGCAGATAGAGCGCTGGAAAGGCCTGGGAGTGCACACAGAGACCAAACCCCAGGACCCAAAGAGGGGGCGATTATCATTCTGCCTTTATTTCCCTCAGACAAATCTCCAAGTTTTATTGAAACATAAATATACATGCCCAGCTGGGGTGCTGATTGTCTTTACACGCTACTCAGATGCTAAGGCACGGGTTCCCGAACTAGGGGTGGGGTCACTTGATTTGCAAATGGAGTCATGAGAGAAACTCGAAATTCTGTCTTTTGTTTCATTCAAATGAATTCAAATGAATCGTTATATATTCTAATGAATATTAAAAATATCAAAGATGCATTTTGCATGCTAGTATTTTGAAATGTTACTGGGAGTCACGTTTATTCATGCCACGTTTAAATTAACAGTGTACGTGTTTAGTCTTGTTCACTATCCTGACACGCTGCACTAGTGTAGTTCTGCAATAAAAATGGACAAATTTCCCCGTCCATCTACCGCCGCTAAACAAACTATCATTGTGTCTCAAATCACACACTTGTGTACTGTACTCTAGATCCTTATTAAGTACTAGCACTAACCGGGTTTCCTATCATGGTTAGTGCTTGAAATTTAAAAACCTCTCATGCAGCATTCAAACCTACTGAAAGCTCTGCTTTGAGTACCAGCCTTCTGGATTTTCCAGATTAGTAAAAACATTTGACTGTGAGGTTCTTGATTTGAGACGCAGCTCATGACAACAATCACGATGACAGAGGAAGTTTTAAAGAGAGACAAAGCTCGTCAGTGTGCTCAACATCGCTGAGTGTGAAATCGCTAAACATTTCACAGCTGACTTTGATGGACTTGATGGACAGGGATGGTTTCGGCTCTGAAGTGCCGTCTAGTGAATGAGTGAATGTCGCTTTTAATAGATCTTCCGGATGTACATAAGATATGCAGGGAGTGCGAGAACAATACCAGTCGTTGCTGCAAAGCCTGGGATCACAGCATGTCTGTAAGAAACGAAGAAGAAGAAGAAGAAGAAGAAGAAGAAGGTTTTAGAGCTTTTCCAGTAGAGTTGTTTCAGGTTAATGGTCTTTCTTACTTTCTTTCTTTCTCTGCTCTCAGTGGGTTTTTACACAACATTTCTGGCAACGCTGGGAATTAAACTCACAACATTCTGGTCTAAAAGAGCTGTAAATATCACTGACTCAGGATCTGTAACTGAATTATTCATGCACACAAACTCTGATCTCAGATCAGCATTGTTTTGTAGAATCACTTTTCCCACCTTAATGAGTTTCTCTGCCCCCGTGTGGTGGAGCGAGGAAGTGCAGCTTATTCTGACTTTTACTCTTTATGTTGTCTTCAAGGGAATAAAAAAACTTTTTGAAACCAGATTCAAGATGAACTAACTAACTAACTAACTAACTAACTAACTAACTAACTAAATAAATAAAAAGGTGTGTTTTGAGACTTTAAATAGTGTTAACAAGAGTGTTAAAATGTAAGTTAATTTTATTATTATTGTCAGTAGTAGTAATAGTGATTATTTGTTTGTTTGTTTGTTTGTTTAACAATTAAGTCGTTTATGCTTAATAAAATGGTTGTAATGGAAATGGATGTTTGGACGCTTATTTAAAAAAAAAGAAAGACAGATTCACTTGCGACCCCAGCTAAAAAAAGTGTGCTTTGGGACTGGGATTTCACATGATATTTAAATTATTTTTATTTTTTAAAATTTCTTTGTGTTCGATTACACAGATGTAAGGCACGTGTTTGGGCAAAATAAAAGAAAAGAAAAAAAAGAAAAGAAAAGAAAAGAACACAAATCCTGGCACAGTTACAGTGCAGCTATTGAGGAACATCAAACAGTACAGAGACATCTGTAGTAATTAAGCTTTAAATGAGTAAAGTAGCAACTTGAAAAGACTGGTGGCATTTTAGAACCCAGTTAATTTGCATAGATGATAACTATAATGACAAAATAATAATAATAATATAACATCAGTAATATACGTATGAGAAGCACAGCTCACTTCATCACAGTGCAGAGATCATTATTATTTTTTTATTTTTTACAAAGTTGACACTAATTAGAAATATTTCAGTCCTGAATGTGTTGAAGCTGATTATTTGTAAATAATTTTATTTATCCCCCTCATTAACGTGTGTATTGGAAAACTAAGCTAGGATCATGTGTTACTGCATATTCAATAATAAATCATCCAGGACTTTATTCATTTCTAAGGAAAAAAAAACCGAACAATATTAATTTTAATTACTGTAAACCCTGCTGTACGTTCTGTTGTGTGTTCTCTGAAATCAGTCTGCTTTAACAGATGGCTGTGAGGAGCTCGCTGTGTGACTACGTTTTCTCCCAGAGCGCCAAGGTGTGTTTTGTCTGGTGTGGAGTTGCAGATGTTTTCCCCTGTGTGTGTGTGTGTGTGTGTGTGTGTGTGCGCACTAATCCGCAGTGTGTTGCCGGTATTTTAGCCAAAAAATAAATTTACACATTACCTCAAACGTCCAAAGGTAGCTGATCAGCCAAGTTTGCTTCTTTATTGTTTTAGCATCGCACACTCATCTCAAATATAAGTAAGGAATGAAACACTCAGTGTTGTGTTGTTATAGGAAAACAATCCACACCGTTGTGGTGTGACGAAGCGGAGTCACCGTTTCCTGTTACAAAGTTGATTATCTTCCTACAACAGCACGCCCTGGAGTGTTTTATTCCTCTTACACCACAGCAATGTGCCAACGATGACAATTTTTCATCAACAAACAATAAGGTGTCCTTTTTTATCCATTTATAGTTACATTTAATATTGTGGAATGTCTGTGAAACAAGTTAGTTCTGGTTCTCATTTACGTTACAGCAGCGACAACCAGTCGTTCCCTCACCAGGTTCTCTTTTTTTCCTCTATAGTGAAGTTAATAAAAAGCAGCCTGTCATGTTATTGAGAAACCACAAAAAGTCCTCTGTCCTGAAGACGTTAGAAAACATAAAGCGCTGACACTGGAGACTCCTTCCATAAACGTTAAATAAATGTCTTCTCAACATATTAACGATTATACATGTTTTTAATCCGTTTATGTGATGCGTCTGCCGTTCAAGTCCCCGTGAAAGAGCTGTTACTATAGAAACGATAACGTATTGGAACGTAATGTAAAGCTGCGATTTGCAACTGCACTACTGTCAGAGCTGCTGTTCTAGAAAATTAATCAACACCTTCTGACCAAGAACAGAATGTCTGTTTAGGCATATTCACTTGAGCAGAAGTGAGCAGCTTGATTGAAATTAAAAACAGAAAAAAAACAATATAATATAATATAATATAATATAATATAATATAATATAATATGCTTTTTAGTATGCTTAACACAAAGTAATAAAAAAGGAAAAAATAAAAAAAGAATACCACTAATAAGATACGATAAACATTATTAAAATTAAAAATGATTAATAATAAGTATTTAAATTATTAAAAGAATATAAGCGTAAAATATCATGTGGCAAACATTTTTTTAATCTGAGCGGATTAATCATTATTAACACACACACACACACACACACACACAGCATTGCACAGGTTTGTGTGTTAAACGACACTGAAATGTTTTTAATGACAGCGACGTCCTTCAGCTCACTGACACTGTAACAAGGGAGAAACTGTTGATGAGAAATCACCACACACACACACACACACACACACAAACACAAACACCTCCTGAAGTGTGTATTACACCAGAGAAGTGGAGGAGTTTAATGATTATACCTCATCTACTGACAGCAAAATGAACAATTCCTGAAAAAATAAACACAGCATAGTCAAAGTCTTCCACTATGCAGAGAGGGAGTGCGTGTGTGTGTGTGTGTGTGTGTGTGTGTGTACATGTGTGTATACACAATGTGTTATGATGTTCCAAAACTGTATAGTGTGAACAGATGTCATCTGGTTCTTCAGTGTTGCTTTGAGAAAATATGCTGAAAAAAAAAGTAAACAAAAACAACAATAATGGTTTGATTTCCTCGCTAGTTAGCTGGTACTCACTAGTTAGTGTTCACTGGCTAGGTTTGCTTTTACTCACTAGTTTGCTGCCACTTTTTAGCTTCCTTTTGCATGCTAGTTAGCTGTCTCTTGCTAATTATTTGTTGTCTGCTAGTTAGCTGTCTCTTGCTAATTATTTGTCATCTGCTAGTTACCTGTCTCTTGCTAATTAGTTGTCATCTGCTAGTTACCTGTCTCTTGCTAATTAGTTGTCATCTGCTAGTTAGCTGTCTCTTGCTAATTATTTGTCATCTGCTAATTACCTGTCTCTTGCTAATTATTTGTTGTCTGCTAGTTAGCTGTCTCTTGCTAATTATTTGTCATCTGCTAATTACCTGTCTCTTGCTAATTATTTGTTGTCTGCTAGTTAGCTGTCTCTTGCTGATTATTTGTCATCTGCTAGTTACCTGTCTCTTGCTAATTAGTTGTCATCTGCTAGTTAGCTGTCTCTTGCTAATTAGTTGTCATCTGCTAGTTAGCTGTCTCTTGCTAATTAGTTGTCATTTGCTAGTTAGCTTTCATTCGCTGCTTATCTAGGTTTTAAAAATTCATCTGTAATATTGTAATGAAAATTTAAACCACCTCAGCTGTAAAAATAAAATTAATTATAAACTTGAGTGATTCATTTATTTATTTATATATGTATTTAAAGGTTAAAGCTAAATCTTTCTTCGGTGCGACACATTTCTAGTGTTTAAACACTTTCCTGTGTATATCAGCATTCCTTTTTAAATAACTCACAGATTATACAGTTTAATATTAAATAAAGCCTCTTTTTTCACCTACACTGAACTCAGAGATTAACTACCAGATCGTGTGTTTGCTAATGCTAATTGAATAGTGTTCAATTCCTTCCTCCCTCCATCTGCTCCCTCTAAATATTGGCTTACGAACATTATTGAAATTTGTTCTCCTCGGCTTTCTCTAAATCAGCAAACCTTGTTAGCGTGGACAGAAAAACATGATTGATTTAACTGTAGCCCGCTCCCCCCTCCACGCTTTCACCTCGCAGCAGCAGATATGGAAATAACGAAGCGCAACATAAATGCAGATTAGCCAGAGCTTCAGGTAAACCTTGCCTGACTCTGTGTGTGTGTGTGTGTGTGTGTACAACTAGCTCCCCTCACTGAATGCTAAGTAGCGACGGCTTCTTCAGCAACAAGGCCCGCTTCTATTCCATTTCAATGGCTCTAATTAGAATGAATGAGAGGGCAGCTTCTCGGAAAAGGGCGCTAGACGGACGCGTGGACGGAGAGATAAAGACACATCCATGAAACCTGCGTTTGGAGTGACTAAACTCATTACGCCAGAGACAGACGAGGTAATAATGAGCGAGACAATGAAATAGTTTTTCTGATGAACTTTTGAAGCCAGGGATTGGATCAGTTTCAAACACCTCGTGATTGAGTTACGGCCCTGCAGGCTACTCACACACACACTCACACACACACGCGCACACACACACGCGCACACACACGCACATTCACATTCTGCACTCAGCATTCAGGCATCGTTGAGCAAATTTATGCTACGAATAAATTTAATTAGATCATCCAGTGTCGCTGGTCTTCCCACACACCACGAAATGCAAGTTAAAATAGAAAAATTGCATCGTGGCTAACAGGAAGCTCTGAATTAAATAAACATCACGTTCACCTCAGCATAACCTCTCGAGTAGAAGAAACTCATGCGATCAGCGATCTGAACTGGCTGACAGGCACACAGGCCTTAACATTCACACAGTCCATACCTCCTTTCAAATAACTCACAGGCAGATACCACACTTGACTCACACATGCAAAGGCACACTCACAGTGACTCACACACAGAAGCCACACCTCCCTTGGAATGACTCACACACAGAGGCCACGCCTCCTGTACAATGTCTATTCCTAAACACAGAGGACACACCTCTTTCACACAGAGGCCATGCCTCCTTTAGAAATGACTCACACACCGAGGCCACGCCTCCTTTAGAAATGACTCACACATGGAGGCCACGCCTCCTTTAGAATAATTAGTCTGTAGAGGCCACACCTCCTTCACAATGGTACAGAGACACACAGACCACACCTCCTTCATAATGACTCACACACAGAGGCCACGCCTACTTTAGAGAGACTCATATTCACACAGGCTACACTTTCTTTATGTTCACACAGGCCACACCTTCTTTATGTTCACGCAGGCCACGCCTCCTTTACATTGGCTCACAGACACAGAGACCACTCCTCCTTCACAAGAACTGACTCAAATCAATTCAATGATTCAACGAATCAGTGAATCTTTACAATACAATTATTATATCTTTCCCCTTATAATACTGTAAATGAGACTGTAAGCAACGTACAGGCAACGTACAGGCAAATCATACATTACAGTATAAACAGTAATTGATCACAAGACAGAATTAATGACTTATAACAGTAATTAATATTTAAAAAGGAAAAAAAAAACAACAATAGTTAACTTTTCCTCACAACAACAGACATGAATATTTAATGGTAGTTCAGATCAGCAGCTCAGAGTTAATCAATGCCCTCTCGTGGCCCTCGAGGTTTTTATTTCAGGTCTGTGTTGGCTGAACGGAGCCTCGGCGTGGGATTTTGCCAGCGCATTAGAGCTAAATTTAAAGGCTACAGTAACAAAAAAGCACTTGATGAATTTGGATGCCATTAATTTTGCGCTAAATCAATTGGGAGAACAACATATAAGTGTTTAAGTATCCAGGCACGGTGTATTAAAATAGCATATAGTCATGATTATGCCAGTGTGTGTTATAAATTGGAGACGCGGAGCGCTTAGTTTTCCACTTATAACTGTATAAATTGCAGTGTATTAATCAGATAAAGGAGAACAGGCCCAGAGAGGACGAGAGGAGCCGCTACACACTGCAGTACTAAAACACTACCAGTAGCCACTTTATGAGGTTCTCCTTCTCTGCAGCTGATTTGCATTTGCATTTGCTTTTGTAATCCACACATCCAGTGTTGTCCAGTGGAAAAGTCATTCAACTCAGAATTCCAAGCCGGGAACTCGGGAAGCATCCACCTTGCCCGAGTTCTCTGCCATAAACAGCCCTGACGTCACAACACTACAGCGGCGCACATGGTCAACGGTAAACAACCAAACAGATTTCCCTTTGCATTGGTTACTATTTGGTAAAACTTGATTTTACTTGATATGTGTCTTTTGTCTTGTGAAAATAAAATATGCAGTATAATATACTAATTTTGAGACCTAGCTGAGTAGCAAACAAAAGTTAACTAGCAAGCAGGGAAACAAAAAAATGGCAGCAAACTAGTGAGTAAAGAGAAATCTAGCCAGTGAATGCTAGCAAGTGACGGTGAACTAGCAAGTAAAAACAAAATTAGCAAGTGAATGCTAACCAGTAAGTGACAGCTAACTAAGCAGCCAAACAGATTTCCCTTTGCATTATTTATTACTTGGTAACGTGACTTTACTTGATATGCGGCTTTTATCTTGTAAAAATATAATATACATATAAAATATATGCACATATATACAATACATATTGTAATAATATACAAAACAATAAAATCATTTTGAAGCCTTGCTAAGTAGCAAACAAAAGCTAACTAGCAAGTGACAGCTAACTGGCAAACAAACAGAAACTATCAAGAAAAGGTAAGCTAGCAAGTTAAAAAAAAAACCTAGCCAGTGAATGCTAACTAGCAAGTGATTGGTAACTAGCAAGTGATTGGTAACTAGCCAGCTAAACAGATTTCCCTTTGCATTGCTTACTATTTGGTAAAACTTTATTTTAATTGATGTGTAGCTTTTGTCTTGTGAAAAGGTGTTTTTATATGTTTATCAATTTCAGGGGCTAGCTATACAAGTATGGCGTTGCTCTGGGCATCCATGTTTTTCGGGGTGGAAGCACCGGAACACTCTCAGATCGGAACAATGGGAAAATTGAATTCAAAATTTCAGATTTTGGAATACAATGGATTGTAGCAAAAGTGCGGTAAAAATGATTCTTGTTAACGAACAGCATGTTTACGTCGTGTTTCACTGGCAACATTCCTACGTTGCAGTGCAAAAATACCAGCGTGTGTATTATTATTATTTTTTTTTTACCACTGCACAATGTGACGTCGCATTTTATCTGTGGACGAGTACAGTCACGTTGCACAAGCAGCTCAAATTCTCTTTGAACAATTTCCTCAACACCAGAGTTAAAGCAATCTTTATTTCATCAGCATTACTGATCTGTCTGATAAAATCTAATCTAAAGAGCAAGCTAGGCTAGTTAGCAGGATAATACAATCTAAGTCTGGTGTAGAGTGTGAGGATCACACGAGCTGGGTTTTAAAAGCTCCGACACTTTTCATGTTTCTTGTGCCTTCAAAACACTTTCTATTCCTGGCCAATGTGCATTTTACAGTCTTACACACACACATTACACACATTACATTCTAGCTCTAATCCATGCATGTGGCCGTCACACACCAAGTCGCCAGCGCAGAGGGAGTGTCTTCCAACTCTTATTGACTTTGCGTCAAGCGAGCGCTCGGCCTTTTGTTTCACAAGACGAGCCGCCGTCACACCCGGAGCCACACCGGAGGACAAGGTCAGTGCGGAAAAGAAGACTATTGTGTCCACGTAAACACTCACTCGGAATATCAGAGTCATCTCCAAACCTCCCGGTCAGGTAAGCAAAAGTTAGCACACCCCCTTTACCTGGTCGGCCCTCCTCTGTCTTTGTGATGCTCCACTGCTCGAGAGAGAGAGAGAGAGAGAGAGAGAGAGAGAAATAGAGAGAGAGCGTCAGAAGAAGGAGGGATGTGGAAGGATGAGAGCTCTGGAGGAGGCGCAGGGAGATCCCTTTCATCCTCCAAACTCTCTGGAGATCATCAAGGATTTCTGACCACACGCTGAGTCGTAGCTTGAGTCAGGTTCTCTGTTCTTATAGGAAAGAAAGAAAAAAAACAGGATTAAACCTTGTGTTCTGTTCACTTCAAAAAAGATAGAAAGGAAATGAAGCATCTTGATGTAAAAATATGGGACTACAGATAAAAAAAATAAAAGTTTGTCCACAGCTACAAGGACCAGAAAGTTTACAATGAGTTAATTTTAGATTTTTTTTTCAATTAAATCGTGTTCAATTAAAAAAAAATTACTTACTATGATTAAAAATTTAAATGGAGTTTAAGCATACTTTTCAAAGACACTGGTCATTCATACATGCAATATAATATAATTCTTCTTGATTCTTCTTATTTTTTAAAAATCTTATTATTTTTATCTTTTTTTAAAAAAAGTAATTTCTTTTTCTTTCTCATTTTTCTTTCCTTCTCTTTCTTTTCTCTTCTTTGCCATTAGTATTTAAGTCCTAACAAAATACTTGTACATTTTATATTTTTATGTTCTGTCCCTTCAGTAAAATTTTTATATATATATATACAGTCAGGTCCAGAAGTATTTGGACAATGACAGTTTTTGTGATTTTGCCTTTATACGCCACCAAAATGGATTTGAAATAAAACAATCAAGATGTGATTGAAGTGTAGACTTTCAGCTTTATTTTAAGATTTAGGAATTACAGCCATTTTAAGTAAAGTACCTCCATTTGAGTGTTTTATTTCAAATCCATTGTGGTGGTATATAAAGGCAAAATCACAAAAACTCTGTAATTGTCCAAATACTTCCGGACCTGACTGTGTGTGTGTGTATATATATATATATATATATATATATATATATATATATATATATATATTTTTTTTTTTTAAAAAGAATTTTTTTTTTTTTTAATAAAGTTCTCTTTTGCTATTTTGGGATTGGGCTGTGTGTGTGGTGT
>CM075029.1:1515293-1529526 GCA_037576675.1 Pangasius sanitwongsei
TGTGTGTGTGTGTGTATATATATATATATATATATATATATATATATATATATATATATATATATATATATAAAATCATTTTTTAAAGCACAGGCCAGTGTGTCTTTTGTATTTATTTATTTATTTATTTGACATTTTATTGATTTTTTTTCTTTCTCTTCCTTTTCCTTTACTCACTTTTTTCCCTCCCTCTCTTAGGAGTGTCTTTAAGAATCTACTAAAATGTATATATTTATTTGCATTTACATAATTTGCAATCCTCTTCTGTCCTTTCTCTCGCTCTCTCTTTTGAGTGGCCATAATGCTCCATAAAAAAAGTATATATTCATATATACAGTATTATAATTTAACGTATTGCTAACAAAGTTTGTTGCTATGGTCACGTCTCTAAGGGTGTTCTCTCACTCTGATCCTGTTGTGGTAATGATGATAAAAGCATGAATTAAAAATAATAGACTACGTTTATAGCACACACACACGCTTGTTGTGTGTCAGTAAATTGGTTTATACATTCTCTTCATGAATAGCTCTAATAATCCAACCGCCATTTTAAGTGCATGGTTTTATGATGGCTACTTTAAAAATACACCTGCGGTAATATTGTTCTGATTGATTTAACAGCACTAGTCATCATTTTCAAGGGTCTGATTTTGAGTTTTGGATTTGGAATCAGTTATACTGAGGCTGATTTTCTGATGCAGACCTGGCAACCCTGCTTTTAGTGTCAAAATTGATCTGATGATGATCTCTGTAATATGAATGAGTTAAAAATGAATGCTTACATGAATGTGAGAAATTGAACCAACATGTGGTGAACATGGTGGTTAGTAAAAAGTGTGTGTGTGTGTGTGTGTCACGTGTATGTATCACGTCTCTCTGTGAACTGAAATGCCAGGAGACTGACTCAGCAGTCGAGCTGTTCGTGCACTAAGTTGGTTCTTACTTATTAAGGATTTCTGATTCATCTTAAACCCACAGGATTGTGATATTTGTACGACTTCAGCCTGGTAATGAGCTTGACGCACACAAAAACGTCTCTATTAAACGTCACATAAAGCACGTGTCTCTCCAAACGCCACATGAAAAGGCTTCTGTGAGCGCTGATCTATTGTGCACTAATGTGCTTTGAGTCCAAAGGCTCTCGAATGGCTTCTTAATTTGAATTCTCACGCTGGCATATTGCTGCTCTGTTACTTCACAGTCCATGATGAAAGAACTAGAAGATGGAGGACGGTTCAAAGAGTCCTGAAAGGACGAGTATCTGTTCACTGAGGTTTATACGTGGGGTGGAACAGTGTGATAACTTCAGAGTAGGATATCCATGAAATCCAGTATCACTTAGTTTAGTATGCCGGTGCACTGGAAGCCTGTTAGACTCAGAAAATACCATTTTACATGCATTTAATCCTCTGAAAGACAGTGTTGTAGTTTACATTAGAGTAAAGTATTTTGCTTTATTCGTTAGATTTACTGATAGTGTTGGAGGTAATAAAATAATTAGGGGTCCAAGCACTGAAGGCACAGGGACCCTATAGTGATTATATGTTTTCTTCTTTGCATTATTATTATTATTATTATTATTATTATTATTATTATTATTATTATACATGAACTGTTCACATGCTTTTTTAAAATGAAATTTAGCTCACTGATTACGTCTTCTCGTCCTTAAACCCTCTAGCGCCACCAAAAGGCCCAAGTTAGACACACATTTCTATCCATAACTCCAGACATGTATTTCCGCTGTGTCATTTTCCAATTTCTAATGATTCCTCATGATATCTTTGATAGTTATAAGTGTTTCAGTGTCCTCCATATTGGAATGGTAGCCATTTTGAATTTTGTTTTAAGTTACTCCTATAAATTTGGTCCTGTCATCACCACATGGAACTCATGCATCCTGTCTGATATGCATTTTCCAAATATATAGAAAAACATGTAAAAATACAGCACTACATAAGGAAGAAACTCTTCTGTCCTGAAGATGTTGGAAAACTCAAGGTTACAGCTTTAACTCTGACTGTTATAAAGCACTGACACTGGAGACTCCTTCCATAAATGTTAATTAAAACAGAAAACTTCACCACATGTTTTTTTTTTTTTATCCATTCATGTGGAGCGTCCACCGTACAAGTCTCTGTGGATGAGCTGTTACTATAGAAACGATAAAGTATTACAACGAGCACATTAATATAAACCTATCAAAGCTGCTGTTATAGACAGTTAATCAACAGTGAGCCGTGTGTATAGCATGTTAATGCCTGTTAGGTCTCGAGTGTAATTAACTCGGGCTGCTCTCAGCTTCCAAACCTGTGAGAGCTTTTTGTTTTGTTGGTGAAAAGTGTCGGTTAAGCACCTCAGCCTGGCGGTTTACGGTTGCTCGGCTCCCTCCAGACTGCCCTGCCAGTCCATTAAGTGTAAAATGGAATCATGTTTTTCCGCAAGGCCTGCTCCCGACATCCATCATATCACGCCTTAACAATGCACTTTGCTCAGACGCCTTCCTAATTCACCGTTCCCAGAGGTGGCAGTTGATGCCCGGTGCGTCACAACAAGGCCGATCCGCCATCTTTCACAAGACGCCTCACAGGGCGTGACTCCTGCGCAGCTTTCTCGCCCGTGGTGTGATCGCTATACTGTCGGTGTGAAACTGCGTTTGACGGCGGCTCAATAAAGCAGAGCTGCGAGAGTCATTCAGAAAGAGAGTGAGAGGCTGCGAACGGCTTCAGAACGCAGAGGAGTGATAATTGCTCTGCTGCACTGCTGAATGACCTGAACTGCTTTTAGCTCTTTTCAGGGTACTGCTGCCAAAAACACAACTCTGTGCTCTGAGGTTTGTAAAAAAAAAAAAAAGTATGCAATACTATGGCATGCATATAATACTATGCAAAGAATGAAACACTCTGTGTTGTTCAGTTTTAGGAAATTAATCAGTGACGGGGTGGCATGATGGAGCGGAATTAAGCAGAGTTAACCACATCAGATTATTTTCCCTTAACATCCTGATGTGTTTTATTTCTCTTTTAATAAATTTTAAAATTAAAGAATGACCATTTTATCCAAATACCGTTACATTTAAATTCAGATTTTCTTCTTTAACTCTATCTGCGTGTGTTATGTCTAGGTTTGCCCAGCATATCAGGAAATAATCGCACTGCAAATCCATGTCTCATTAAATTCCACCAAGTTATTTTTTTCAATGGCATCAGCAGGAGGACTGTTATTTTTTTTTTTTTTATCCTCCTAACAAATAACTCGGAGTTTAATTAGACTCGTTGTCACATGACCCCTGGAGTTTGTGCAGAACCTCTTCCTGGAGATGTTAAATAAACACGGCCGTCCTGTGAGGACACGCTTTATTTGCCATTTGTCACAGATTGGACTGTATCGAGGACAGACGGTGCTCTTGATTTACCCTTTCACATCTCATCACTCTCACTCTCTCTCTCTCTCTCCCTCTCTCTCTCTCCAGCGCAAGTGGCCTCAGATTAAACAGAAAAAAAAAAAAAAGCTACTGCTGTGGACGAGACGAGTGTGGCGACGTTCTTTTCGCCTCTGGGCCTCTAAAAATGAAGCGACAGAGAGGAAGAAAAAAAGAGAAAGCATTCCGCATCCCAGGCTTCCCATTTTGGCGCGTGTAGGACAGCAGAGCTGCTCATTAGAGAGACGTCCAGAGCCGAGAGCTTCTTATCGGTGGGAGGCCGAGGCGGGACGGCTTCAGCTCGAACACTAATGGGCCCTAATGGCTTCTGCTCCAGGCTGCCAGGGTGCCAATGAGGAAAACGACTGCAGTCGCCTTCACACAGCCATCTGCAGCAGCAGGACAGATAAAGCAGGCAGGAAACAAGGCGCCATGTTGGAGCGCAATGAGAAAAGTGTGATCAGGAACAAAGGAAAGGACTTCGGGCTGTTTGTGTGTTTGCTTTTGCCACAGGGTTTCTTTGTTTCTCGGCTCGTCAAAGGGGTTTGTGTTTGGCCCTCGTTATTATGATGGCGCACAGTTGTGCAAACTCACACACGCTAATGCTGAGTGTATTATGTTGTTGCTAGGAAAGCACTCTGTTGTTATCTCTGCACAGAACCTTCCCTCGTAGAAGGTTTCTTCAGAGGGACAGCCAAGAGCCCTTAAGGATTCATAATTGTAAAGAAGTCTATAGAAATGTTCCTTCACTGCATCTGGAATAATTTGCAAACCACGACGAGAATATCATAGTGATCACTTACGTAGAAGCCTACAAATTCACACAAGTTTCCAAGTAGAAGCCATTTTTGTAAGCTAAGAACCCTTATTTATCCGCTGAACCCTTAAAGAACCATTTTTAAAGTGTGTGTGTGTGTGTGTTACCTGGGTAGGTGTGTGGCACAATTTCCAAATGATTCTCATTGTTCACTTGTCAGATGTTTAACATTTAGCTAAACTGGCTTGGTAAAGAACAGGCTCTTTAAAGGTTTGTTGGATAATTAAGGGTTCTTAGCCTCGTAAAGGGTTCTACCTCTGAGAGGGAATACTGATCATTTAAAAATATAATAATAGTTTTGATTTAACACATTTCTTGGTCACTATATAATTCCATATGTTTTTTTTTTTTTTTTTTTTTTTTTTACTTTTTGTGTTTTTCGTTTCGTGTTTTCTTTCTGGCCGTAATTACACCACCGTGCTAGCGTGTGACATTTAGCACTGACAGTGATGTATGGCTTTCCGTTGGCTGAAATGCATTTATCAGATTCTTCCAGAAACAAAGTTGTTACCATGAAAGCTGCACTTCTAAGGGAAGTTTTATCCTTGGCTCTGTGTGTGTGTGTGTGTGTGTGTGTGTGTGTGTGTGTGTGTGTGTGTGTCCAGGCGAGTCCAGGTTAATCTGTTTTCAGGTGTCGAGTCAGCAACGCCAGGGCGCTAATCGACAATGTGAAATAGAAGAAGCTCTCCTTTCTCAGAAAATCACACTGAGAACCATGATGTGGAGAAAACTCCTCTTCCTCCTCCTCCTATTCTTCCTCATCATCTTCTTCCTTCTTTTCCTCTTTTTCTTCTACTTCCTATTGGTCCTACTCCTCATCTTCCTCCTCCTCCTCTTTCTGCTACTCTTCCTCTTCATCCTTCTCATTTTTTCCTCTTCTTCCTCTCCTCCATTTCCTCCTCTTCATCATCATCTTCATCATCCTCCCTCCTTCTTCTCCTCCTCCTCCTCCTCCTCCTCCTCCTTCTTCTTCTCCTCTGCCACTTCCCCCTCCTCCATCTTCTCTTCCTGTTAGTCTGCCTCATCCTTCTCTTCTTCCTCTTCTTTTTCCTTTTCCTCCTCCTCCTCTTCATCCTTATCCTCATCATCCTTCCCATGTTATTACTTTTTCTTCTCCACCTTCTCCTCCTCCTCTTCCCCCTCCTTCATCTCCTCTTCCTCTTACTCCGCCTCCCCTTTCTCTTTCCCCTCTTTTTTCATCCTTCTCTTCCTACTGTACTACTCCTCTTTCCCATCCTCCTCTTCTTCTTCTTCCTACTCCTCCTCCTCTTCCTCAATCATCTCCTCTTTCTCTTCCTCCTTCTCCTCTTTCTCCTTCTCTTCCTCTTGCACATCATCCTCTTTCTCCACCTGTGAACACAAAATGCTCTAAACAAGGTGGGCACTTTTGGTTTGAAAGCCGTTTGTCAGCATTATTGATCTGTTCCCTCATGCGAACCGAATTACATTCGATCCAATTTGCTTTCCAACACACACATACACACACACACACACACACACACACACACACACAGCTCTGCAGCTCTGATCTGCATGCTGTGTTGAAGAAGAGCTTCGTTTCCTGAAGCCGGGTCACACAATCTGAAATGTCACTTCTGGGAATAAAGGATAGATTGGAATTCTGGGAATTGAAACGTGGAATAAACGGAGGTTCTAACTGCTGGTTTATTTGGTTCCCTGTGCTTTTCCCTTTATAGATGAGTCATGATGGATAAATCTGATGCTCCACTGGAGGGCAATGCTGTATGAAGGATCAAGCCGAGGTTCTTGGTCTTTAGTGTAGAAAGTCTGGGGTTATAAAAGTCTGGGTTATAATGCAAGGCTGTCCAGCAGTTTGTTTTTTTGAATTCTTTAGCTTTTGTTTTTAGTGGTCATTTTTAAACCTGAGCTACGAGATTGTTAAACGGTGGTATTTGCTCCTGTAGAGAACATAATTCAACTTTATTTTTTTTAACAAATAGCATTTTATTTCCAAGGATTCAGCTCTACATTAATCAGAATCCAAAAAAACAAAACCCTCCAATACTGAGAATCCCAAACCCACCAATCAGAGACGTCGCTGTAACCATGGGAACATGTGGCATTGGAATGAATCAATGCCACGCCATCTTGCATTGTGGGATTGTTCCAATCTTTCTGTTGAAAAGATAATAGATAATTCTGACTAAAATACCCAACAGTGTTGTTAGAAACAGGCTACAAATGGAGGGAAAGTGATTGAATGGCATTATGGGAAGCGTAGTTCTTTCCCTTGTAAAAAAAAAAAAAAAGTTCATAGTTTTGTACTCTTGACTTTTTTTCTCTTGACTTTGACCATTTTTCATTTTTTGAAATTTTTATTGCTCATCATGAGGTATCACTAGCTTGCTAGTTTGACTAACCAAGGATGATCCAATGCCCCACTTCAGAAAACTGGGAAAGTTATCCCAGGAATTTGGTGTTTCGGCTCTCAGGGTATCCAATAGCATGTTCAGTAGACCTGTTTATACAATACATGTTAATCAAAATGGCAGCCTTGACCCATGTATTGGAAGTATCCATTTGTTTAGGGGACAATCCTAGATCTGCAGATAAGAAGCCTAGTGTAGCCTACTCTTTTTCTCTTTTACTCTCTACGACTTTGCATGGATGAGAGAATAGATCTTAGTTGCATGTGAATGTAAACTCCAACAGCAAACTAGGTTGACAAAACATCCAAAATAAATCGAAAACAGAACTGGATCTAAGTGATGGAACGGGCACTAATTGTATCTCTTAGATGACCTCTGTGTCCATATTTTTTTAGACATCTCATTTGTTTTCTGTAGTTTTAGTGCATAACACTGCGCACTGAAACTGAAAAGTTTGAAGTGATCGCCACCTGGGATGAGTGCCTGCATCATCAGGGACAGATGAAAAGATTTTTCTTGTCATGCCATGTAACGTCAGCGTATTACAGCTGGCTAACCAGAAACTCCTCCTGATGAACAGCAGAAGAAACTTCATAAATTCTTAAGCACAAATTAGCCTATAATTCGACTGATTTATCAGTGGTGCAGCGGGTAGCACCTCACAGCTCCAGGTTTGGTCCTGAGCTCGGGTTACGGTCTGTGTGGAGGTTTCCATGTTTCTCCTTGAGGATGTATGTCCATGTGGTTTCCTCCGGGTTCTCTGCTTTCCTCCCACCTTCCTAAAACATAGCAGTAGGTGGACTGGTTTCTTTAAATTGCCCCAGGTGTGAATAAGTGTGTGTGTGAGATGACCTGCCATGGCCTGGCATCCCATTCCCACCTTGTACCCCGTGCTCCCGAGATAAACTCCAGGTTCACTGTGACTTTGACAAGAATGAAGTGGTTTCTGAAGATCTATTACAAATCTATCTATTACAAAACATGATAAGAATCTTTATAGCTGTGCATGTGCATAAAAGAAAAATAGTTACTCGACAGTAGGGCAGAAGTTGTACTTGTAACTCCAGATGAGTTAACAGCAAAGCAAGAAGAATAACACACATTATTAACAATTAAAAAGAATACACATAAGAACACACATTAACAATTAAAAAAAGAACAAAGATTGAGAATGGAAAGTAGCAGGTAGCAGTGGGAATTCGGAGAATATATACAGTGCTAATTAAAAGTCATGTTGAACGCTGACAGGTTCAGTCAGAAGATGAGGTTAGAGCTGGGAGTTTTATCCACATATAAAACAGACCTCATTTCATATCTGTCAGTTATCACTTTTTATTTTTAGTCTGACGCCGACTTTTAAAGCGCTTTTGCTCGCTGAGTCCTGTCAGAGTGGCTTTTACAGCTTCTTGACATCTGATGAAAACACGAAGCTATTAGATTTAATAAAGGAGTGCCCACATTTAGAAATCGTGTCAGCAGGAGAACCTTTGACACCAAGGATCCTGGTGCTAACTGTTTCCATCAGAAGCTTCATCACCATTATGGTGACTGATGAACTTGCGAAATACATTTCAACCCGTGCCATCATCATCTGGGACACGTTCGAACTTCACATCAAAAGACAAATGGCGATGAAGTGGGAAGAAGTGGAACATTTTCTCATGCAAGCTGCAAATTCGAGAGTTCTTTTTCGCACTCCACCATAATGATTGTAATGATTTCTCAGGAACTCGATAGTGACCAGCTGTTAAATATCCAGGGCAGTGGAGCGAGAGGCTCATTAATGATCACCTAGAGTGGCAGAAGCTTGACTCCAGTTCCCTCGACCTTTAGCTCTGGAGGGGAAAGTCAATGAACCGCCACTGCGCGCTGCCTGTCGTGGACCTCAATGTCTTGCTGCTTCAAACGGCACAGACGGATACGCCCAGCCAGAGCATCCCTTCCTCACACCATCTCTTCCGTACCTGTGTCAATATCTTCACAAGAACTCTCGCCAGAGGTGGAGAATCATCCTTCTGGTGGTGAGTTCATGACAGGAAAGTGATACTATGGAGAAAATGGACTAGGAGTGGAACCCAGTCTTTCCACCAATTGGTGGAACCAAAAACTATCCGTATTCTAAGCAGTATCTGTATCTGTATGTTTAGTGCTCCAAATATCCGTGTCTGTATTCACATTTTAAATATGAAACACACCATTATGCAGCCAGATGTAGAATTGTCAGCAGTGACAGCAAGGTGTGTGAATTTTGGCTCTGACAGTTCCTCAACCTCAGCTACATCACTCCAGTTTACAAGTGGTCTCAACTAGAGTTGTGTGTGAGAGTGTAGTTATTTTGTTTGTACCTACCCAGAATATTTTCTCACATTGGCTCTTTTTTGGGATTTTTTTTTTGTCTCAATCCACCAGCCAGCTACCCCCTAGTAGCAAGTGAAGCCAGCCAACCACATCTTTTCAAACTGCTGCTCATGCTCGGCGTAACCCCCTCGGAGGAAACCGCTATCCGCCCTCTTCCACATACATGGGCTCACATTCAACTCAAACTCGACTTGAACTCACAGTCTCCAGATGATAGGATGAACACTTTCTCTGTTGTACCACTCAGGAGCCAAATGGACAAACAAACAGTAGAACTCGCAGCACCGAACATTCGTGTTAATAAACGTGGTCATTCTTTATCCCAGACTACTCGCTCGCACACACACGTGAAAGTAAATTCCTCTTGTTTGTGCGACTTTTTTTATTGTGTTCTACAGGATCCCAGTCCTGATGCACACTTCTAGTCTCAACCAGGAGCCCTGTGAACCTTTCTGGCAAAGCTTTTTAAAAAAGATAAATGATTAAAAACGAATAGTGCCCCTCTATTTGTATCTGTATGTGTATACATTAAGACATTATTTTTTCATTCCGAATAATGTATTCGTTGGGGCTTACATCCCTCCTTACTCTGATGTACCTGCCGTCTAAATCGAGTTAGCAACACTGGAATGGTGGAAGCACGATATGCTCTCTTTCTGCCACTACTCTCCAAAGTGTGAAAGATAAATCTTTCTTTTACACTTTTCCTGTCACCAAATATAAGTGTATGTGATCTATCCATCCACCCTGGTCCATTTACTGCACCGGATTTAACAGCTCTGTAATCTTCTGAGAACATGTGAGCCGACAGGTCAGATTGTCCAGCAGACCTGAGAGAATTACGGTACGATTAAGATTAAGCACAGTCGCCTCAAAGCCCTTACAGAACTCATTCCCTCTTAATTGTATCCTGGTGAAATTTGTATTTAAAAAATTGTTTTTTTGTTTTTTTTTGAGGAAGATGACAGAGAATTAACACTTCTCTTGGTTGCTTTAACAGAGATTTGAGAGATTTGATCGTGTCAAGAACCCAGTGGGAATATTTGCCAAAAATAAAGCGAAAAAAGATAAGGGTCGGGGTTTATCTGTAGCGAGATGCAAAACAGAGGCAATTTAGTGGAAATCACTCTGTGATCATCTCTAATTAGGTTCATTTATAATTATTTTAATATTTCATATATACAATTCTGTTTTTTTTTTTTGTTTTTTTTTTCAGGGCCTTAGGTGACAACAAAAAACACACAACAGATTCCAATATGTAGTGAATTTTTTTCCACAAAAAAATAAACCAACATTCCAATCAGGTGGCAAAAAATAAGTACACCCCATAATTCAGTAACATGTAGAACCACCTTTAGTATCAATAACTTGAAGTTTTCTGTAGGAGTTTATCAGTCTGTCACATCATTTTGGAGGAATTTCATAAAGAAATTTGCCAGTGAGTGGGCTAAAATTTCTCCAAAACGATGTGAGACAAAACAAAAACACAAAAGATTTCAATATGTAGTCATTTTTTCCCAATAACGGTACATACTGTATATATTATATCTCAACACCTCTTTCTATCCCTTAAGCATTTCAGTTTAAGAATATTTTTGTAACTCATTTGAAATAAAAAAATAATTAACTGCATAACCGAAACAGTAAAAAAAAACCCTAAAACATATGATTATAATAACATCAGCAGCTGACGCCATATAAAATAGGCCTTTAGAAATGTTCATCATGGAGGTCTTATGAACAACACCCTCACTTAAAGTGTTCACATATTTTTAAAATCTGTTTAAACGAGGAGCACAAGGAAAAATGAGAAAACATGGAAAGTTCCCATTAAGTGTCAGACTGATGGGCGGCCATGTCAGCCAGACGTGATCCCATCAGGGGATTTGTAGCAGAACAGCGGAGGATTGTGCAAATAGCGATGGAGATGAATGTAAACCTTCACCCTGTTGTAACACATCCTGCCGACAGCCGCCTAAAAGAGCATCTAAATGATGAAGCCCTTTTAGTCAAATCGAATTTCAACCCAATCACAGCGATGATGCGCCGCAATCCGAGTCTCGGCGGACGGCGATGGATACAGACAGCTAGCGTCTGGCGAGTTGACTATAATGGAGCAGCCACTTAAAACGCGCCGGCTCATTTCCCCAGCGGATCCGACACTAATCTCATTGGAGCGAGTGGAAAGCTTGCAAGCTTAGTGCGCACGAAATGAGAGAAAAGTCCAAATGCTTGGTTTGGAAATTTGACAGGTGATATCCAGCATCGTCAGGCTAATTGAGGGCTAATTAGAGGAAGCTGCCAATATTGCTAAAAGGAAAGTCCAAGCAGGTAGAATTTGGTGGTGGATGAAATGGAGTCACGCTAACAGCATAATAATAAAACACCTGCGATGGGAAATGTTTGGATTTATAAGCAAGCTGAGTTTGTTTTGCGAACTTTGTAAAGATTTTGTAATAATTATATAATCTTATCATTGACATGTCAAGCAAATCAGTTAACTTCTTGGCCTCAATAAGAATATAAAAATATTTAATAATTAAAATATCAGATAATTACAGGCGGTCCTGATGTCATGTCATTTTTGAGAGAATATAAGGGGAACGTTAGCTAGCTAGCTATTTTTTGTGCACCAAGCAACAGTATGTAAACGGTGAGGCAAATGTCTTACTAATAATGACTACTTAATAATTAGCGGCTCCTCCATTTTTTTTTTTTTTTTTTAACTGTCCAAAGTACCCACAGTGCTTCTTGTTTTCTACTGGCTCACAAGACAGAGATTTGAGAAAAAAATTGGCATGATGCGAAAGTAACCACTAAGAGAGGCAAATACGTGTCTTTCATGACCCTCGTACCTTCGCTTTCAGTGAATTTGCTTTTGCACTGGGTGAATTTTATTCACGTTTTGGTTTCACTGCTTCTTTTTCTGTGAAATCTTTATCCTCCCACCTGCTTTGATTCCTCCAGGAAATAGAGTCATCTCTGACTTGGCACATTTATAAAGATCTGCCACGGGAGCGATTCACTTTTCTGAATGAATGAATCTCTTTTTGTTGATCTCGGACACATTCAGAGACACATTTCAGTCTTGGAGAAGTACCCTTACAGAAAAGTCACATGATTGATTCACATGATTCATTTTTTTTTTTTTTTACATGTGATTCTTATACGATTCATTTATTTTCACGTGCGATTCTTATATGATCCATTTGTTTTCACATATGATTCTTTCACGATTCATTCATTTTGTCACCTGACTCTTACACATGATTAAATTATTTTCACATGCGATTCTTACACATGATTGTTTTTTACTCTTCAGCTGTGCTTTCATATTTATTTCTGAATTCTTTGCATGTGTTTCATTGGTCTCAGTGAAGGCTGAGAAAGGCTACAAATTGGTAGAAATTAAGGGTTAAGAAGAGTAAAAAAATTTTTTTATACAACTGAACATTCTGTTCAATACTTAATGGACAAATCCAAGGACAAAATCTCTCTCCATCTTTCTTAGGCAGAGTTTTTTTTTTTTTTTTTTTTTTTTTAAAGTTTTTCCAAGCCAGTCCTGAGGCATTGAGCTTGCGTAACTCATAGCCTTGCTGACTCCTACACACATTTTCAGGACATACAGAGATCAGGCCGTGAAAATAAATTATATTTTTATATATAAATACATAGACAATGTAAATATAAAGCAGTAAAGCATTTATAAAGATGTGAAATAAATAAATAAATAAATAATTGTGGTTAGATATTACTCAAGCGTCTTACAGCCCACAGAAAGAAGAAAAAGTTTCTGGATGTAAAGTATAAATTGTAAAAGCTTCAGACTCTGATGGGAGAAATGAAATTAAGTATATTTATACTCTAAAGGTCTCAGCGTACTTCATGCGGAAACGACGTTTGGCTTCCTGGTATATTATTATGTAATTGCGGTTGTCATGCGGAGGCTTTGCTCACCGTATCATACACGCTAGTGTGTAGACAAACACACTATGCGGCAAAGCCTGTGATTGGTCGTTACAAACGAGGCACGCCCAAACCGATTCATTCCACATATCACACAGTTTTTACTAGCATGCTAATCTCACCATCCACCATGATTTATGTAATGATCTCTTGTACCACCAACTTGCCTTAGTTTACACTCTTGGCACTTTGCAGCAGGAGATTGTTGTGGAAATTGTCACGACATGTTAACAGCGCCACCTGCAGGACTGGAGCACTTGAACGTGACGCGGAGAGAACGCAAGCTTGTACGTGGTCTTTGCATTACGTATGCTGAAGATTAAGAGGCTAAAGTTATACACTGATGGCTTTTACAGAGTTTTTATAAAACTCCACAGCGGCGTTTTTTTTAACTATATATCCGCAGGCTTGTGGTCATATTTTGTTTTATTATGCATTCAAGGTTTGAATAATCACAAACATTATTGGATCTTTTTCTTATTGCACGGAGGCAGCACAGAGGTGTCGATCCAGACGGGTGTAAAATTATCAGATGATGCCAGAAAATCAGTAAGTGGTTTGGTCTTTGGGGAGGAGAGAGAGAAAAAACACCATCATGTCCTCTCTGAATAAAATAAAATCACACATCACCTGAAATTATAGAATTTCTCCCAAGTCCTCATGTAAAATGAATCCCATCCAAACAGGGCTTTGACGGCAGCTGAAATTCTTAGGAAAGAGGAGAAATTCAGTCATGAACCGAGAGCCGTGTCCTAATTAAAGTCTAAAATACAAAACCATTAAGCAGCCAGTTCACTCGCATCCTGGCAAAAATAAATATGCTCAAAAAATGACCAATTAAAAAAGGATCAAAAGCCTCGCTGCTCTACGTGAACTCAACCCAAGAGACAGGAACATTAATTAAAACAAACAAACAAACAAATAAATAAATAAATAAATAAATAAATAAATAAATAAATAAGCTCTGAGTCATGTAGTATAAATTATAATGTTGGATTTAATTATACAAAAATATATTTTTTCTTTTTTCCTTTTTCTTTTTCATTTTTAAAAAAAAAATATTTTTGCAGTAATAAACCCAAACCAAAAAATCCCTCCACATTAAGTTTCCCATAAACACTCATTGAAAATACAGTATATCTATATATATATAAAAAAATCTCCTTTGAGATCCGGCGTCATCTTACTACATTGATCATTATCATTAACATACAGTCAGGTCCATAAATATTGGGACATCGACACAATTCTAACATTTTTGGCTCTATACACCACCACAAT
>CM075029.1:1529626-1578600 GCA_037576675.1 Pangasius sanitwongsei
CATTGTGGTGGTGTATAGAGCCAAAAATGTTAGAATTGTGTCGATGTCCCAATATTTATGGACCTGACTGTATATAAGCAATAAATAAAATGTTTATATTTAATATATAAATTTACATTTATTTAAAAAAAATTATAAAATTTTTTGTCCCGCAGCAATAAAATATGTAGTTTCTGCTAGAAAAAAAATTAACAAGCAAACATACAAAAATATAAATAAATCCTTTTTTTTTGAACATTTTGATCAAGAATTTCAGACATCACAAACCATGAGCTTTTTCTTTTGACTGTCTTTCCTGACTTTTTTTTTTTTTTTTTTTTTAAATAACCATTAAAAACAGAAATGGGAATCAGAATAAAAAAAAAAACAATCAAAACAGAATCAAACAATTAGGTAAACAAAACAATTATTAAAGCCACAAAAACACACACAGGGGTTAGATACATAAACTAATCCCAGTAGAATAGAGTTATAGTGTATGCTGAATATTCTAGGACATTATATAACTGATTATTAGCACACGTGCATGTTGGATTAACAATCTAATAACACTCACAGATCACATTAACCGAGCAGCCATTAAAATCATCACCAGCTACGTCCATGTAAGACGTAAGAGCGGGAGAAGCGTCACAGCCCGTTATTTCCTCTAAAAGAGAGAGAGACAGAGAGACAGAGAGAGAGAGCGGTGGTGGTGATGGATCGCGCCCCACACTGAATTAGGGGATTAAAGTGAGGGAGATGGATGTGTTTAGCATGGATGTGGCCTCAGAGGCACCGGCCTGATAACGGAGGGAGCTGAACGCCTGCCAGAGCTCGGGATGAAGCCTGACTTATGCCCTCATATTTTACGGGCTCTTGATGAGCCTCTGTGAGCGGCCATTAATCAAACTCGCCATGGCAGAGGAAGGCGCCAGAGACGGAGGAGAACCTTCCATTCGTCTCTCTCTTTTCCTTCTCGCTCCGTCGCTTTTCGGGCCGAAAGGTTCTGCGTCCTGAGTACCTAAGTGTCTTAGTGAATCGGGTCACAGGCAGAGTGTGATGTGGATGAGTCGGGGCAGATCCATGCGCTCGGGTCATTCTGTTCCCTGAAGCAGTCTCCTGTTTCATTTTTAATCCGACCTCATGACAAATTCATATGAATTTGAATGAGCAAGCGAAGATCCCTGCTTCAGGAAAATTCTTGGCTGAAACTAAAACTGAAATTTGCTAGAAAACTAGAAATAAAGACTAAAATTCATCACACGCTACAAAAACAACAACGGCTTAAAAAATATTTCCTTAAATATTTATATATATATATATATATATATATATTTAATTGACAATTTAAATAAATATTATACATTTCATAAATAATTTTAAATATTACAGTGAAATATCTACTTGTACAGTTGCATAACATTTTTTCTTTTATTCTGTAAACTGAAAGGTATTAATTAAAATGATCAATTTCTTGATCCCCCCAAAAACTACAAGGCTTAATAAAAATATTTTATTGATGATCCTGGACATTAGTCCAACAAACCGAGATGATAATAAATAAAACGAAAAAAAAAAAAAAAAAGAGTTTATGGTTTGCGGTTTCTTGCTAACATGACAAGCTGCTTTTTCGTGAAAGAGAAAAAAAGGAGGCTGGTGAGGGAACGACTGTTTACAGCTGCTATAACGTAAGTGAGAACAAGAACTGACTTAGAATGTAACTACAAAGGCATAAAAAGTACACCATTTCGGCCTTTAATAAATGAAAACCTTAGTGTTTAATGTTGGCAAATGGCTGTGGTGTAAGGGGAATAAAACACTTCAAGGTGGTCACAGTAGCGCCGCTTCTCTTTTCACAACTTGCCATCGCTGATTATTTTCCGAGAGCAGCACAACATTGGGATTTTTAAAAAAAAATGTATTCCTCATTATATAAATGTTTCTTATGTAAAGCTGTAATACAACAGAGAAAGAGAGAAAGCTGATGTTTTCTTTGAAGTCTGTAGCACTACGCTGAGCGAGATGTGTGCTGGACCTGAATATTGACACAGCTTAGTGTGGTTTAACCCCATCGACAGCACCTGCCCCCTCCTGACCCGCGTGTGCCCCGGACGCCAGCGCACACTGCTACGCTGCTACGCTGATACACCGAGCCGTTACGCTCCTGCATGTGTAGCCCGAGGCTTTTTGTTTTTTTAAACAGGACACAGGAGGAGGCAGAGTGGAGTTTCAGAGCGTCTGTTTTCTCGTACCGTTTTCTCCACCTACGAGCACCTGAAAAGGAACTTCCCATCCTGTGAGAACGGATCTCTCAGATGTCCATGATTTTTCTCCAGCTAGAGTTTCTTTCTCACCTCACCTCACCACCCACCTTCCTTCTCTCTCCCTCTCTCTCTCTCTCTCTCTCTCTCTCTCTTCTCCTGACAGTTCCTGCCTGATGCTCGCTTTGCACTCCAGCACAAAAAGGCTGTTATCAAGCTGCCGTCCTCGCTCACTCCCTCACTCTCTTCTTCCTTGTCAATCTGTCAGTGAGACCCCCCACAGTGCCCAGCTTCCTCACGCCAGAATCACAACAGGACCTCTCTATCCTTCTCTCTCTCTCACTCTCTTGTCCTTCCTCTTTCTCTTTCTCTTTCTCTCTGTCCATCTCTCTGTCTCCGTCTGTCTCTCTCTGTCTTTCTCTCTGCCTCTCTTTCTCTTTAATTTCTTTCTTTCTTTCTCTCTGCAGCTTCTCCTCCTCTAACACTCTGCATGTGAATCGTGTGGGAAAGAAATCACATTGTGGAAATAAATCAAGCAGGTGTAAAAATCATTCCTGAAGAAGAAAGGAATCACGATGAAAAGAATCAGATGTGAAAACAAATGAATCATGTGTAAAAGAATCGCATTTGCAAATAAATGAATCAGGTGTCAAATTAACACGCGAAAGTGAATGAATCATGCGTGACACACGTGAAAATATGTGAACCATATCTAAAAGTTACATGTTAAATGAATCATAGTTAAAAAAAAAAGATAAAATAATATGTGTACAATAGCCCTAGTTAAGTAACAATGCATACAAGTACAAACAAACAAATAAATAAACAAGTGGTTCTCAGATTTTCAGATGTGATATAATGTGCCATTTTCTTTTACACATATTAATCCACATGTTCATATAATTTCATGTAAATATGTGAAAATATTAAAATCACACATGATTGCAGTTCTGAAAACTTTACTGTAAGCTTCTTAGTGAATCAGTTAAAGAGTTAAATGAGGCTTATTTGTCTTTTGGAATGAATTAATCTGAATGAATCATTTAACTGAATGAATCAAGTCAATAAAAAGAGTCAAATATTATTGAGTACATTGTATATCTTATGTTATAAAACTTCAAACATCTAACACACACACACACACACACACACACGCTTATTATAACATAGAGGATACAGGGTATGGTGGTATGGAATTTATATGTACACGTATGTACAGTATACACACCTCCTCACTAATACATCACTAATGGCCTGGTACGCATGTGTGCTATAGGAAGAGATAAATCTAGTGCAAGGAAAAGATGAGCACTTCTGTCACTCATGACACATTTTAATGGACTGTGACTCATGCTGTGGACCCGCCTCAATAAAGATGGAGAAAGTTTAGGTTTTTAGATTCTTTGTTTGATTCAGACAAAAGCAAAAATGTAAGACAAAATTTACACCAATTAGCCAAACTTTAAAAAAAAAGAAATGCTTAAAGAATGTTTAATATAGCAAAATCTTTCATCAAGAGTTGTCAAACTTTTTACACTTAATCCTTTAACTGGAAAAATTTTCAGACTCCCCTCGGTAAAGATATATTTAACAAACAATTAAAAATGTAGGCGCGTTATTTAAATGGGTACGGTAATATACTGTAAAAAAAAACTGTGAGGAAAAATCGTATGAAAATAAATGAGTCATGAAAATAAATGAATCACATGTAAATGAGTCACATAAATAAATAAATAAATCCAAAAATTATTCGAATGTGTACAGTAATATTTTGAATATTTATTCGAGTTTCATTTCTAATCTTTCCTCTCTGTCAGGCATTTCCCTACACTGTGTTAGTACTTGGGACAAACAGGGTTCTCCAAGCGTTCTTTACAGGGTCAGTGGATAAAATAGCACTATAAAAAATTTACTGTAGATTTTACAGTAATTCACTGGCAACCTGGGTTGCCAATAAAGCACTGTAAAATTTATAGTAAACAACTGTAAAACATATTTACAGTAAAGTACTGTAATATCATACATAGTATAAAATAACACATAATGTTGATGCAGGATGCAGCTGAGCTGAAGGGTCTTGCTCAAGGATCCAATCAAGGCAGTTTGGTGGTGCTGGGATTTGAACACATGACCTTCTTATCTGCAACTCAAAGCCATAACTACTGAGCTACCACACCTTTTAGTGGCATTACGTCAGTTCTAGAAGTAGTTGAGAGTATTAAGTATTAAGATAATATAGTACTTTACTGTAAATATATTTTACAGTTGTTTACTGTAAATTTTACAGTACTATACTGGCAACCCAAATTGACAATTTTTTTTACAGCAATTTATTACAGTTAGGGTTTTACTTGGAAACTTTTCTGATAGGGAAGCACACCGAACCTTTTTAGGAGGCAGAAACAATTAATTATGCAGTTAACCCTTAGAGTGATGACAGTGAAGGTAGTGGCAGTAAAGGTAGTGAAGAACCATTTTTAATGAAGAATATTTAAGTACACTAAAAATGTAAAATGTCAAGATTAAAATTTTGGATCGAGCGTCCAAGGAAATGTATATAAACGCAGAACAATAGGGGGCACAAAGAAGAACCTTGTGGGATGCCATTTTGCTTTTTTTTTTTCATCGTGGAAGAATTTCCATTAACACTCACAAACTGGTAACGTTTAAACCAAGCCATAACTTACCGAGCATAACCAAGCATAACTTGCTGGATCAAATAATAATAAGTCTTGTCATCTTCAGTAAGCGCTTTATCCCAGTCAGGGTCGTGGTGGATCTGAAGTCTATCCTGGGAATGCTGGATGTGAGACAGGAATAAACACCGGATGGGACACTGCACACACAACCACACACTCTTTCACATCTAGGGGCAATTTATCGTAGCCAATCCACCCACATGCATGTTTGTGGGAGGAAACTGGAAAACCTGGAAGAATTATAGTATATAGCTTATAGTAGAAGCTTATCTGCCGAATACTATGTCATAATTTTTTATGTTTACATTCACAGCATTTTATTATGTTGTTATTCTTTGCACTACTGTTATATCTGACACTTTCACGCTAGAACTGTGTACTGGTCGGCACTGCACTATCTCTTACTGTGCATATTGTCCAGTTTTAGTAGTTATTGTACTCTCTTGTGCACTTCGCACCTGTTTGCATGGGCACTTTATGTAGAAATGTGTAGCACCATGGTCCTGGAGGAACCTTGTTTCGTTTCCCTGTGCACTGTACCAGCTGTATATGGTTGAAATGACAGTAAAGCCACTTGACTTGAAACCTACACGGATATGGGGAGAACGTGGGACAGCAACCCGAGCACCACTGTCCCGCCCATTGTTATTATCATTATTAATAATAGTAATAGTTCATTAATTTATCCTGGTAAGTGTTGCAGTGGATCTGGATTCTATCCCAGAAATGCTGGGTGTGATGCAGGGATACACCCTGGACAGAACACCAGTGCTACATACAATTCATACAGTAGGTTCATGTTAAGCGATGTTTTACTCAAGAGATGCAAACTGCACTGGTTAAGTATATTCAGCTGTCTATGAATAGCTCACGCTCTCTAAATATTCCAGCTAATTCTGACTTTTTTTTTTTTTAAAGCCTGAAGTTAAGAGGAGTTTCACAGCATGGCATGATTCACACTCTTCTAAATTTGGTGCTGCGACAGAGCTGCCAGTTTTGTCATTAAATCAGACGAATGTTTTTCCATAGGTTCTCTCATGCTAATTGCTCCATTAGCATCAGGTAAACTGCTTAAAATCACAGCAAACCTCAAAAATCTCAGCATACGTCTCTTAATATTTTTAATATTACACCTTAAGGATCCCTTCTGACCCTGCACTGCAAAAATGTATGAACCGTGCACCTGCCAGTGATGAGAGCTCGAGCTGTAAATGTATAATACCACGTTATGTGTGAGCTGGCTCGGGTTCAAGCAGCAGCACCGCCCCCGCTCCCACACCATCACTTCGTTGTCCTCTCGGTAACTCATTAGGGGCTGTATGGAGTGTTATTAAAGAGATTTGCAGCCTCCGTTTTTTTGACTAGCGAAGGCTCGTTTTTTACATTAATTAATGATGTACCATGAGATTTGAAGAACAATTACAGCGCCGTTCGAGTACGCCCCCTTTTTTAAGGCTCAGCCGAGGGCTGAATATTCAACAAGGCTTTAAAGAAGTTCAACTCCTTTAAACCGAGGTATTAAAAAAAAAAAAAAAAAAGCAAAGCGATTTGACTGTTTTATTTTTCACTCTGAATGAATTGCATAGTAATGAGATGTAATTAGGACGACATTCTCAATAAAAAAGACGGGACAGAATCTAATAGGGGCGTTTAATGTCACATGTATTCAAATTAGCCTATATTCAAAATCAGTGCTAAGTAATGAAATGTTTTTGCCACTGATTGGTCCCAGTTTTAAATGTTCTTCATCACCGGGTAGTTGTTGTTCTTCATTCACTGTTATTTTCCAGGTGCATGAAACTCTCTTAGGAAAAGAAAAAAAAAGGTTCCATCCAGCACGCTCTACATGGAAGCCTCTCTGAAGGGAAAAGAGAAGAACCCATTTTGTTTACAGCACATCCACAAAGGCTGAGAGAGGGAAAACTATTTCCATTTTTGGTCAAATTTCAGTGTATTAGGCACAGAAAAAGGGTTCCTCTGAGGGTTCTTTGTTTGGTTAGCGGTTCTAGTTTTCTAACAGTACTACTTGGAACTTTTTCTGTAAAGGAAACTTGATTGTATTGTGCATAGGACCTACACAGAAACATTAAGTTTACCTCAAATACCTCAAGCACATTTTTATTTCTGTTCTAGTCCTGTTTCCACCTTTGTCTTGTCATTGGTTTGTTACCCGATTGTGTATACCTGTTTTGTGTTAGTTCTTGATTAGTTAATCTATGTTTTCTTTGTTTCATCTTTCGTGAAGTCTTATCTTCTTTATTTATGTAATTATGAACCTTAGTTTCTTTTGTTTCTAAGTATATTTTCTGTATTCTTTGTTCCTGGTTTTGATCTTCACTCATTTCCCAAGTTCCTGATTGTGGATTGATGTGTATTAAGCCTGCCTTCCTGTGTATTGACCCATTTGAATCCTGAGTTTGGTAAGTTTGGTGGAGTGTGAAAGCTGTTTTTGATCCCAGAAGTGGTCTTGAGAACTGATCCCTGGTCCTCTAGTATGCTTCAACCAAACATCAGGTATGGCTATCTAAGCCATCTGTGTAATGTGATTGGTTTAATTTGTCATGCTACTTCCTGTTTCTGCCTTCCTGATGCTAGGGAAAGGATTATTATTGTAATTAATATATAAAAGCAGACTTTTACAGGACTGGAGAACTGTAATTAGTTCACTTTTGTGGTGTGAGAGCTTGCACTGAGTCCCATGCCAGTGTGCATGGATAAATATGTATTTATATGAGATCAGCTCCTAGTTTGCAGGTATTCCTGCATGATGACAAGCCATGCAGGCCAAAAGCGCTGTTCTACACCACTTAAGTGTTGGTACCAAAAGAAAATAATAAAAACGGATGAACCTACCATTTTGCAAACCTGTGTGCACAAAAGTGATGTATGGAATTGCCCATTCGAGCCACGGTTCTGAAGGAATTATGAGCCTCGCCCCCAAATGAGCCTAAAATCATTCCAGAATGCAGTCTCGAGTGTGAAACCGCCCTAAGATTGTGCTTAAGGGTCGAGCACCCAGCACTCATCAACCCACACATTACATACAGACCACATATTTCTTTTCCTCAACCTGCTGTTCAGCAAAGCCATCAAAGTCTGATTAACTAAAGCGCAGTGCTGATCGGGGAGCTCAGATCTCATCAGCGGGAGACGCCGCAGTGTCAAGAGCTTCGATCCGAAGGGACTACCTTCAACGGGTTCTGTCCTCGTTGTTAATTTCACTCTTTTTCGAACCAAATTTTAAACACAGCCGAGAGGACACAAATCCTTTTTTTTTTTTTTTTTTATCTTTTCTACTAAAAGAGTCATGTTAGAATAGCTAATGTTCATTAAGGCTCTTTTTTTTTTACAGACACTCTCTGAGATTCTCTGCACTTCTCGCATTATATTCTGTAATTGCCAGTGAGATAATGAGTCTCGCCATGGGGAGAATGGGAAGCGTTTCTTTTCTAGTGGGTTCTTTCATTCATAAATCACGATATGACATTGAAATTTGTGCTTTTCCTTGTTTTACAGTGAAACAAGCTCACTCAACAGAATGAATGACTAAGCCACTTAAGATGAAGTGAAAAAACTCGATGGTTTTTCATGTATTTGAGATTTACTTAGTGCATTTTTGAGCTTTATGGCAGTTTCAGGAAGCCCGCTGCTCTTTATGGAATACGGTGATTTCTTTACTTCATAATGTAAACTCGTCCAAACAAGCAGTGGTGGTTCGTTTGTTAAAAAAAATTATTTAAAAAAATCATGGATTGAAAAAAAGAGTTTTTGGAGGTACAGCTACATTTAATTATATTTAGCCATAGCTAACACGTTTTTTTCCCCACACCAGATATCATTAACTGCTGTGGTGCTGTGATGGCCTTACAATATACATTGCTCAATAATTTACAAATTATTTGGTCTAGAAACGTTTGTGTCTTTTCGCAGAGAGCAATGCAAATCCATTCACAGCTTCGCAGCTTAGCAGTGAAAATTTTTAAAAGAATATTTGTCTGGATTATAGACAAGCATTCCACTGAGGTTTTGGATTTTTATTAATTTGCAGTTTAAGTCTCAAGACTCAAGCATTTACTATATAGCAATTTCTATATAGCAAAAAACAAACAAACGAAAAAAAAAGATCATCAAACAAAATGCTGAGTCACGTTTCCCTCCAGATTTTTGCCAACTTCCAGATCTCACTGATCTCACGGCAAACAAATCCTGACATTTTATATTATGTGTTTTAATTTACATTTCATAGTTTCCTCAAAGAACCTGACTGATTAAAACTAGGGAACTCTCATCATCCATACAGAGCTAGCATTCCAAAAAGCACTCAAAGTGAGCGAGTTGGCTTTTTGATTATAATGCTATTGGGAACGGAAGAGACAATATGGTAGATAGGTACTGTTTGTTTGTTCTTAGCTGGATAGTACAATTTACATTTGAAAGTGAGCTTATTGTGACTTTTCAATCGTTAGCTATTTAACTAGCTAGGTGCTGAAAGTGCTTAGCAGACAAACAGCTGCATAGTACAGCACATTCTAATAAGAAGGCTCCAGAATAAAAGCTGCAAGTGCTAACGCTTTTCCCTAAACTCTAACAGTTAATCACTTTCATACATCAAACCTAAATTCTGAATTGCAGATTTGTGATGGTGAGTCCAATCGTGTTGCGAAAACTGATGATTTTAAGAACACTCAAGTTCTCTGACACTGATTTATGTGTTTGTCACAAACAAGTTTCCTGTGCCAAGCATGTTTCTGGGCACTACTACAATGTCTACCATCAGGACGGAACATAAGGAACGAACAAACACCGAGCAACAAATGCTCGCAGATGGTTCTTCAGCAAGTCCTCTTCCAGTCACGCTTCCAAGCTTCTGCTGGAAGCCGCGATCACGGAAGATCTGCAAAGATAACACGCTTCCGTCATGCCTGTCTTTCTCTCACTTCCAGCTCATCCCAGATCGTCCCACCTCACACACACGCACGCGCACACACACACACACACACACACACACACCTTCCACCAAAACTCATCTCTACATTTGCTCTAATGGACTTGGGGTGTCTTAGGATGAAAAACAGTTTTCATTCGATTTCATCATGGTCTGGATTTGGCAATCTGGGGGTGGATCTGTTATGTCTGTGTGAAACTGCAGAAAGTTAGCATTAAGGAGCCTTATACTGTACAAACAAATACAGACGTGTGAGGAGTGGACATTTTCCATGATAGCATTTATTTAAAATTTTCCATAAAATCGAGTCCTTTAGCTCATTTCATTTTTTGACGGTTAACTGCTCCTAAAACGGCTGTCACATATTTCAGTGTGTCTGCTAAAATAAGGTCCTTAACATTTTTTATGAATTAAAGTTTAAGGTAAAGAATGAAAGCCTCTGTGTCATGCTTTAATAGGAAAATAATCAACAATGGAATGGTGTCATGAAGTGGAGTTACTGTTACCACTCCAATGTTGATTATTTTCCTATAGCAGCACGTCCTGAAGTCTTTTATTCCTCTTATACTACAACAATTTGCCACCTATTACAATTTTTATCAACTAAAGAATAACAAGTCATACATTTTTATCAATTTATAGCAGCTATAAACAGACATTACTTCACTTATTAACAAAAACACTGCTTTTCCTGTTACCAAGAGTCCACAAAACATAAACTCCTCTGTTCTGAAGACGATGCGAAACTTAAACTCACAGCTTTTCCTCTGACACTGGAGACTTTTTCCATAAATGTTAAATGAACGTTTCCTTACAGAAAACTTCGCCATGTCAGTATACGTTAAAATATAGATTATAAACCTGTTCATGCAGCTGCTGTAATAGAAAATGAATCAACATTTTCTAGCCGATCAGAATCCAGAATCCAGAATTCTACATCAGTGTGGGATAAATCTGATTATCGGTTGCCCACTTTGCCTGTTCTTTCCCCTTTACGATGACGGATTAAGAGGAAAGAACCTTCCTGCCAACAGCACAAGCCCATTATACAGTCAACAGGAGACCAATTAAGACATTTTGACACCTGTCAAGGAAAAGTGAGTGACCTGAACAGATGAGAGTGACACGCGTTTCTAATGGGTTCAGACGTTCTGCTCGGAGCAATCACGCCTCCACTGGGAGAAACGACCTGGCTATTGTGGCTGTAATGTGCAGCTAATTTCTCCCCCCGAGAGTCTTTGGACCTTTGACTCTTTATCGGAGCCGTGCTGTGTTAGGGTATTCAGTGAAAGTATGTGGTACACCCTGTGACTGCTGATGCGACGCCCAGGACACGTGGCAGGTGAGAACAATGTCCTCTAGAGATGGTGGAGTTCACAGCTTTGTGTTGTTAAACTGAATGGATATGCATTCCTGCCTATTGTTCTCCAAGCTTTTAATAATATCCATAATTAAGCTCTTTGGGATTTTATTTTACAATTCTGAACGCTCACTTCTATTCTCTCGTCTTATCCATTATGCTCAGTTCTCACTGGAAAGTGCTGACGTTTGTTGGCTAGCTAGACTAGCAACGACGCTGAACAATAGCTTATAATTAGGGTCTTTGAGATCAGAAAACTTTGTAAACATACTGTATAAATGCAGGCAGTTCCTGTATTGTTTCATAAACTGCAATGTTTCATAAAAAAACTTAAAATGAGCTTTAACATTAACAACGTTATGCTATAAATGTAACCATAAACGGATGTTCTTTAATAAATTGAAGAACTGTAAATATTGGCAGATCATTGTGCTATAAGAGGAATTAAACGCTTGAAGAACATGCTGTTACTGGAAATGAATCAACTTCAGGGTGACTCCGCTTCATCACACCAGCCCATCGCTGATTATTTTGCTGTAACAGCATGACAGAGCGTGTTTTACTCCTTACTTATACTGCAGTGTTCACTTATTATTCTTTAAAATCCCATCAATAATTATGAGATTGCCTACATGAGAAGTATAAAAATTATAATTATATATATATATATATTTTTATAATAAATTTGAAACAGATTTAAATTTGATCCTTTTAGGCACATTGTAAGTGTAAATTCATCTCCCCAGAGTTAGCAACTATAAAAAGGATAGCAAGATCAAAAATCGAACACAAGATCATGACTTTTGATGTGGCAACACAGTTACAGAGAGGTGACAACATTACACACAGTATGCTGGCAAACTAGCCGGCAAAGTACGGCTCGGTATAAGCTAGCAACCCTGCAGTTTTTTTTACAGGTCCAGGTTACTGACATTCCTACTTGATAAATTGGACATCTTAGTTCTATAATTTACAATAATCAGATAAAATGGATGATGTATTAATGGTAAGATGTCTACTCTGTTGTGCTTTAAGTCTTATTGAAATTTTACGATGACATTTTAGGGCCTTTTTAAAAAAAAAAAAAAATACAAGATTTAGTGAATAAAGTTGTAATATGAAGAAAGAAGTTGCAATATTTTCAAAATAAAGTCCTAATACTGTGACAGAATGGTACGTACAAGGTTCATGTGTTCAAATGAGGAACGTTGAGGGTTAGGTGAAGTTATTGTTTCTTTTGTTAAAGGAGAAATCGCAGGCAGTGGTCACCTTCAAGGCTATCGATGGTTACATCTGCGTGCCATTCGATATGGGTGCGTAGATGAATGATGATCAAAATTGATCAGTCTTCAAGAAAAGACAGTTTCCTCCAAGTCTTTGTGGTTTGTGTATTTCTTTATTTGTAAAGCATTTTTTTAAAAAAAAAATTTTCGTTGCTCTTACATGCACTATTCTGTCATAGAATTATGACTTTATTCTCAAAACATTATGACTTTATTTTTGAAATCTTGATCCTGCACAGCGCCCCTAGTGGTGAATAACGCACAATAACCCGGGATGTATGAATGTACACGCAATGAGTCACTTGCAGAAATGGAAAATTTTTATAGACGTGACAGGAGGTTGCATTGCTTATTCATAAAGGAACTAAAAATGAGAAACAACACTGAAAGTTCAAATGGTATTCAAATATAATGAGCTAATTTGCATATAAACGCATAATACAGGATTCAGCTTATACAATCTAGATACAAAATACAAGAAACGATGAGGAGTAAACAAGATCAAAAACTCTCAAAATTGGAATTTTTTTTTTTTTGAAAGTTTGGGATGGATGGCAGAGAAATAGAACAGGAGTCTCCTCTCTTAAGAACAAAATGCCTGTAAGCCAGGAAATTGTCTAGGAGAGAGCAATTACCAAGCCCACTTGAAGTCCTTCTCTTAAAAGAGGGTTTTATTTCCCCGCTTTTTGTCCTCTATTCTATCTTTCTTTTCACTATAGTCCATTATTTTTTTTTTTTTTACATCTCCACTCGTCTGCCACTGCTGCTGTGCGCTGTCGCCCAAATTCCACGTTGATCAACCATTATGAAAATAGGAGATAAGGACCACGGTAATGCCGCCGCGCTCCGAGACGGATCATACACAACTGCAGTAGTTTGAGGTTATGTAAACTTCCCACACACAATCTCACACAAGCCCTGGAAACACGTTTTTTTTTTTTCCCACACAATTACAGCTCTCCTGAAGAGAAGCGAATTAAAAAGTCTGCCACTCTCTTCTGCTTACTGCCGTTTTTTTTTTTTTTGCTGGTTGTTTTGTGTGTCTCTGTCACTCAGGTGTGTTTCAAGTGGTGTTTCTCTGTGAAGTGGCACATAATTGTTGTTTATGGTCCACAGTTTGTTAACATGGAGTGAAAAACAGGCAATAAGTAAGGAATAAAACACTCCGTTTAGGAAAATAATCAACAACAGGGTGGTTTAGTGAAGCAGAGTTACTGTTTCCCTTTAACAGCACATCCTGAAGTAGTTCATTCCTTTTATACTACAGCAATTTGCCATCAACTGCAATAATTTTATGCATTAAATAATGACATGTCAGTCCTAGTGAAAGAGGTGTGGCCTCTGTATCTGAGTCTCAGAAAGAGGCGTGGTTTCTGTGCCTGTCATGGTGAAAGAGGTGTGGCCTGTATGCCTGTCAGTCCTAGTGAAAGAGGTGTGGCCTCTATGTCTGAGTCTCAGAAAGAGGTGTGGCTTCTGTGCCTGTCAGTCCTACTAAAGGAGCTGTGGCCTCTGTGCCATTCAGTCCTACTGAAGGAGGTGTGGCCTGTTTGTTATTCCTAGTGCAGGAGGTGTGGCCTCTGTCTGAGTGTCAGTGAAGAAGGCGTGGCCTGATTGCCTGTTAGTCTTACTGAAGGAGGTGTGGCCTGTGTGCATGTTACAGTGAAAGAGGAGTGGCCTGTGTGCATTTCAGTCATAGTGAAGAAGGCGTGTCCTGTGTGTCCGTTAGTCCTAGTGAAGGAGGTATGGCTTCTGTGGCTGTCATTCCTACTAAAGGAGGTGTGGCCTCTGTGCCATTCCGTCCTACTGAAGGAGGTGTGGCCTGTTTGTTATTCCTAGTGCAGGAGGTGTGGCCTCTGTCTGAGTGTCAGTGAAGAAGGCGTGGCCTGATTGCCTGTTAGTCCTACTGAAGGAGGTGTGGCCTGTGTTCCTAGGTCTCAGTGAAGGAGGTGTGGTTTCGGTGCCTGTCACTATGAAGAAGACATGGCCTCTATGTCTGTCACAGTGAAGCAGGTGTGAATGACAGAAAAAGATGAAAAATCTGATCCACACATATGGTAATTTTTGTAATTCTATCACGCGAATGTGATTTTATTTGATTTTATGTAAAATGGATGGATTTAAAGGGTCATAATCATCTTGAGGCATAAAAAAACCCACAGGACTCCCTCCATTACACGCTTTTAGTTAATTAGCCCAGAAATCACTTCCTGTCAGTAAGACAGCAGTAAAGATATCTGGCCTCAGTGGGGAATCACAGAGACATTTGAGTAATGAAGGCCTCCATTTAAGTTCTGATACAAATGAATCATGCTTCTCTCCTTCACGTTCTGTCACTGCAGCGCTGATACATGGCCGCTCGTTTTTCCTGTCCTGTCCGGCTGAGCAACATCGATTTTAACGGAGAAGAGCTCGATCGCACAACGGAGACCAGGACATATGGATTTAGCACCAATCCTTCTGTCCATAGAGTACGGATTATGGAACTCAGATTTTCATACAATACGTCCTTATGAGTCATAAACAGAGTCATAGCTCAATATCTTCTCAGGAAGCAGCTCCGTGGCTGTCAGTCCTAGTAAAGGAGGCATGGTCTTTGCGCAAGTGAAGCAGGTGTGGTCTTGTGCCTGTCACTCCCAGTGAAGGAGGTGTGGTCTCGGTACTTGTAAGTCCTATTGAAGAGGCATGGCCTCTGTCTGTTAATCCTAGTGAAAAAGGTGTGGCCTTACTACCTGTTAGTCCCAATGAAGGGGGTGTGACCTTAGTACCTGTTAGTCCCAATGAAGGGGGTGTGACCTTAGTACCTGTTAATCCCAATGAAGGGGGTGTGGCCTTAGTACCTGTTAGTCCCAATGAAGGGGGTGTGGCCTTAGTACCTGTTAGTCCTAATGAAAGGGGTGTGTCTTCTGTATCTCCCATTGAAGGTGTGGCATTTGTGCCTGTTAGTTCTAGTGACGGGGTGTGGCCTTGTGGTTGTCAATCCTGGTGATGGAGGTGTCTGTCAGTCTTAGTGAGGACGCGCCTCTTTGTCCGAGTAAAGGGACATGGCCATGTGTCTGTCAGTCCTAGTCAAGGGGGTGTGGCATAACTACAGCTCATTAAACAGTAGGCTCAACGTATGATAGCCACAGTTACACAGCATCATTTACTTTTTGGTGTAATTTTGTTTATACACTTAATAGAAGTGACTCAGGAGCATTACTTTAATTTAAATGTCTTTAAAGGAATATCCTGTCCAAAGATGAAATAACATGCTGTTTTCTGTTCATTAAAAGTGTGTAAAACATTTTGGCTAAGTAACTGCAATTTCAGTACAGTGTAAAATATTAATGGAGCAGCAGCAATATACAACTGGACATGTTTCTTGTTTCAGGGGAAATAAACATGCTAACTAAACAGCATCCTGTCTGGAATTGAACACAGCGAAATGAAATGTGTTTTTGGTCTGTAGCTCTGTGTCTGTTGTTCTTTACTGCGCTCTCCATGGAAGCGTTCTATCCGCAGCTGAGGGGTCACAAACACGCGACAGAGTAGTTCACTCCAAAAGCTGAAGAGAGAAAGGAAGCTTCAGGTTATATTGGTGGGGCTGCAAGTCCGTCTCCCAGGACCCTCTTCATCTTTATTTTTTAGCATGCATCAGGAGAACAATTTCTCTTGATAGAGAAGAGGGATATAGAAAAGTTTAACTGTAAACCAGGCAAAGGCCAGCGAATGAGCAACAAAGAGATGAGTTTTCAAAAGAATCAGAGATGGGGGATAACGACGAAATGCCCTGGAAGACCTGCAGGATTGACTTGTATTTGATGATGAAATAGTTGTTTTTCTTTTCTGCCGTGGATGAAAATCATTATTATGGTTCCGGCAAAGTCCCAAGCAGGTCCTTCTCTATATGAAAAAGGGACTAATTATATAAGTTCCCTTGACTTGCTGTGTGCATGTCACCCGTATGAATATTTCCTCCTCAGTGTGTGGAGGTGGTGCAAAAAATGTAAATATTATAATTACTTGAACTTTAACATGTAGAAAGAACAACTTCATCAGCTACTTCATGTCCCTGATTCCTATTTTTTTTTCATTAGCCTTGATTTTGTCCCTTTAATTTAATATTTCTGTTTCATTTGTGCGGCTCAGAGCTCATGCCAAGGCCGCAGAACCACATCTTCATAAATACACATACAAAAGCAGCACCCTGAATGAAGAAAAAAAAATCCTCATTGACACACACAAAAAATTTAGATCTCAGCATTGCATTGTTTCCTATTCCGATTGTTATTATGACTTTTTTTTTCTTCAAATGGCTAGTGAAAAAGTCTTCACTAGTGAGAAAAGATACTAATTAATGCCAATACTTCTCTTTTATCAGCTCACTTTCAACTCTGTGCTGTATGCAATGATGCTCAGCAAGCTGTGATTAAGTCCCAGTGTAGCCAATGATAGTAATTTCAGGCTGGAGACTCCTACACATGAAGAGCAAGTGGTGTGTGCCTGTTAGTTTTTGTGAAGGAGGCGTGGCCTGTGTACCTGTTAGTCACAGTGAGGGAGGCGTGGCCTGTGTACCTGTTAGTCACAGTGAGAGAGGCGTGGCCAGTGTACCTGTTAGTCACAGTGAGAGAGGCGTGGCCTGTATACCTGTTAGTCACAGTGAGGGAGGCGGGGCTTGTGTACCTGTTAGTCACAGTGAGGGAGGCGTGGCCTGTATACCTGTTAGTCACAGTGAGGGAGGAGGGGCTTGTGTACCTGTTAGTCACAGTGAAGGGGGCGTGGCCTGTGTACCTGTTAGTCACAGTGAGGGAGGCGTGGCCTGTGTACCTGTTAGTCACAGTGAGGGAGGCGTGGCCTGTATACCTGTTAGTCACAGTGAGGGAGGCGGGGCTTGTGTACCTGTTAGTCACAGTGAGGGAGGCGTGGCCTGTGTACCTTTTAATCACAGTAGGGGTGTGTGGCCAGTGTACCTGTTAGTCACAGTGAAGGGGCGTGGCCTGTGTACCTGTTAGTCACAATGAAGGGGCGTGGCCTGTGTACCTGTTAGTCACAGTGAAGGGGCGTGGCCTGTGTACCTGTTAGTCACAGTGAGGGGGGCGTGGCCTATGTACCTGTTAGTTTATGTGAAGGAGATGTGGCCATTTTTTGTCCATTCAAAAAGCAAAGGGGTGTGAACTTTTGCAATCAGGTTTATGTAATTTTACTACGTGACAGTGGATCTACATTTTGGAGATGATTTTATAATAAATTCAATGCGTGTGTGTACTTTTCAAGCATGTGTGTTTGACATTAATTCCTCAGCTGTCAAGCATGCAATTATGAGAAACACGAACAGAACAGACTGAACTCTTTAAATAAGAGCAAATATATTTCCTGAGTACAAATTAATAGAATCAAATATGAAAAAAATCACAATATGATAACAGTACAATGCCAAAAAATTCACTACTCCACTGTTTTCTTTCTTTTTTTAAACGTTCGTTCATTTATTATTCATTAAAATAAAATTCTAATAAAAAAAAAATTCAAATTCAATACATTTTTCATATAACCAGGTTCACACCCCAGGTTGAAAAAAATCCAGATATAGAATATAGAAAGACTATCATGAAAAGATATTACTTTATAAATATGATGTATGATTTATTTTAATTAAATCCCGGGGACTCAGTCATCAGGAAATGAAGACCAGTGAAGTCGGGACACGCGTCAGAGCTTCATAGCTCCCACTTCCCTGAGGAAGTTGCTCATATATTCTCTCTTTTTTTCCCACTCTCCTCACAAACCTTTTTGAGCTTTTCCTTTTTTCCATTTTTTTCCCCTTTTTCAGGGGCTCGGAGGTGCAGTGTGCTTGTAATACAGTACTTTATTCTCACAGCCAAGCAACAGCGACGTAGCCTCCCTGAAGGCTGTTGCTAAGGGACAGCTTCGCTTTCAAGGCCTTTGTGTGTTTGAGACATGGGTTATCATCAGATCTTTCCAGCCACTACCAGTCATATGTTTGCTTCACGTGTCGCAGGAAAAGTTCACAGCGGTGCACACAACTGCTGTGTTTTACGAGCATGAGCTAATTGTCACCTGAGAGGTAAACATAAATGCAAGGTTTCTTTAATATATATACGGTGTATAATCCAGAATTCCTGGGCTGTCATTTATAAAAAACATTGATTCCCATCGGATACCTGAGTCTTGGTTCCTCTCAAGGTTTCTTCTTCTTTAGCCCTGATGCTAGCGAGTTTTCTTGCCTTTACTATTCTCACTGAGGTATAAAACATTGATATCTGCTGTAAAAAGATTCTATAAAGCTAACATTCTAGTCATTTCTGTTTATTTAGGCATAAATATACTCTAGCAGATAAATGAGGGTCAAAACCAAACACTAGGGAACAAGAAAACTAGCCACGTTTGACTAGAAAGGATTTTCATCCAAGTATTAAAATTATGGTTATAATTACAATTATGTCACTTTTTGTCCAAATACCTTTGAGCCCCTGAAAATGGAGGTACTTTGATTAAAATGGCTGTAATTCCTAAATGGTAAATGCCATATTTTTGTGGAACCTCTTACAATAAAGCTGAAAGTCTACACTTTGATTTATTGATTTATTTCTGATCATTGATTTATTTCTAATCCATTGTGGTGGTGTATAAAGGCAAAATCACAAAAGCTCTGTCATTGTCCAAATACTTCCGGACCTGACTGTATTAATACGTAATCTTTTCTATAGTAACAGCCCATTCACAGTATGGCAGATGCTCCACAGGTTGAATAAACATGTGTAATCATTGATATGGTGAAGTTTTCCATAAGGAAATGTTTATTTAATGTTTTATGGAAGTTTCAGTCTGTTCCTGGTCCAGGCCTGTGCTCCAGTCCATCATTTCCAGTTTTCCCTGCGGCTCGTTACTCCTCATCATCACTGCGTGGGTACTTAAGGAGTCGGCAGCTTGGACTCTGGCTTCTTGGTGTTGACCCTGAGCGTGTTTATGTATATTGAGATTAGCTTGTGCGCTTTGCTTTTCGGTTTGCTTGATTTTGTACATTTCCTTTTGTGTAAACTTGTGTAAATATTTTGTGTATATTATTCAAGTCACCATGTGTAGGGCTTGGCAACAATTTCCTTTGGGTCAGTGTAGGCTTGTAGGCTTGTCTGTGTTTCTGATTGGGTAGGGAGCAAGGGAAACTGATTGTCTTTTGTTCCTCTTTCTTTCTTTATTTTTGTGAAGGAAAGACAGCTTCTTTTCGTACAGTTAGTTTGGTGTTTGTTATTTTGGCCTTGGCTGACCCGATGCCATACATCAGGGACTGTGTGTATTTACACAATATATCTCATATATTATAGACTGGGGCGGAACACGCTCAGAGGTGAAGCTGTAACTTAAAGTTTTCCGACATCTTCAGGACGGAGGAGTTTACGCTTTATGGATTCTCTGTAAATCTGCATTTTTTTTTAACTGCATCTTATTATTAAATATGTTTTGAGGCTCTAGACTGCTCAATGAGTTTTATTAAACACACACAACACCAACAATAATCTCGGCGACGAATGCATTTTGGTGTCGATCCTGTCTCCGTCTGTATGGTCTGGCGCGACGGAGAAATCTCGTGATGTCCACAGCAGCAGCTGGCGAACAGATTACTGTCCATCCAGAGGACACCATCGAGTTCTCAATGAATTTCTCTTCTTTGTCAGCGAGAGGCAGCAAGCGGATGGCTGTAACCTGCTTACCCGTCTTCTGAAAGGAACACGGAGAACCCAGAGATCAAGAGGACATCTTTTAGGATCAACTGATAAACAGAGCACTTTATCTTCTTGTGTACGTCCGTTGTCCTCCAGCAGTGGATCTGATAGCATTGGGGCAAAGATGATCTCGATCAGCTCCTGTCTATGATAAGGAATAACTCTGCAGATGATTGATCGATGGTGAGTGAAGATAAGCTCCAGGTGACTGCTGTGGAAACTTTTCTAGCTGTGGCATAGGGATAGTTTGACAAAAAAAAAAGTCAAAAACTAAACTTTACACAATGTTCCATTTAATCAGCAGAAATACAGTATGCTAGGTTTCATGCTGAGGCTAATCTAGCAAGTATCCGGAAGTATCCGGAAGTATAGACCCCTTTAGTGTTTGTAACCAACAAGAGGTGTGTGTGAACCTGGTTGTAAAAAGACCAGAGTAGCCTAGCAAGCTGACGCTACTGGCTTTAATCTGACTGAAAAATCTATCAAGAGTTATATTTAGGAATCCGTTTGATGTTAGCTAAAAATATGCTCGATATGTCTTAAAAAAGGAAAAAAAAATGGAAATGGGTTTAATCCAAACTTAAGTATCTTAAAAATAAGTCACATATAAATAATGTTAAACTGGAAACCAGTGACCATTTTTAATAAAAATGTCATGCTGTGCCTGTGACAATAATACAAAAATAAATAAATTATGGATCCAAATTGGCCAAAATATTATTGTACATGTTTAATAATGAGCTTAATCTTTGAATAATGAATGAATTAATGTTTGGCCTTTTGTTCTTTCTTTCTTTCAACAGTATAAAATATAAAAATGAAATGCAATTGTATGAAATCTAAAGATCTGGCTTGTGTGAAGGATACAGATAATTGCTGTGTAGTGTTTAGTTTTAATAGACTACACTGAATCTTGCTTTAATGTACAGTTCCTAAGCAACGCAGCCGTACAGTAACCTCTGCGTTTCTTCATTAGGTTTCTATTTCAGTGCTCAAAGAATGAGTGATGTGAGTTTTTTTTTTTTCCACTCATGGCAACACAATAGATCATTACTGAAACACTGCACTGTGGCCTAAAGGCATATACGCTGAACATGATTACGCTAATTAGGAAGTGAATTGGTGCAGAGGCTCGTTAGGTTACTGTACACATTTTTATAGATGGATTTTATTACAGAATACACACGAATGCGAGTGGTAATGAGAGCAGGGATATGTCATTCTCTTTCACTTTGATTAATGCTGCATTGGAACATGCTTTTATATTAGACCATGCACCTCCTGGACATCCTGGATGAACATTTTTTGTTTAACCTACAAGAAATGAATTTTAAGAGAAACACTCAATTAGAACATGAAGGTTATAGGAATGTGTGGAAATTTCATGAATAAGTCTGGTTATACATTCAGGTTTAATGAAACTTCTTAAGCAGACGCATACGCAGATATAGGACACCTTGCGCTGTTAGTTATTTAAGTACGTAAATGGACATTTAAGTCATAAATGGACATTATTTCACACCAACAGCATGACTGTCGGTGTCAAATTATATCCAACTCTATCTAATATATCTTGTCAACATGTATCAAAATTTACAAAACTTTTTACCTCTGCGTATCACTCAGCTTACGCTGGTGCTTATCGCTTCATTCAGATTATTTTGTCCAATTTTAACAGCCATTCCGTGTATAAAATGACATCAGTCCATTTCTGCCTGTCGAGTAGATTGGAGTGTGGTTTATATGACTAAAGAAATTTGCTGCCAAGATGGCCGCTGAGTGGATGGAATTTACTACAAGGACTTTGGTACAGCCAAAAATAACGGAACCAGTATATTATTTTAAATTATCAGCTAATTATTGGTGTTTGTCATATGAATAGTTGCTATGGTGATGTTGCTATGGTGTTTTTTTTTTTTCGTCTCAAAAAGCAGAACATGCAAAGCACCATTTTAGTTTACGGGTTATTAGTCATTAATTGTGTTTTCTAATGAAAAGATTTCATAGAAATGATTTGGGATCCAACTATTAAAGTAAAGAACTAAAGAATGAAGAGAATAAATGTAAAGAAATGAACCCATTTTAGAATAAGTTGGCACCAGAAAAGAAGGTTTCATTAACACAGACCTCCCGGCGAGTCCGAGAGCAGAGCCCGAGGAGGACAGCAGGTTGTTTTTTCTTCTTTTTTTTTTTTTTTTTTTTTAATTCAGTGGACAGGTTAATACTTTTGGATTTCGTTGTGTATGAGCGGCTCTTGACCTGAACTTTACTGCGTGTGAAAAGCCCGGTGTGATGGAAGAGCGCCTGCAGGGCAAGAGCCAATTAAAAATGCAGGCGCTCGAGTTCATTCGCACCGTCATGTGCTCGAGCTTTAGAGATCTTTCAGAGGCTCAAAGCCAGTTCAGCACGGAGATGTGGAATGAAGTTGGAAAGCAGTATGGATTCTGTCGTTTTAATAAGATATGACCTCCTGGTTCACGATCACTTCATATATAATACCTTATACCAATAACTAGGGTTGTCAGATCTGATCACCAAAAAAAAAAAAAAGCAGAAAAACTCCAAGTCTATACTGTACGCTGTTTTTAAAGTCCAGCATCATGAATGTTAATTCCAACCTAGTTTCAAAAGTTATGTCTATATTTACTCAGGGAAAGTTCCTCATATTCAGAATCGGGTTACGCAGCTGCTTAAGTCAGTTATCTGTGCGCTTCATTTAGGTTACTTAAAAACCCACAAGCAGTTCCTCCAAAGTTGCCAGATTTTTTCTGGTAGCTATGAACTTCCTTGTAACCTATTTGCAACAGCAGACTTATAGTTTCAGAGTAAAACAGGCTGGAAATGAACTTTGTACCAAAAATGCTTTTGAATGGAAACCCTGAACAAACTATTCCTATATTCTTGACTCTCACAGTTACTGAATAAACTAAATAATAAGTTATTAATGAACGTAAGAAAGCTGTGTGTTTTGAAGTTATGTTGTATTTTTTAAAGTAGAAAAAACAAGATCTGGATCCTAAAATGGCTACTTATTTTCTTCTTCTTCTTATTATTAAGAGCCACGTGTAGACAAAATCACTGAGAAGTTGATTGGTGTTGGGCGTTTCCATAGCAACATGTTTGTCGTGTTCTTAGAGCTAGTTTGGTGAAAGATGAATTGTTTAATCTGAATGTGAACGTTACCACACTTTAATATACAGGTCCAACGTTTTAAAAAAAGACAAAACAAAACCAAAAAACTAACAAACAAAAACTATATATATATATGAAATATATGTTGTCACCGTGGCAACATTTACTTTACAATCGCTGATAACATCAGAGTCAAGGCCTCAACCAGAAATGTACAGTATTTATGTTTCTGATTTTAAACATCTGCTAAATGAATGATGTCTATCAGCAGAGGTCAAGGAAAAAAGGGCATAAAAGACAGCATAAAAAATCACACCGGGTCCCAGCGAGGATAATAATAATAGAGCCGTGTAGTGAGTGTGTGTGAGTTCGACAGGTGAAGTGATGAGGGTGTAACACCATGGGAATGAGCAGCAGGGTTAGCGCTCAAAACCTGAGAGACGATATAAACAAGAATATCTGGAAAAACATCAGATGTGAATCTTTTTTTCTCTTTGTCCCAAGTAGTCGATGTGAAGTCATTTGAGTTGTAGTCTTTTAGTGAACCGTGTTTCAAAACCCTATTTTAGTCATTTGTTTGTTAGTTTTAGTCTAGCTTTAGTTAAAAACCAAACAGCATCATCAGTAAAAAGACTGTTTTAGTCTTTTTTTCCCCTCAGATTTCCCAAATAGGTATTAATTCCTTCATTAGTCAGATTTTACTTTCTTCTTAAATGAAGTATGGCAGTGATGGGTGCATTTAATAATGTTGGGGGTGTGCTGTTACAGGAAAATAACAACAACAAATCAACAAATCAACAACAACGACAAATCAACATAACAGCACGTCCAGAACTTTGCCAGTGATTACAATTGACTATTATTAAAGAATAAGAAAAAAAGTACTTTTTTTTATCCATTCAGAGTTACATTTTAATTTTGTGCAATGTTCCTGTTACCATGGCAACAGCGCTGGTTTTGGCCGTCATGGACTTCAATTCCCATCAGCCCTGTCTGATCAAATGACCCTGGAAGGATGTGTGACGATCACACTCACCTGTTCTGTGTTGCACCTTCATTAGTCTTCTTATTTAAGTTCAGTGTTTATCCTGCTCGCTTGCTAAGCCTCTGCTACGTCTAGGCTGTTCTCTTGCTCTTTTTTCGCTTTGCTCTGTGTATGTTTCATTGGTCTTTCTGTTAAAGAAAAGCCCACACTTGCATCCGCCTCTGCTGCCTGACACTTCTAGCAGCTATTGAGAAAAGCTTGTCACGTTACAGAGAAACCGCAAAAGAAGCGTAAACGCCTCTGTCCCGAAGATGTCCAAGCTCTACCTCTGACTGTTACAAAGCGCTGACACTGGAGACTCCTTCCAAACACATTAAATAAACATCTCCTTACAGAAAACTTACAAAAGCAACAGAACTTTCGAGGTTGTGTGTTATTGTGACTATCATCACAGCTGCTGTGATGTGTGTATTATTCACACATCAGACACCGAACATGTAAATTAAGGTTTTTTTTTTTTAGCTAGTTTTTTTCTTTTAAGCTAACGACAAGCTGATATTTTGTGTAACAATCTAGGCTGATAGAAAAATTGGTTTCTTTCTTTTCTTGCAACCGGGTCTCATCAACTTGGGATGAAATATAAAGAGTGAGCAAAGGGAGCACTAAAACCAGGGATATATCAAACAGCAAGAACTGCACATGGTAACTATCCAAATAAATTGACACAAATGAATAAAAAAAAAAGAATAAATAGACCAAAAATACACCTTGGCACGTTGAAGAACAGCAGAGCGGCCTTCCTCTGCACTGGAAAAAATGTAATATGCTGCAGAAGTCGACACGGGGTAAACTTTCCACTGTGCATTATCTTCAAGACGACATCTGAAGGAAACTTGATCTTGATCCAATTTTAGGCGTTGGATAAGGGAGGCAGAAAGAAAATAATTCGGGCTCAGCTCGGCTTACCGCGCGCAGTCATATCTCAGGCCCTGCTGTCACAAAAAAGCCTTCTCACATAATTGAATCCAGGTCATAACTGACCTTTTGTATTGCCACTTACTTTATATTTTGCTTCAGAATTGGACCTTCACTTTCTTCAAGTGCTTCGGTGTTGAACTTTCAATTGAGAAACATTGAATCTGTAGTTTGAAGCTAGAGATTATGGCATCTCATATATAGAGTTTTTAAATTAAAGTTTTTCTTTATTTTGTATACCACAGCGCTGTTGAGTGCTGGATTCTGATTGGTCAGAAGATGTTGATGAATTTTCTATAACAGCAGCTCTGACAGTAGCGCAGCTACAAATCACAGCTTTGTAAGGAGATTGTTTTATTATTTCACGTTTGTGGAAGGAGTCTCCAGTGTCAGAGGAAAAGCTGTAAGTTTTACGACAGTTTCAAGAGGAGTTTGCACTGTCTTATTAACTGCGAGAGTTGAGGGAACAGCTTTAGTTTGTATAGCTGCTATAATGCAAGTGAGAACAGAGACTTATTTTGCATATGTACCACAGCATCAAATGTAACAGCAAATGGATAAAAAGTATGGTATATCATTGTTTAATAAATGAAAATTTGTTAGCGTTTCGCAAATTGTTGTGATATAAGAAGAATAAAACGCTTCAGAGTGGTAACTGTGACCGTGAGTTATCACACCACAACGTCGCTGATTATTTTCCTCCAGCAGCACGACACGGAGTGTTTTATCCCTTACTTCTTGCAGCTAATGGTGAATTAGGGTGGTTCTTTTTCTTTCTTTCTTTTTTTTTTTTAAATTGCAGGCATTGATTCATTTCAGCGCTAAGTATAAATACCTCTAGATGAATCAGAGTTGATGAATCAGAGAGTGTTTTGGTTCAACATAAACGTCACCAGTTTAGAAACGTCTCAAAGTCCAGTGTGTTCCTGTGAATGACGTGGACATCCGCTGGGTAAGAATAAGAACTTACACTCTAATATTGGACACAAAGCCCGTCCAAGTACACATTTCTCGTATCTCAGTCCACTTTTGATAAAATTATCTTAACAGGATTCCATGTTTTAGTGAAAATAGTCCCATCGTTCATGTCTATATCAATCTTTTGTTCCCTTTTTCTATAGCCGGCAGATTCGCTTCCCCGACCTGCCATCAAATTTCAGAAAACGTATCAGGTCATCAGCCTCTCCTTTTATGAGCCTCACTCTTTGCATGAAAATCCTATTAGTTACTCCGCCAGGCTATCTTTATGATAAGGACCGGAAGGTATCGAAGGTGTTTGTTGTATGACAAGAGGCGTCTTTTGTGTGATTAATTCACCGTGGTTCTTTTGTGAAGCTGGCCTTTAGCACACAGGAAAAGCTTTAATTGCTGCTCACATAAAAAACAACTTTGTTCCCTTTTACGGTTCCTTCCTTTTGAGAGAAAGTAATTTCACTTCGAAATATTTGCTATGGTCAAGGTCTGCGGTTGGAAAGAAAGACACAGAGAGACAGAGAGTGAGGGACACAGAGAGAGAGAGATACTTTTTGAAAGGTTTATTAAATGTCAGGGCAGGGCAGTGGCGGCTCTGTGGGTGGAACAATTGCAAGTGTAAGGTATCTTTATGAGCACTCTGAAGTCATGATTGAAGACAATTCAGGGTCAGAACAGAGGCAGGATTTATAAACATCATCGTCATCATCAGATGATGAAAAGTGTCAGAAAAGCGTTTGCCCTATGGTCCGGAGCTCGTGAGTTCGAATCCACAGCCATCGTACGTCACAGAGTCCAAGAGAGCAAAATTGGCCGTGCTTTCAGGGTGGGAGGGGCATTCTCTCTCTCTCCTATCAATCACAACGACACTAGCCAATCATGAGTATCTGTGAGCTCATGTATGTGGAAGAGGGCAGATAGTGGTTTCCGTCGAGTGTGTAACGCTGCATGGGCAGCTGTTCAAAAATCATGCAGTTGGCTGCCCTCGTGTGCCTCAGAGGAAGCATGTGTTAGCCTTCACTGTTCCTGCTGTCATGTGATGGGCCAAGACTAAGTTAGGAAGAAAATCGGGTTGGAAAAAAAAAAAAATTGTACATCATAGAAATACCCAGGAGTTCCTTATACTTATACCACAGCATGTTTGTCAACATTTACATTTTTAATTTATTAAAGAAAAACACACTGTACTTTTTATCCATTTAGTTACATTTAACGTTGTGGAACATCCACAAAACACGTTCTCACTTATGCTATAGCAGCTATAAACAGTCGTTCCCTCATCAGCATCTCTTTTTTTCTCTCTTGAAGTTAATAAGACAAAACACTGAGAACCTGCAAATCCATCCTCTGTTTCAGCTTTACCTCTGACTGTTATAAAGAGCTGACACCGGAGACTCCACCACGCACCATCATCTGACCAATCACAGTCCACCAGCGATAGGAATAGCATGCCTAGAAATATATTCGTTTATAATTATATCGCAGGAAATATTAAATACCTTTATCTGCATTATATATTGTGTGGCTGGCTATTATTCTAAGATATTATTTTGCATTATAATAAAAGAAGTGTGGACAGGAAAATATACTTTAAACTTTCTATCCGTTCATACAACACGATCATCTCCTGTTACTTATAAAAGCGCAGTGAATTTGTGGCTAATTTAAATTTTTTTTTTTATTGCATTAAGCAGTGATATTAGCAGTCACACATGTGAGCTCACCTGAATTATTGGTGTTCAATGGCATTTCACTTTCCTCCCTCGCTTTCAGTGGCTGCTGTTCCGTGGCGTCCATCATTTTGCTTTTTACGTTTAAGAAATGTCAAAGGATGTCTGATTTCCTTTTGTTTTTTCTATCGCACATGTCATTTTAGGGAAAAAAAAAAACCTCTCAACTTGAACTTTTCAGTTCTGATCATCCACCTACCTTCTTGTGCCTTAATCTTAAAACAGTTACCTTTTTTTTAGAAAATCTAGAAGTCTGAAGGGTTCCTCACTTGTCCCTCTGGAGGAATCCTTAAAGGTGTAGGACCCTTTTTGGAAGCTAAAAACCTTACATTACCCAGTCAACCCTTAAAGAACCATTTTTTCCCCTAAAAACATAGGCTTTTCTAAGAAGTCAAGCATTACATGAAAAATACAGTCTTGCTTGTAGGAGGCCTCTCCATTCCTCTGCGCAAATTTTAAAAATTAATATGTTCTTAATGATGGTGAACTTCAATCGATTTCGAGTCTTGGCTCAAGGATGAATGATAGACGAGTCGAGGCGGCGTCAATTAGAGCATTGAAAAGAAACCGAAAAAGCAAAAGCTGTGGAAAACCTGCTTGTAGAAAAAATTTCCTGCCAATAGAACAAGAGCACTTCAAGCTTGAAATATGAATACATTATTTGTTCTACTTGAAAACAAATACAGATACAAATAGTCTTTTAAAAGAAAGACTAGACACTGAGACTAGGCATGTGCACTGGGACTGGGATAATGCACGACAAAATAAACTTTTATTATTTTTTTTTTACCTTCGTACGGAGCCTGAAAGGCTTGATTTATGAAGCCCGCAAACAAGGTTGCCAGGTTTCGTCCAAAATTCCCAGCCCAACTACATTTCCAAAAAATGCACAAAAAGATGAAACTATGCCAAAAAGTTTGGGAACTGAGAAACATGTTTCTTCTTTTTCCGCAAACAAATTAACAGTGGTGCGCACGCATTTCTGATTTATTTATAGAACCGTCAGGGAACAGGGCAGCATACTGTATTTCTGCTGCCGTCTCCAAAAAAAGGTCATTTATTTAAATTTTTTTTTAATTAACTTGTACTTTCATTGCTCATATTTTTTGCTATTCTTGAATGACCTTTCTCGAAAGAAAATCTTCGTCATACTGGCATTATAATGAAATGCCACTTAAGGGACTCCATTTTGACTCGCAGCAGGACTGTAAGTGCGTTCGAGCTTCACAGTAGAACTTTTCTGAACTTTCTGGAATGTAACAAACCCAAAAACTGGAATAAATTTGATCAAAATAATACTAGATGGCTACAGGGAAACAGCGGTTTCCTCTTTTTTGGGAAAGACTGTGTTGTTTTGAAACAGCTAGCTTGCTTACTCACATAAGATAGAAAGACAGAAAGCTTTCCAGAAAGTTCCACAAGGTTTCTAGTTGAATAAAGTTACTGTATGTTCAGCAAAGTGCTATTTGTTGTTATAATGAAAAATGGCTTCTTTTTGCCAGCCGTCTTAATTGATTGTTAATTCATGTTTTCCAGTGTTTCAGGGGCATAGTGGTATAGTCCACATAATTAATAATAAAAAAAAGGCCCACTTCCAGTTTAAATCTGAACACTAAACAAGTATAGATGCAGATATAGATTGTGTTACAACTCTACACTACAGGTGTAAATTACTTGCCTTTTTTTAGTAATTTAACAGGAACATTATCACTACTGAACGAGCGCCTGAAGAAAAATCGAGGACGAGGAGGCGCAGTTTAAAAGGCACCCAATATAACGTGATAATGAGGCATGTTTGCACGTCTTGACTGTAATCAGGGGACAAACAACCCTAAAGGGACTATTCTAGAAACCTGTATTTAACCGATTCACACTGCACTGAATGCACACCGGATGACCTTATGTTCATTACACAATACACACACTGTAGTGATGAATCCAGTTGTGCAGGCGATCGACAGCAGATCCAGGAATTTTCCATCCGTTATTACACCACATACAATTTCTTGAATGAATGAACCAGGAAAAAGTACCATTTATTTCTAACCGCACCAAGTACCAAGAGTAAATGTTGAACACCTGACAGGTTCTAGATATTAAGAACAAAATAACAATAATTTGTACCAAACATAGTAAACTTATTATGGAACACAGTGTCCTGAAATGGTACTATTAAGTGTGTCGAATCTTCCAGAAAGACATGACTCCATCCCTGCACTCGTTTTCTATTGGCCCACACTTCCATGGTGTTAAATTCTACCTAGATGAAATTGTCACAAAGGAGGTGCAAAGGTGGATAAAAAAAAATTGCCCTTAACACTTATTTAAGATCCTACGATTCATAGATAATCCCCAGTTAAAAGCAGACAAAGTCCTGAGCATCAAGGCTAGTTCATGGTTTCCCGATGCCTGATCTGTCAAACGTAAAGGATCGAACGTGCTCGGGAAGCCATATGCACTCAACAACATGCCGCGAGTCTCTTTCTCTTCCTGCTTTTTTCACATCTTCACCTTGGGCCGGGACCTCGAGGGAGAAGCCCAAAACCTGACTGCAATACCAAGAGCGCGGAGGAACGCAGGCGGAATGAAAGAAGCATGGCAGAAATAAAAAGAAAAACGTGAAAGGAGACAAGGACAAATAAGGCTTTCAATCAGGTAAAGGTCTAATTTAAAAAAAAAAAAAACGAGAGTGTGTAGCTGCTACCAGCCAAAGGGTGGAATTAATTTAATCTCGCTTTAAAAGATAAAACTGTCGAAACACATGCGAAGCTTCAAGAAAAATCTAAGCTACCCGGTAAAGTGTTTTTCCAAGCACAAATATTTATTAGACTCAAATATTAACAACACGGATGGAGAAATTATTCGAAATATTCCACATATTTCTTAGCTTTCTCCAAACATTGACTGTTTCTTCAAATATTTTCCAGTTAAATTTTTTTCTAGGAGTTAATAAATTTTTCATTCTCATTCTTTAATATATTGTAATATTATAAACACCATATTATAAAGTGAAAAAAAAAAAAATTCCCATAATCTTCAGGAAACATGGAGTGATGCAACTTCCTGTTGTGGAATATTCCAAATAGAGGTTTCAGTGGGCTGAATGTGTTCAGGTAAAAGGGTTGAGTGAATGAATGAATGAACAAAAATAAACTTTTCTCCTAACCTATAATAGACAGCTTGTGGAAGAAGGTTTAAACTCAATAGATTTACACATTAATGCAAAAAATAATATGTTTTTGAAGTATTTTAATGAGGTAAAGTGTAGTTCTAGTGGCCTGGGACAGGTTTTATTAATGTTTAAAGCGATTTTTATGAAACATGAACATAGGTTGCTGTGAAGGACGCTTTACATCTAAAGTCTAAAATGTCTTTTACATACATATTTGTAAATTTAAATTTAAATATAGCAAAAAAAGCACCACAATCATGGACTTGCGTTCATGTGTATCTAACTGACAAGGAAAATAAGCTGTGATCTTAGGATTAAAAATATAATAAAATTCATGGACTCTCTGGACAAAAACTATGCTAGCTATTAACACTGTCGCTAACAGTGCATGGCCTCTCTGGACCTCTGTAATAAAGCGATAATTTAGCCAACGTCCTCATTTATTTTTCTGTACAAGAGTTTCGTTTTGAGTCATTACAGACAGAGCGGCTTTGTGACTAAGCCTTTCCACCATTAATTACTGCAGGACGTATTGAACGAGCGAGTCATCTGAAGTCGCTAATTGTTGCGGTTTGCTTCCCCAAACAGCCGAGCACAATGAGAATTAAAACTCTAAACAAAAGCCTCTTGTGGCTTCATGAATAGTTGCGGCGTCCGTATGGGCGAAATTACAGCGACGCTCGATAAACGCTTACCGGAGCCGTTTGCGAGTTTGCTGAGGGAAAAATAAAGGTCAACACAATTTCACCAGCATGCACGGAAATTCATTCTAATCAGCCCCAAAGTAATTACAACTGGTCTTTAATCCTCAACAACAACTCATCTTACACTTTCTCTTTCTTATTAAGTAAACGGTATCACCCTGACACGCAGGACACGCGCTATACGGCACAATAAAGCGAGTCTGCGTGTTCACTCGCCCAGCCGAGACACACGCGCGTCCTAAATTGCACCACAGTGCTGCAGACGGGCGCCTTTTTTCAGCCTCTGATGTGCAGCGGAGCTTGAAATGGAGAGAGAGGAGGAGGGAGAGACAGAGGGGGGAGAGAAAGAGTGGGGGGGGGGGAGACAGAGAGACATACAGACAGTTCTGGAGAGAGAGGGACAGAGCGAGACAGCGGTAGAGAGACAGACAGAAACTGACAGACAAACAGACAGAGAGAGAGAGAGAGATAGAGAGACAGACACACACATAAACAAGAGAGAGAGAGAGAGAAATACAAGGAGCTAGAGACAGACACACAGGGAAACTGACAGACAGACAGTTAGAGAGACAGACAGACACAGACAGAGACCAAGAGAAACAGACAGAGAGAGAGATACAGAGAGAGACATTTAGACGGACAGAGAGGAAAAGACAGAAAGACAGACAGACAGGGAGAGAGAGACCGAGAGAAACAGACATAAACAGACAGACAGACAGAGAGACTTTGACTTTTATTTTAAGCGATTAATTACATAGGGGTAAAATTATTTACATACAGTAAATAATATACATAATTACATAATTAATTATGTATAAATTACATATAAATTACATAATTACAGTATATACACACACACACACACACACACACAGATAGAGTGAGTGCACTTGCTCTTTCAGCTACGAGTTATTTAAGCACTGATGTATGCAAATGCAGTGTGCCCTGAGCGCCTCCCTGTTCGCACACATGCACGTGCACACACACACACACACACACACACACACACACTGTTTAATCCTTTCTGCCGGTGTGGTGTTTAGCGCACATGGCCCGTGGCATCTCTCTGTGCTCTGGCTTTTGAGTCTAAGTGCTGATGGACAGCATGACGTCTCCACACTCAGATATCGTAACCTTGAATCTCCACAAAAATGAAGAAAGGGAGTAAGACAAGGACGAGACTGATACACAAACTCTGATCCCAACAGTCGCTAGTAGTAAAAAAAACACTTAAAAAAAATTTAGTCAATTTTGACTCAAGCAAATTGAACTTTGCAACTCGTATCAGTGCTTCAAGTCATTTCAGTCATGTTTAGTCAAATGATTCGTTCTGATTCGTTCACCAATTGGTTGCCATTTTGTGTTATTTCATGTAATGTGTGCCATTTTGTGTCTGGGGAAGAAGGAAACGAGTTATTTTTCACTACCTGCCCAACACACACTACTGGTGCATGCTCTGAAATGACGAAGATCTCCAGTTTGAACAGAATGAACGTGAATTAGACTCATTGCTTGACTCACTGAATCAACTGATTCACTGAATGAGGGATGAGTGAATCTTGAACATTCACGGACTCAAGGGGATCAGGCTGGGCGCGTGTGCACTTAAAAGAAACGTTTTAAAAATACATTATTATACGCCTTTGTAACATGTTTATTATTAAGATTATTGAATACATTCATTTACTTCATTGGAGCGTCCGCTGTACAAGTCCCTGTGTAAGTTGTAACTATAGAAACAATATTATTATGGTCATATGCAATGTTAGTATATTGTAACAATATCATAATCAGTGCATTAATCGGTGTGATTTGCAGCTGCACTGCTGTCAGAGCTGCTGTTATAGAAAATCCATCAACCAGATTGACCAATCAGAATCCAGAATCCAACAGCGCTGTGGTGTAAATACATTACACATTAGGGAATCAGTGTACACATGACACACACAGTGAATGCTCAGCTTTCTTTCTTTCTTTCTGTCTGTCTGTCTGTCTGTCAATGCATGCAGCACCAGTGGCGCAGCAGTAGTGCAGAAGTTCATATCCTGTTTTTTAGAGGAACTACACTACCTAAAAACAGGTATTGACAGCTCTGCCGCAGGAGTTCAAAACTCCGGTCCGACTCGCTGATGCTCAGCACTGACAGCTATCGACTTTCCTGTCACTAAACCCCTCACGTCTCTGATCTGTCCTCCTGATTACTATAGGATTGCTGTTGACACGAGAGAAATGTCACACTGCGTCTGGCTTGTCCTGAATATCGCCAGGTTCAGAAGTCTGAGTCGGCTGCAGAATGCTTTTAATTTATCGTTTATCATAAACGATACCACAGCACTGCTGAATTCTCCATTCTTATCCGGATGGAAGGTGAGTCATTATACGTGTACGCGCTTGTTCTAATACGTTAGCGTTTCTATAGTAACAGCTCCACATAAATGGATTAGAGACGTGTGCAATCTTTGATGTGGTGACGTTTTCTGTTAGGAGATGTATTTAACCTATATGGAAGGAGTCTCCAGTGTTAGTGCTTTGTAACAATCAGAGGTAAAGCTGTAGCTTTAACTTTAAGTGTTCTGACATCTTCAGGACAGAGGATTTCACGCTTCTTTGCGGTTCCTCAGTAACAGGCTGCCATTTTGTTTTTTTTGTCATATTAACTTTCAGAGGGAGAAAAAAGAGAGCCTGTGAGGGAACGACTGTTTATAGCTGCTATAGCGCAAGTGACAACGGAAACTAACTTGTTTCTCGGACCATCAAAAACAGCAACTCTATCTATAAATGGATAAAAAGTATGACGTGTTCTTGTTTAATAAAAAAAAAATGTTAGCGTTGGCAAATTGCTGTGTTATAAGAGGAATAAAACACTCCAGGATGGAAATAAAATCTTTTGAAATAAATGCAGTTTATTGTTGCTTTTTGTCTAGCAGGTTTGCAATGAATGCAAACGTTCTTAAGTTTATCCTAAACGTTAGTTAGTGTTAAGTATCCAGTTAGCTTAGTGACAAGATAGCTAGCTAACCGGAATTAGTTTTTTTGGCACACTAACAATAAATAACAACAGAAGTATTAAGTATAAGCAAAATGGCGTTAAACATGCTAGTTTAGTTTAGTATAGCCACGATCCTGACGTGGATAGCGTACATTTCAGTAGCCATCTTTGTGGAAGATGATGAGCAGAACCAATTTATTCGTCCTACCACAGGACACTCGTTTCTCCTCTCATTTCTCGGAGGCATACATTTCTCTGGCTGTATTTCACATATTCCCTCTTTCAAGCGGCAGACAGAAAGGCTCGAGGCCAAAGCTCGTCCAAATTTCCATGCATCAATTTTGGTTAAAAAATGAGAAGAGGAAGACGTGTGCGGGGCGTAAACAGAGTCCGGCTTCGCTGTAATGAATCATGAAACACGGTCAATACTCATGAAATTGTCAGCATGGCCATGAGGTGGAGGAATATTCACACGCTCGCACCTGCTCTCGCCTCGGGCCCGCTTCGGATTAAAACTTATGAAATACAGTAGCGAGGTCCGCTGGAGACGGCGCTCATGCATGCGTGATGACTTTCTGCTTGTTTTCAGGATGGTGTTTAGCACGGATGGTGTTTTCCTCGATACTGACACAGTGAGGATGTAGAGGATGGAATTTTCCAGAAAGGAGGCTGAAAGAGGGATGGAGATGAGCGGAGACATTTTCTGCCCTTTTTTTCATTGACAGATTTTCTTTTTTTTTCCCACACGTCCACATCAGACAGGTGCTGCAGCGCGAATCATTCACATACTCACTCATTCACTATAAGGACTCTCCGGAATTTCTACAGAAAGTACTGGAGAATTCCACGGAAACACATCAGTGGAACGTGATCAGGTTTGCAGTGCCATCACAAAACATATCGAAATCAGATTTTTTTTTTTTTACTTTAGCGGTCATGAATCAATCATATTTACACCACAGCGGAGTTGAATCCTTGATTCCACTTCGAATTACAGGTTAATATATATTAAAGCACTCGTTCTTAAAGGTTTTCGTTTCCATAGTAACGGCTCATGCGCTCAGTGAAGTTGCTGTTACCACCTCAACGCTGATTATTTTCCTATAACAGAATGTCCTGAAGTTTTTCATTCCTCTTTCATACCACAGCAATTCATCAATTACAATTTTTTTTTATTTGTTAAAGAATGATACATACTTTTTATCCGTTTATAGTTACACATAAGGTTCCACAATCCATGATCACTCACGTTATAGCAGCAATAAACAGCTGTTCCCTCACTTTCTTTTTTTTTTGTTTGTAAGGAAAAAAAAGCAGCGTGTCATGTTACTAAGAAACCGTAAAAGAAGTGTAAACACCTCTGTCCTGAAAAAATGTCGGAAAATGTGAAGTTGCAGCTTTAACTCTGAAGATGCTGACAGTGGAGACTCCTTCCGTAAATGTCCATAAACTCTGTACAAGTCCCTGTGAATCAGCTGTTACTATAGAAACGACAATGTCTTAGAGCGAGCGCATTAATATAAACTTGTGAGTCGGTGCAAAAAAAAATCAGAACACGGCAATAAATCAGGTGAGAATTGAGAAGTAAAAGAGGAGAGCGTGAGAACGAGAGAGAGAGAGAGAGACAGAGAGAGAGAGAGAGATGGATAACCGTCTCGGAGACACTGACAGTCGGTGAGTAAAGACTGATCTGAGGGTGACAAGTCGAGCTTCATGAATGTGCAAAGCAGCGTTGCGTTCAGCTTCGGCGCCTCGCCGCTCTCAGGGTGCGTTCACAAAACATCCGTCACTCAGGCGTACAGAGCCGTACAATAACCACCACTCTTTTATTTTATTCCATCATCGATCTCACACGTGACATTTTCAATCTATTCAGCACGCACTCATTAAATAAGACATTCATTATTAATTAATACAAATTTTTACTTTTTTGAGAATTACCTGTAATGGTTAAAGATTTCCACAATGATGTGTCCAATTCAAATCCCTTCAAAGCACAAACACACAAACACACACATACACACATTGTAAAATAAAACCTTAAAAAAAATATATATATAATAATAAAATAAAAGATTTCTTTTCATAAGGGAAAAATGTAATAAAATAAAATAAAAACACAAGTTCCTAAATCACATTGATATATACGCACTATGTATATATATATATATATATATACAGTATATATATATATATATAAAGGGCCAAAAAGGAAATAATTCTATGAAACCTGAATATATAAATGTAAATCAGAATATCTATTTATAAATCATGAATATATTAATGTAAATCCTGAATATATAGTCACAAACCCTGATTATATACTCATACATTGTATCAGGTATAGTGATAGACTAGCTTTTAATTCTCCATAGTTGACTAAACCAATCAACAAGCTTGGTGTGATCAGTTTTTGCTTTTGTCTCAGTAAAATCATTATTCGTCATCAGACTGGTGATCCTTTCCCTCTCAGTCGTGCTGCATTGTGCAGAAAAGCTACACAGCATTAACACTGTTATCGGACCGTGAGGACCCTTCAGCGCTGCGGCCAGCCTTCTGTACAGTACAGGAACACACTCCCTTTGGCTTAGAGAAGTGATGTGCACTTAAATTAATTATATAATAGTACAATATTTGTACTGATAAATGTATACGGGTTGTATAGGCCTACTGTCTTCATAAAAAATCCAATAATTCAACATCTGTATATTGAAACGCCTGACCATAAAGATATATCTATATTGAGATGTAGACAATATACGTTCAGATTTGCATTTATATATTCACGATTTATAAACATATATTCCGATTTACATTTATATATTCAGAGTTATATATGTAATATTACTTTATAAAAAAAAAAAACAGGATTTTATAACACATAACATTTATGAACAACTTAGCAACTTAACAATAAACAATTTGCAACCTAAAACAGTACAGTTGAAAAAAAGAAAGAATAATAATTCCTCCCCAAATTTTTCTTTCACTTTTTCCTTCAGTAAGTAAATAACTGTCGGACATTTAGCGTAATAATAATAATAATAATAATAATAATAATAATAATAATAATAATAATAACAATAATACATTCTTTCTTTATTTAATCCTTATTTCTGGATATTTGGTAAGAATTTTGGACGTTTTGAAGGATAAAATGGTCAAACTATTTCTGTAAAGATTTTTTTCTTCACAAAGCAGAAAAGAGATTTAGAAATGAACCCTCACGGCTTGTGTAAGATATTGACTGAGTTCCATTTTGTGTGTTTTATTGTTTCATCCTTCCTGTTTCCTGTCAATAAGAACACATTATTCTGGATGTATTTTAGTAAAAGAAAATCAGTTTTAAAAATGCGGAGGCGTTATTTGGATGGCAGCTGCCATGTCTTGGCTTCGTGATCAGATAAGAATAAAATAAAAAATAAAATCTAAAATAATATATTAAAAAAAAAAAAAAAAAAAACATTGTAAGGCTACACACTTCTCAGTGTTTTTCTGACAATGATCAATGACCTTTTAAAAAAGATTTATTTATTTACTTGCTTGTTTGTTTGTTTACAAAAACAGGATTCCAGGATGCCACAGAACTTTTCAGAATAATTTCAAATAACTGAAAAATAATCCATTCAACAATTCTCAAAGTTCTGCATCTGTCATGGATACAGCTGAGTGCAAAAGTTTTTGATTGAAAACTGAAAGCATATCTCTACGGTCTGTTTTATCTACAGAAGAAACAAATTGCGAGTGTATTCATGAAACAAGTCCAAAAGATTTCAGAACAACCATGGGCTTCACAGAAAGTGTTACCAAATAATATTAAAGTAAACGTGTAAACTTATCTTTAAAATGACTTTATTGATAGACTTCATAAAACTTGGACAAAGTTGACAAACAGACTTTTTTAGCATCACAGTATTAAAGTAGGCACTTTTCTATTTTCCAGGTTTTTCTATTTTACATGGTTTTAATTTGTTAGATTTTTTTGTTTAAAATAATCACGTTGTTTTGGTTGCAGAATGTGGAAAGGAAAGCACAGAAAAAAAAAAAATGAAATAAAACAAAACTAAAGAAATTAAAAGTTTGTTCATGGGTAAAATAATAAATAAAATAAAACAAAATTAAAAAATAATTTTCCTAAGCAAAAAAGTGAATAATTACACTCAAAAAAACAGCAACAAGATTCGTTTAAGGGTTCCTAGCATCCTAAAAAGGGCTCTATGTGGAAGCATGTTGTTGTAGGGTTCTTCCTCCAGGAGCACAACTGAAGCTACTTCGCTAAGCTAACGTGTGGATTTGAAAAGCTAAATAAATTGAACGATTGTTCTTAAGTGGAAAAAACTAATAAAATACAAAAAGGAAAAAAAAAAATTAAAACTAATTAAAATCAGTTTGTTTCCAAGAGGGAAAATTATAATAAAATAAATAATGTTCCTAAGGAAAAAATGAGAACAATTACGCTCTTAAAAAAGAGTTCTGTAAGGATTCTTAGCGTCCAAAAACAGGGAACCATTTCTGAGAAACACTGTGTTGTAAAGTTGTATATAGAACCTGTAAAGATTCCTCAAAACGCACAAAGAACTGTTCTGGTTTCTACATTGTGTAGAAAATTGAGGAATTGAGGTGTAAATAGCACACCGTTAGCACTGAGCTGCACAAAAAAAACCAACATTACTTAGTTAAAAGTGGAAGTAAAAACGATTCTCAAACCCGAGTGAAAGTTTTTATTTATGTTTATAAACGTATATTTAACACGATCTCACAGATACAAATTCAGACATTTCACATTCGACCCCATCCATATGAAAAGTTATAAAGGTTGCGGTTAGGGATGGGGTGGAGTTAGGGGCGGAGTCGGTGGGCGGGGTTATGAAATTAAATGAAATCCAGTCACACCACTTTTATTCATTTGTATTTGTTTGATTTATTCGAGATCTGGCTCTTTTTTTTTTTTAAATTAGTTTTTACTTTAATGTGTAAAGAGTGGGACTCAAAGGCAAAGTGTCCATGTGCAAAGCTGATTGGTTGGTCCAAAAAACAAAAATGTGACTGAAAAAAAAACCCCCATAAAATATATAATTAATGATCTTTGAAATTTGTAATAATGATTTGATCGCTGTAACTGAAAAAGTAAGGAGTAAAGATATTTTTTAGTCAAATTCTACTCAGGGAAAGTTCCAGATGTGAAAAAAGAGATTCCTGAACTGCTTCCTGAGTGTTTAAGGAGTCATTTCACAGAAAAATCGAATTAACTGAAATTTAACTTGTTTTATTTATAAAAACATGTTTTATTTCCCAGAATCAATGCGTCGTGTCGTGTCGTGACCCGCGTTTTAAATGCAAACTCCACGCAGGCATGAAGGAAGAAATTTATTTCTCAAAGACAAACACCTGCGATTGATTTGACTGTAAAGAGGTTAATTAAAAATCCAGCCGAGGGTATGACCACCACGCTGAGAGATTTTTTTTTCCCCACACCAGAAAACACAAAGGACTTATCTAACACACAGCATCTAACAGACGACACACACAGCTCGGGAAAAAAAAACTCTGAGGAACTCAAATGTGTGTGTTACCGAGGTGCATTAGGCTTATCTGAATTTTCTGTTTTCATTTCAGCGCTAATACTGAGAGATTTCAGTGTGATTGAATTTCACAAACTTAATAAAGCAGAGTTTGCACACACTCGCCTGTACACAAATGCATGAACACGCAAAAATAACTCTCATCCCAAATGTAGGCACTTAAGGGAAATGTTTTCGCTCTTGTTTTTTTTTCTCCTATAAAATGTGTAAAAACTGCATCGACTGGCAGAAAAAAAGCGTTGCAAGTAATCTTTCATGTTACTGGAAAGAGGACACACACACACACACACACACACACACACAGGCTTGATTTTCACTTGATTTTCTTCCCCAAATAAATTAAAGTACTGAAAGCAATCCCTTTATAACACTTCAGTAAACACGTACAGTGTCTTTTATTGATATTTTAATTCCAGTCGTATTTGAAATACGTGCTAATCTGCCTCGGATCAAACTTACAAAAAAATAAAAGAAAACGTAAAACAACAAACAAACAAACAAACAAACAAGCAAACAAACCAAAAGAGCATTTAAAACTTAGAAAAGGCGTAAAACAAAATAGAAGTCTTTTAACTGCATCTTTTTTTTTTTACACCAGAGTATTTTTTTTTAAACTTCTCACATGCTCTAATGAATTGTCTAATGTTTATGCAGTGCTTATGAACGTGTTACGAAGCCTTGTTTCCCTTTCATGCAAAGATAAAGTCATGTGCTATAAAAAGCCTCTAATCTCACCTTACATTATATAGCTTTATAAAAATCCTGACTTAAAGATTTAATCAATGCTTGTGAATGTGTTCTGAAGGCTCAGTGTAGCTACACTTAGAATAAAATTGTGAAAATACACTAATGAACACACGAGCGAGCCCGAGAGCATTTCAGGTCACTTGCTTTACTTGCTGTTTATAAAGCGCCTATGAGATGTAAAGAGCATACAGAACATTTTTAACAAACACACGGCCGTATTGTGTTGCTGTAAGCGTGAGGTCCATTCTAAAGTGTTTGTATGGTACAGAAAGCCCTACAGCTCCATGTTGCTGGCTCAGGAGTTTAAACAAAAGGAGGCACAGGTCTTTTTGGGCCAGGGCGAGGTATAAATGCGAGGGGGTTAAACGAGGCGGAACTGTGCGTCAGTCGCCTGGTGGATACGGAGCCGACGAACGGAAAGAAGCCAAAATGAGCACGGGCAAGGTAAGAAGCAAGAGCGTGGGTCATGTCGGAAAATAAATGAAATAAAATTTGCTCCAGCATTTGCTGTGCTTGATGTGCAAGCTACGTTAATTGACCAGTGAACACCAGAAGAACAGCAGATTAAAATGTCTGGCTTAATTGTTTATACTGTGTAATAATTTACCACTTGAATCATTTTTCCTGAATAGATCATCTTCTATGAGGACAGGAACTTCATGGGGCGCTCCTGGGAGAGCAGTGGCGACTGCCCCGACATGTCCGCCTACCTGAACCGCTGTTACTCGTGCCGAGTGGAGAGCGGCTGCTGGATGGTGTACGATCGGCCCAACTTCATGGGCAACCAGTATTTCCTCAGGAAGGGAGAGTACAACGACTACATCGGCACGTGGGGAATGAACGGCTGGGTCCGCTCCTGCCGCTGGATCCCCATGGTATCATTAATGTTCCTTATGTTCGGGAAAAAAACCTCATAAATATCACGTGTTTTATTCCTCTTACACCACAGCAAGTTTTACTTCCTGTTCTCACTTACGTTATAGCAGCTATAAACAGTCGTTCCTTTACAAACCTCTCTTTTTTTTCTTTCTCTTGTTATTGAGAAACCGCAAAGTGTAAACTCGTCCGTCCTGAAGATGTCTGAAAAGTTATAGCTGTTGCTCTAACTGAGCTTAGACTGACACTGGAGACTCCTTAAATGTTAAATAAAAGTCTCCTAACAGAAAACGTCCCCATATAAACATTTTTAACCCGTTTAGGTGGAGCATCTGCTGTGCAAGTCCCTGTGAATGAGCTGTTACTATAGAAACAATAACGTATAGAACAAGCGTGTTAATATAAACGTGTCAGAGCTGCTGTTCTAGAAAATTAGTCAACACCTTCTGACCAATCAGAATCCAGAATTCAGAAGCGCTGTGGTATAAAGCTGGATAATTATTCCTTGAAAATAAGTCCTTATCTCCCTAAATACTCCTTGAATTCAGGAAATATGATCCATTTAATGTCCCTGTATTGCTTAAATTTTAAAATTGAAAATTGGAGTCATTTGAATTACATTTATTTGAATTACAGTAAACAAAATTCAATTAAAGTAAGAGAAATGAAGCTTGTAAATTGCAATTTCTTTTGTAAATTTTAATTTCTCTGAATTTAATTCAATTTAACTTAACGTAATGTCATTTAAATAACTGTAAACCTTTTTATTTTATTTTACAGATAAACTAATAGACAATAATTTCACAAATTCTTGTTTCCTAATAAATATCTTAGCGCACTGTATTACAACATGCTCTATACAAGTTTAAGAATATTCAAAATATGTTAACAATTGTTCCTTATGGTTCTGAAACTAAAATATAATGTCGTCAGACTCCTAGTCCATGCATGGCTAACGTGTGTGTGTGTGTGTGTGTGTGTGTGTGTGTGTGTGTGTGTTCCTGTGCTTGAACAGTACAGCGGTCCCTACAGAATGAGGCTGTACCCGAGGGAGAACTTCATGGGCCAGATGATGGAGATGTCTGAGGACTGCGACTCCTTCATGGATCGTTATAACTGGTCTCACGGCTGCATGTCGTGCCACGTGATGGACGGCCACTGGCTCATGTACGAGTTTCCTCACTACAAGGGCAGGATGTGGTACTTCGGCCCCGGACAGTACCGGAACTACAGGCACAGGATGGGAATGAGCGGCATGAGGTTCATGAGCATGAGGCGCATCCTGGATTCCTGGTATAACTAAAACCATTTAATGTTAAATCTAGTTTAAATAAAGTGAATAAAACACAAATCTGACAGGTTTCTGTCTTTTATGTATAACTTATGTATCTATGTATATTTCTGTCTGTTATGTATAATCGCAAATTAGATCTCACCATTGATCAGCGACACCACTGATCCATATTGAGATCTAACTTGCAATTATATAAATTATACATAATTTATAGACACTGTGTATATAGTAGCTCTATGGTCCTCAACGTCCTTAATTTAGTGTCTTCATTTAGTAAACAGGGACCTGAAACATTTTAAACACATATTAAAACATATTATAAACTTTTGGTTTAACTAAAAATATTATAAGAGGAATAAAACCCTTTGGGATGTGCTATTACGGGAAAATAATCAACTTCAAGGTTCTAAAGGGTTAATATAAAACTCAATAACTAAGAAAATATATAAATAACGTTAACTTTAATCAAACACCAATTTTAATCATAATAACAATAAAACCCAGGAAGTTCTAGGTGGGTGTAAAGTTCAGGAATTAAACAAACAAAACTCCTAATTGCTCAAATAAATGAATAAAATACTATTCATTTTATTTTTATTAATTTGTTGAAATAATTTGTGCTCTTTGTTCTTTATATTAAAGGATCATAAGTGGGTCGATTGGAAATTATTATTATTTTTTTTAAAGTCTAAGAACCCTCTTTTTTGTTGTTGTTTTCTTTGTTTTTTTGTTTTTTTTTTTTGTTCTGCAATAAATGTATTTTTCACTGTGGATTTATAAAGGGCAGGCAACCAAATCAAATATAAACCTTATAAAACAAATCAAGTAAAAAAAAAATCTGGAAAATGAAAAAGGCAATATTTTTCCAGCCTCCATAGACTTTTCATTTTCCATGTGAGAGGAATGCTAATTTAAACCAGCACTGTTTGGAGAAGTTTTGGAGAAGCGCAGGCGTGACGGCAGCGATGAAGCAGCCGAGTCGTTGGAGTAGCGGAGATGTTGTAATGAGATAATAGCACATGCTATAGACAAACACTTAACCCTGACCTCTAACAGCCGTTACAGGATTTCACTGATTTTTTGTCCACAGCAGTGCTCTAAACTAATCACTAAGCAGCTCTGCAGTGACTCTGTGTAATGAGTCTCCGCTCTGAACCACTGCTCTCCAATTTCCCATAAAACACCCGCAGGCGTATTGATCACTTTTGGCTCAGACTAGTTCGGTGTTATCCACTCACTCGAGAAGCCTCGAACCTCCACCAGCGTTAGAACAGCATTAGAATAACAGCAGCTCTGACAGTAGTGAGGCTGCAAATCACAGGTTTATAACTGTAACTATAAATGGATAAAAATATGATGTTATGTTCTTTAAGAAATATAACTTTTAATTGTTTTCAGGTTGCTGTTAAGAAAATAATCAGCTTTGGCGTGGTAACAGTAACTCTGCTACATCACACCACCCCGTCTTTGATTATTTGTAACTACAGATTGCTAGATATTATTTCAGTGGCTAGGTTTAGTTAGCTAATATTGCACAAACTGACCGGCAGCTGTGCTAGCAATCTAGCTCCTATACAAGCACTAACTAAAACGTGTTAACATAATACAACCTGCTAGCTATAAAACTAAAAGCTAGCTGATGTAACACTACCTAATGATACATGAATAACTAAAAGCACCCAATATATATATATATATATATATGAAAAATGATCAAGAATAAGCTAAACGACACAAACACAGCAGAAGAGACAATGCACGATATGTTAATATTTTACAACAGCTAGTTGAGACATTTCGCTGTATGTATCACAACACTCATCTCTGTTCGCTACGTAAAACTCCAATTCAATCAACAGTCCGTTACACTGAAACGGTTACTACGGTAGATTTAGCGATGTCACCAGCGGACATGGCAAACAATACATTTTCATGAATAGAACTTTGACCTTAAAGCTCGTCAGATGAAGATGAAAAGGAAGAAGGGAAGCCAATTTCCCCAGATGCACCTTTAAAGTACAAAAGAAAGTGAGCTAGCAAGCCAGCTACCCGACGTGCTATCAGTTAGTGTGGCTTCTTCGGGACCTATTTCCGCTAGTGGAGTAAAAATAAACAAAACATTTGGCCATACTGTGTTCGAAATGTCAGATACTCGTTCCTGTTTATAGAACTGTTGTATAAAAGCAATATCATATTACACTGGATATCGGCACGGCTGTGATTCGCCGTAGGCACGAATACCGCGGTTAGTCACATCCATGCCGGTACTCGATGTACCCGCTCTCTTGGTTATGCGATATTGCTTAATTATAAACCGTGATAAAAGTTTAGACAGCTACCTTTCAAAAAATAGCATATGTAACACTAATAAAAATCATTTCCATAAATATTGAAAAAATGGTCAAAATTGCACACAAATTGCAAAAAAATTGTCAATTTTAAGTAAATTTATTGATATTTAATTGTTTTATAATCAATGCAGTATAATAAAATAAATGAATAAGTATAATAAAATACCGCTAGACACAATACCACAGAACCACAGCAACCAACCAACCAAACAAAAACAAACAAACAAGCAAGCAAACAAGCAAGCAAACAACCAAACAACCAACCAACCAAACAACCAACCAACCAAACAAACAAACAAACAAACAAACAAACAAACAAACAAACAAACAAAAACCCAAACAAGCAACCAACCAACCAAACAAACAAAAACAACCAACCAACCAAACAAAAAAACAAACAAACAAACAAACAAACAAACAAACAAACAGACAAACAAACAAAAACCCAAACAAGCAACCAACCAAACAACCAAACAAAAACAACCAACCAATCAAACAAACAAACAAACAAACAAACAAACAAACAAACAAACAAACAAGCAAACACAAATTTGTGAGGAAACATTGATAAGGATGGTGAGGGAGGCACAGAACATACCTTCGTTAAAGGTTTCTTCTTTAACACAAAAATCAGCTAATAATAATTAATTAATAATAATTGTGATGGTAGCGCCAAAGGGGTGCAGAACTACACTACCCATCAGCCCCTGTACATCACATGTCTCACTAATCACACTCACCTCTGTCTCGTTATGCCTTCTCAGCAGCACTATTTAAGTTCTAGTTTATCACTGTCTCGTTGTCAAGCTTTTGTCGTAGTTGTCGTTTGCTGTTGTGTGTGCCACAGCATCGTTATAGCCTGTATGTTCTTTGCTTCGTAGCCACAGGTCACATGTTTACATTTCTTGTTTTCATGCCTTTGATTGTTTGTTTGCACTTTACTTAATAAATTATCTGCACTTACATCTGCCTCCTCTATGATATCGGATAATAATCAAATAAATGATTTAAAATAAGTAGAATTAAATACCATTACACACAAATAATGCCATAATAATACTTACTAATAATACATACTAATAATAACTTACATAATACATACTAATTCTAAAGGTCCTCCCACAGGAACAACGAAAAAAAAAAACCTGCACCATTAAGGTAATTCTCACTGACATTTTATTCACATGAGACCAAAATATTATTATTTTTTTGCTCATTTGTATGATTTCATGAAGGGTGCCAATAATTCTGCAGCTGACTCTTTGCATGAGATACTTAAAAGCATGTGATTGTCAGGTTAAGTTTATGGTATTTATACCATGTGGTGTAATGTTTTCATTGCTATAGCTATTCTATGTTTCCAGATTGAGCCTCTTGGGTCCAGTGTGAACCTTAAAACTCGACCAGACACCTTGCTAAAGGGACTCGTCTGCCACAGCGTGAGAATGATGATGGATTACTGACACATCTCTTTGATGGAAACTACAGGAGAAATGACCTCAGGGCCGAGCAAAGAGCACCTGACCGTGTAAAATTGAAGAAAAGCCAAAGTCCATTGGACTGTTATGGAGCGAGGTGGAGAAAATTGCTCTCAGTCCTCATGGACCTCCAGCCAGTTCCGATTTTTGCTGTAATCTGTCTTCTAACACTTACCCAAGCACTGATCGCTTCACGCACATCTACGGGATCGGAAATAGACGATAATTGAAGCCTTGTGAGATTTACGGGGCCTGATTTAGTGTTTGAAATGTCGCTTTTTTTTTTTTTTTTACCATTCTCTACATTACAGCACTAAAAAAATGAATGTAGAGAACAGGATTCAGGATCCAAGGGAAAGATTTTGCATCCTACATGGTTCACTCATCATTATGTGATGGTGCAGTGACATAACACCCATCGTGAATCAGTCTACTGTGGGCGTGTCCCAAACTGCACCTTATTCACAATATCAAGGGAAAGGCCACATGAACACCATCACAAGGGTCTCACCATCGGTTAACTGTGGAATTGTCCTGAACACCACATAAACACAATCACAAGTATCAGTGAAACATTCTACTCCCTATATAAGACACGAAAAACTCCATAATCACCCTAGCATGGTTGTGTCCAAAACTAACAAATCATATTCACTATGTAGTCCTCAAACACACCATTGCAAGTGTCTCATTATCAGTCAGTTGTGGACGTGTCCCAAACCAAGCACTTTATTCATTTTATAGAGCTCATAAAATCTCTTGCAAGTGTCTCATCAACAGTCCATTGTGGATATGTCCCAAACCACGTCCTATATACTGTAGGCCACAATCACAATCATCCCCTTAGCATCAGTCTACCTTGGGCATGTCCCAAACCACTTACAATATTCACTAGAGAAACAAGATCAGAGGTGTCTCATCATCATCATCTTAGCTTTGACATGTCCCAAACCAAGCACTATATTCATCATGTAAAGCACATAAAACCCCTGGCAAATGTCTCATCATCATGTGTCCATTATGGACATGTCCCAAATCACACATTATACTCACTCATATAGGACACATAAACACCAAGTGTTCCACCATCACCAGGCTACATCGGATGTGTTCCAAATCACAGACCCTATTCTGTATATAGACACCATTACAAATGCTCTTTCATCATCAATCCATCATGGACATGTCCCAAACCACACCGTACTTAAGATATAGGCCACATAAACACCAGCACAAACCCTCACTATCAACAGTCCATTGTGAACATGTCCCAAACCACACACCCTATTCACTATATAGGCCAGAAGTGTCTTATCATCATCAGTCCATTGTGGATGTGTCCCAAACAAAAACATATTCACTATATAGGCCACATGAAAACCATCACAGATGTTCCACCATCATTAATTTACCTTGTACGTGTCCCAAACCAAGCAATTGTTTAACTATACAGAGCTCATAAAAACTCTTGCAAGTGTCTCATCATCAGTTCATTGTGTTCGTGTCCCAAACCACGCATTACTCACTATGTAGGCCAAATAAACACTAACAAAAGTGTCTTATAATCAATCCATTGTAGATGTGTCCCAAACCACAGGTTACTCACTATATAGGCCATATAAACACCATCAACAAGAGTCTTATCATCAGTCCATTGTGGATGTGTCCCAAACCACAGGTTACTCACTATATAGGCCATATAAACACCATCAACAAGAGTCTTATCATCAGTCCAT